>NIPM01000006.1:1874286-1936788 GCA_002738285.1 Holacanthella duospinosa | reverse complement strand
TTTTTGTATTCCAAATGTAAAGTTCCCTCTTACACTATGTAAGTACACTAGTGAGAGGTAAGGGTGGTCGCGATCACACTTGAGAGAACAAAAAGCTAGAAATTTTTTTTTGTTTTAATTAAAAATTAAGCCAAATGGCGTTGCAACGTTATAGCAATTTTGAAGCGCGATTGGCAAGAAGAAGGTTATCCTTTGTGTATTTTCCGAGGTTGAAAGACAGGAACAACCCTTTGGAATGTTACGATGCTGCTCAGTTCAAGGAACGGTATCATTTGTATAAAGAGACTATGGTGTTTTTATGTGACCAAATTAAACATGAATTGTCCTCGCCAATCAAGCGTGGTGTGCACATACCCCCAATACTTCAACTATCAGCAGTGGTAAGATTTTTCGCAACTGGAAGCTATCAATTGTGCATTGGGGATTTGCAAACTATGTCTCAACCCACTGTCTCAAAGTTAATCAAACGAGTGTCAAGAGCAATTGGGAAAAATCTGAATCGGTTTGTAAAATTTCCAACATTCAAAAATAAAAATCAGTACTCTCAGAACTTTTTTGCCATCGCAGGATTTCCAGGTACTGAGTATTCACTTATCAACCTCAATAACTTTAAATAAAAGTACAGTAACTGATCCAAGTTCGCAACCACAGGCTCCGCCCTGTCTCACATTTTTCAGCTGGCGACTACCGTGAAAACTCAAATATTTGGAGGACACTTATCAGAGTCGATACTTATTTAATTAAAACTTAAATAAACTATAGTTGTTTCAAGCGATCAACAGTGTTTTACCATCAATACCTCAACATGCCAAATCGTTTGACGTTGGAAACAAAACGCAAAATATTGGAATATTTCAAAATTACTTGCCAAGTTTCTGGACGAAGGTAATAGCTATAAACAGATTACCCTTGCCCATGGTATTGACATGGTTTGTAAGTCATGGGCTGAAGTAAAAGAAACAACTATTGTTAACTGCTTCGCAAAAACTGAAAAGTTGGCGTAGTAGCTAATTTGAAATAAAACAATCCTTCTCACTGTAACTTTACGGTAAATGTGTTTGGGAGGAGTTTACTCTCAGCTGGCCTATGAGTGTTGGTTGCAAACTTGGATCAGTTACTGTATTGAAATATGCACAGAGTGTGTTATTAATTTTGTTAACGCCCTAGTGTTATCTATCTAGGAGATAAACAATGGGAGGCAGAAGTAACACGGGGACACAGGGAGTTATCGGTCAACCACAGCTGCCTAATTCCAACAAACTCAAAAATTTAAACATTTGAATATGACTTTAAACAAAATTAAAAAAAAATTTAATTCCCGCTTCTGTGTTCACTTGTAAAGTGCTAGTAATACCTCACACTACCACTTAATAAAGTGAAGGTGTGGATTTGGTTTGGAATACCAAAGGTAGTGAGGGTTAAGTGTTAGGTCTCACTAGCACTTGCGGAAGTGTAAGTTAAGGGTAAGTCGGCACTTTGATTGGGAATACGCCTGTAAGCGAAAGTTTAGTGTTCCCTTAGTAGAAGTGGAAGTAAAAGGATAGGGTACACTCCGATTTTTATTATTTGTGCCTTAAAGTGTTAGGGAACGGGCCACTGCCACTTTACTAACGCTAAGTGCTCATTGTTTGTGGGCCCGTAAGACTCGAACCGCCGACCACACGGTAGGGACCCAACACAACTCTCACCTAAAGGATACAAACCAAAAATTTGTGGAATTCAAATAGTACTGCTTTCTCCAACTATTATTGTAACAATAAGGTACGACATTTGTGGGTCCATACCTCTTCTAATGAAATCGGACAAGGTCATTTCATCTCAATTATTTTGCATGCCGCACATATGTTCAAAATTTTAGAATAAAATTACTTACATGTTAGTTACTACTAAATCCAGCTGCAATTCAGTGTCCATTTTGGAAAAGTTTCACTCAAAGTCTGCTAAAAAATATTTTTAAATACGAAAATGGAATAATTGATTGAAAAAAATGCTAACCTGTTAACGTTATGGGAGAAGGGGGGGAGGTGAAAAATTAATAGCCGTGTTCTACTCCTCACCCCATTGTGTTGCGGTATGTTGCCGAAAGTTCCGAAGATACAAAAATAAAGCTCGTCTCAGAGGCTACTACACGTATACAACCAAACTTTCGGCAACAAAATATTTTTAATTGATTTTTAATTATCTCAAAATTGAAGACAACTATCAAATGACTCAGCAAACAAGACAGTCCATTGATTCTCAACTTTTCACTCTTGCTCTTTCCCCTGAAACCTCCTATATGAGTGCTTTTTAAACAATCGTTTATCAACCGCGTTACAAATTTTAATATTTTCAACCAGTTATGTTTAAAATAATTAAATACGAATAATTAAATATTTAATAATTTCCTTCACAATCGAAGCGAAAAAAATTCAATTTGGGACACCATAATTTGACAAAAACGAGATTCTTAGCACAAATACTATTACTCATAGTGTCAGTAGGAGCGGGATATTATAGTCTTTGTGTATGTGTTCGTCTGGGGGTATGGCAGTCGCGAAACTTATTTCATACAATCTTTACTTACATTCTAAATTCATATTAAATATATGACAAAATACAGCAAAAAAATTGGAACCAATGATGGGAAAACAAAAATTTCTAATCTCTACAAAATCAAAATATTTACTAAGCTAAATGTAAATCTAAATATTACAAGCTTTGTAATATTTATCCGCACGCTCTGTTTCCGTAATATAAAAGTGTGATCTGGTCTGTGTAGTCTTTCCATTAGTGGTGATTACTTTCCTAATTATGTCAGTTAGAGGTACCAATGCAGTGTTGTGTTCAGGTTTCCCAGAAAATTTATAGGAAGAAGAATTACCAGAAGTGCTCACATAGTGTATTTGGAATAAACCGGTTTCCGGATTAGTAGAAACAACTAAGCCCAAGTATCAGGTAGAAATGTATCTTAAAGCTAACTAATTGCCGCAACTAATATCCACATGAACAATGGTGTTAATAGCTGGATCTGGATAGAATTGAGCCTAGCTTGTAGACGTACGTTACATGTAGATTGTATCATTATGTGAAACCAGGCGGTGACACATTCGTGTTTGTTGGAAGGAAGTGCAAGTCCTAAATCGTTCATCCAATCCGTGACTTCTAGAAATTGTTATTACGTCTTAGACAGTGACATAAAAGAAACAAATGCTGCGAAGAACAGAAATAGTGTTCATACAAATCTCTTGCTTCCAAGATGTGATTCTTAGCAACAGCTCGGAAGCTATGACGTGTAGCGGAATCCTTGATCCGTGTAGAAATCCCATCAACAGCTCCCTTTCCATGTGATGGAGCAAAAAAGTTCCAATTCCCAGTGATTTTAAAGCCCCTTTTGTGATATGTCAAATTGCGAAAAATTTTGCAGTTTTTATACTGCCCTCCACATCCATCGAACCAATATTCAATGTGATTAATATGTGGGTACTTTTGGATTAACCAATCAACGAAAAACTTCTGGAAGCAAAAGTATGATTCTGTATCGTGCCCTCTCTCATCCGAGATAACTGCAGCTGATACACATTTCACACTATTTTTTTCAGAGATCCAAGCGCAAAAGGGATAAATTGTTACTTGGTAAGTTTCCCAGTGGCAGCTTTGGGTCGCATCTTGCACTATGAAACTATAGTTTTTGGCAAAGTCAACTTGGACAATAGCTTTGTCAAAACCAAGATATGAATTAGACCTCATACTTTTAAATTGGGTTGCCTGGATGGTAGAAATAAAATGATGGGGCAACAAAGTCACAAATTGCTGATACATGGTTTGAATAAATTGATCAGACGTAGCCAAATGCATCTGTAATTTGCTTCTACCTTCTGCAAGATCCTATTAAGAATAAGTGACAATCTCTGTGCTGCGCTTAGCTTCTAACTTCACTTGCAACAAATGTTGAAATCGTTTGAACTTTACCTCCTCTGGGCGCTTACATTATCCACACCTTCCTAACATGCATGCCTCCTTACGAACAAATTCTCCATTTACAGTGTTCTCACATCCATTACATTCATCAAGTGAGATCTGAAATCAATTTCTTGTCCAATTTTGAGAAATTGGCAGGATTAGTTTCACCGTGTGACTGGAGATAAACCTTGTGGAGTTCCTTTAAGTTGGCAACAATAAGCCGATTAGCTCGCCGCACACGGAAGCCATTTTCCATTTTTCCTACAGTATCGTTTATGTTTGGGAAAGTTAGGCTGTTGATGTCATGGTTGTAGAATTCGATAACACGTCTTACAGTATCCTCACTAACTCCATTTCCTTTTCTCGGAGCAAGATCTGCAAGTGGGCCGTCAGATCTTCTCAGTTCCACAGCTTTATTAACTTGCAAAATTGGACAAGCAATTGATTCATCAGTGGAGAATTCCATTATCTCATTCTTCGTCTAATTCTTTGGTGCAGCGGTCAAAACTTGAACCTTTCCCTTGTAGTCAGAGTTTGAATATTTATGTTTCAGCTTTCTCATAATACTGTTGAAAGCAGTTTCAATTTTCTGAGCTACTGAGGAAGTGTAATTGAAAAGAGAGGCATCTACATCTATCCCAGCGGATATCAAAATGGAAACGCAGGAGTTTACAATGTCTTTGATTTATTGTACCGCACTTGATGTTTGGTTAGACTCAGTTTCTCCGTCTCAAATGGCATCAAACCAGCTACTTCCAAAATTTTCTTGAATTTGGCAAACTGATCCACCTCAGAAATGAAATCAGCATCCTCTAACTTCCGCTTATTTGAAACCAACCCACGGATCTTCGTCTATGAATGAATCTCACCGTGTTTGCTTATGGTACTGCCTGGATAGATTCCGAAAACGTTTCCTTCGAAGTTAAACACACTAACAGAAAGTATGTCACAAAGAGTTCAACAATGTTTGTACACATTTTTGAGCTTTTTGTGACTTATACCTTCATGAAAATCTCAAATTTAATTTGCAAGTCATGACTCCATGTGAGTTAGATTTTCAACGAGTACCGGCCTCGGCAATTATCCGATGCAAATATCTAACCTAACCTAACAACCTAAACCTAACACTAGCAACTTAAACCTAACCGTAAATCCTAAACCTGACCTAACAACCTAAACCTAATCTCACAACCTAATCCTAATCTAATAACATAAACCTAACACAACGACCTAAACCTAACACTAAGAACCTGTTAGAAAGGTAAGTGGACTCTCCCACTTCCTTTAAGACCTTTTATATATGCTTGACGACAGACTCTAAGTTTGAAGCACTATTTTTAGGTTTTGAATCGACTAGTTCTAAACTTGAACTATCGATTACAAAGTCAGTCCTTCTGACTTTTAGATTAACTAGCCCTATTCTTGGACTGTTTAACTTTCAAGCCAGCCCTCTGGCTTCAATTTTTTGTAAGCAATAAGGCCGGATTTGAATTTTCTTTTACTTACAAAAAAAATTCCATGTCAAAAACTTTCCGATTTTCCCAAAAAAATTATATTTGACCGGTTTTCACAATTTAATCCTATTAGTGAAATTGTAAAATATAATTGCGCTGTAGAGACTCTTACTTGATTCAGGCGACCTTTGGTATGCCTGAATTATACCAAATCTCACGGTGGTCGTTGGTCAAGAGCTGCCCGACTGTTGACTCAACTCGGTCCCACGGTGCATGAGTCTGTTGGCAGGTGGTGACTTTTCTGGCTTCCGGTTGGTCCCCTTCCGGAAGCACAAAATACAAAAGGCAGTAGAAAAACTTATTTCTCATTAAGAAAAATTATACAATATTAAAAATTACTTTTTAAATAAATTTTACGTTTAACTTAAACTTAAAAAATAAAAAACCAAAAAAATTTATTTCCCAAACATAACTAGTGCTTAATAGCACTTTTCCCTTCCTTTGTTTGTGAGAGACTGAGACTGGAAGACAAAAACCCTGTCTTCCAGTCTCTGTGAAGAAAAACGCTTTCCTCTGCTTGGCTTCTTTTTTGTTTATTCTTATTGGTTGGGTTTAGTCTTGAACCAAAGACAAACCCCACCTGGCGGGTCAGATTGGCGCCTCAGCCATAATTTAAAATAAAACTTTTTTGTAAGACTACAGGACACACCGATTTCTCTGTGGTGGATCCTGTCATAATCGCCATGTAGTGATCGTGTGACCTCTTTGACTCTATAGGTCATGTTAGAAAGGTAAGTGGACTTTCCCACTTCCTTTTAAACTTTTACCCTTCCTTCCCTCCTTCTACTATACCCAAAAAGTAGACTCGTCGTCCCAAGCGTCCTTTTTTCTCCTGAGACGACGAGTCTAAAAAACAACAGAAAAAAGATAGTCAGTCTAATATAGGCTCTCTCACTCTCAACTCCTCTATCCCAGCCATTTTGGATTTTCGGTTTATTTTTTGGTTTTGGAATTGGTTTTCACCAATTCTTGGATTTCAGGCGAAGGGTATTTCGACGCTTCACCTTCAGTAAGTTACCCCTTGACCTCTGACCCTACCCATCCCCATTTTTCTCCCTAATAATTACTTTTCCCCTTACTTATTCCTTCATTCCCCTAAATAATTAATAATCCCCATTCCAACCCGTCACTTCCCCAAATTCAACCCCATACCCCAAAATACCCAATACACTCCCTAATTACTTAATTTACCCCAATTCCCCTTTCTGTAAGACATCCCAGTCTTACAGTCACCAGGTCACACGTTCACCAATAAATACCTGAAACTAACAATTGGTTTTGGTTGGTGAAAGAATTTATTAGTAGTTTTCTCCTCGAGTCACAAAGTTAGACTGGCTGACTGAGGACAAGTTCCTAGTCAGTCACAATTAATATTTTGTATTTACAGCAAAACCTCTCATTTGAAAACCAGCGCTCACTGGTTGAATAAAATTCACTCTTTCCTGTTTCCGTTCAGGTACCGTAAAGTTTCACATATTTCACATAATTCACAAATTGTTTATACAAATTTGCTCTCCACATTATTTGAATGTTTACGGTAACCGCCACGTGAGGTGAGACGGAGTAGAGAAATTTTGTTTCCGAATGAGAGGTTTTGCTATATTATAAATTCACCTGTAGCAACCGGGGTTGCTACAACCAGTTGGCACAATGCGCAACAAAAGATCAACTTTGTAACCCAATAAATATTTTCGGGTTAAAGCGGAACCCGAAAAAATGTTTTGGAACTTTAGGAGTAAGAAACATTGAGAGCGGAACTCAGATAAGACAGCGTGGAAGCGAGAGCGGAATCAGAAAAAACACGCCGATCATTGGACGTGTGTGAGCGTCGAGAGACCAGCTGACTCAACAACACAACAGTCAGATAAAGTTTTTGCCCCACAAATAAAAACCTTCCGGTAGCTCTGCGGGCCGCAGTTGCAACACTGACCCATCGATCTCGATCTCGATGTTTTGATGGCGAGATCGATGGGAGCCGATCTCGATCTCGATCTTTCTCTGAGATGATCCACTGGTGCCGATCTCGATCTCGATCTTTCTCTGAGATGATCGACTGGTGCCGATCTCGATCTCGATCGCTTGGTAGAACGATCGACTGACATCGATCTCGATCTTTAGTTGGAATGATCGACCGAGAGCCGATCTCGATCTCGATCTTTTAGTTGATCGATCTAAAAGTATCGATCTCGATCTCGATTTTACAAAAGAAAGATCGACTACTACCGAATGCGATCTCGATCTTTTCGTCAAGAGATCGATCTATCTCGATCTCGATCTTTGGTTGGAAGAACAATTATGCCAATGTCCATCTCGATCTTTTGGGTTAAAATAATTCCTTGTCAATTTAATTCTTTCGATCTATACCGATCGCAAAAATTTGATGCAGTTAATTTTAAATTGATACATGTTTCATTTCTCACCGCAATGAATAGTAGTTTTATTTTGAATTTTTATTCAAATGAAATATGTGCCATTTTCTGTAATTTTTAGAACATTTGAGATCTTTGTTAACAATTTCATTAATCAGCGTTGAATAATCTTAAAAGCAAATTATGCATCAGTACATAGCGCTGGTTTCGTATCAGAAATAGATACTATTATTTTCATTGAATAATCTAGGCTAATTATAATAACTTTAGCCTAGAATTAACCAACTATTCGATGGATTAATTCAAAATAGGATCCACACCGGTGTGGTATTTTTAATAATACTCTTGATGCTATAATGTAATACTTTTTCGTTTCTTCTTGCTACTTATCTTATACATTTTGAATATTTCATGAATAATACTGATAGGTTATTGATGTAATGTAGTCAAAATATAAGTAATTTTTTGCTGGTTAAATTATTTATTTATTTCAAAAAAAAATACCTTCTTCCAGACGTGGAACTGGAAATGAAACACTCCGGAGGGTTTATACTTGAATTGAGTAGCTGAGAGCGTGGTGAAAATCGAGTAACCCTGAGACCTGATGTTTCATTAAGCACAAAAAAGTTAAATGAACATTAAATATGAAGAACCCATTTGTTGCCTCACGCTGTCGTAACAAATGCAAAACTACTATGGTCAGCTGTTCTGTCTATCAACATACACAAATATAAAAAATAGAAAGGCTATTGAATTATGATATGAAGCATCATTGAGCAAAATATATGTGGACAAATGGGTGAAAGGCGGTTGTGGTAGAGAATATTGAGTTTCCCTTGATAGTTTCTAAGTAATTCTCAGTCACTGGTTAATCAGATTAGCCGATCTCGATCTCGAACACCCTGTGAAAATATCGATCTCGATCTCTTGGTTAAAAGATCGACGACTATCGACCTCGATCTCGATTTCTAGATCGAGAGGTCGATGGAAGTCGATCTCGATCCCGATCTTTCGGCCAAAGATAAGGTAGCTTTCGATCTCGATCTCGATCTTCCTACCAAAGATAAAAAAGATGCCGATCTCGATCTCGATCTTCTGTACAACAAAGAAAGTCGATCCCGACCTCGATCTTTGTCGATCTCGATCTGATCGAAGATCGAATAGTTGCAACTGTGTCTGCGGCCGTACATCGAATCCCACCAAACGATTCCTGCTGCATAGTTGGTCTCCCGCCCAATTCCCACTACCCATTCACAATCCGCGGCTTACTTGTAGAATAGCCCCCTCCTCTGGAATTCCGGTAAGTTATACATTAATCGACTGGAAATTCAGCGTCGTTTACGGATGAGACATCCATTGTTGGCGGTTAAGTCAAATTTTGTAAAAAATTTACAAATTTGTGCAAAAACAAAAACAAAACAAACTTAACAACCTAACAACCTAATGCTACAAGTCCGGATTCAGGTAAGTGATGCGTGAAATGATTGTAAATTTAGGTTTTATTGAGTTAGGCCTCCTGACGACGACCTTAGAATTTGTAATAATAATTACCAGAGTTAAGATACCCGATCTCGAACTTCACCCCGACCAACGAAAACATGTGACACAGCCCTGACATCAGTGCAGTTTGCTTATGATAAATGTGATTGACCAAATTCAACTATACTGAGTTTGCATAAGTGCCGGCCTCGGCAATTATTCGATGCAAACATCTAATATAACCCTAACAACCTAAACCTAACCAAACAATTTAAACCTAACTTCGCAACCTAAACCTAATCTAGCAATTTAATCATAACCCTAACAACATCAACCTAAGCTAACTCTAACAACCTAAATCTAACAATGGATTGTAGTGTGCACTGTAGTAATTTCAGTCCATTACTACATGTTAGGTTTAAGGTTTATAAGACAGCTGAGTGTGTTACTGGGGATTGGGAGTAATGAAGAAAAAATTAGGACACTAATTAGTAATTTGGAAATGGTTTGGGTATTTTTGGGAGGTTGGAATGGGGTCGGGGAAGTGACGCGGTTTGGGTTGCAAATCATTTGGGTTTGGGACAAAGTTAGGGTAATCTTTCAAAATAAGAGGAAAACAGTGGGAAAAAGTGGTCAGAAGTGAAGGGGCCACTAACCAGACAGGTGAGGGTCAGGCAACTCCAAAAATTCAGATCCAGATCGGTGGAAAACCGATCTTAAAATCCAAAACTAAATTGCCAAAAAGAATAGGGAGAGAAAGGATGATCAGCCGGAAAGAGACTGACAATCTTTTTTCTGTTGTTTCTTAGGCTCGTCGTCTCAGGAGAAAAAAGGACGCTTCAGACGACGAGTCTACTTTTTGTGTACAGTGGAAGAAGCGGAGGAAGGGTAAAAGTTTTAACTCTTGTCATACTACAGTAAAAGGTCGCTTTACCTCCTGACTGTTCAAGTCTCTGTTCCACGGCAAAAAAATTACCTCTGGGGTTCCTGCCAGACCCTAATTTGTGGCACGGAGTTTCACCATCTCTTGTAGATGTTGTCACCGCCTGGAAATCTTAAATTTTGATTACCATAAGAGTGTACAGAGTTTGAAACTTATTGCTACATGAGAAACTATTTTTTATTTAACTTCACACACACCAATAGAATTTGGGTCAATTTTTGCTCATTATACACTCTCCCTGCTACCCACCTTCAGCCGACCTTACATAGGTGAGACAGAGTGCTATTTTAAAGCTAGTAATCAGAAAGAAGAGTTTTATCTTCTTAATTAAGGGTATTTTACCCAAAGAGTCGAAAGCATGGGCAGATCATGTGATTACTTCTGGTATAAACTGGGCGCAGTTCAAATCAGAGTTCATAGCTAGGTATGATAGTTGAGTAGATACAAATGAAAGGATGAAAATCATACAGAACAGAAGACAATTAGGTCATGAGTCTGTAGAATTTCATATCTATGATATGATCAGACTCTCGAAACTAGTTTTCTCAAATGAGAAAACAAGAGTCGCCTCATAAGGCTAAATCGGCATTACATCCTACATTAAGAAGGGCATTAGGTCCAGTGGAGTTCAAAACTACAAAGGACCTGTTTAAGGCATGTAAATTAGCACATGCAAATGTTGCTTCGGAGGATAGTTATAATAAGGTTTAGTCAACCTTACCTCCATTGGTTAGTTACGAAGAAAGGAAACGTAAGAAGCATGATAATCATAATCAAGGCAAAAATTCTGATTCATGGAAACAGAGCCAGCAGTCTCAAGGCTCAAATTGGCATAATAGAGGTCGAAGTAACTTTCAGTTTAAAGGTAATAGAGGCTAAATGTCAGGGAAAAGACAAAATCAAGTTACAGATCCAAGTCTTAATCCTAAAGATAACCAACCACGACCAGGTAGTTCATGTAGGGGAAATGGTCATGGTAGTCAAACAGACAAGGGAAGTTCTGAATTCTCAAAAGGTAGAACTTTCCAGAATCAGATTAAGATAAAAGTAACATTCAATGTTACAAATGCAAAGAATATGGGCATAAGCCATACGACTGTTCATCAGCTATGGGAGTAGCGATGGCAGCGATCGGGAAGAATAAGGAAGAGTCTTCCGAGAACAATCAAGTACAGATTGTTCAAAAATCACAAAACTAAGACGTAGGTTTAAACTAGGGAAGGGAAATGACGAACCGTCAGTCGTTTACCTTATATTGAGACAAGTTAAAATTAACAGAATTTTTTGGGTTAAGGTTAAAAGTAAGGAAGAAAGTTTCATGGGTATTTTTGATTCAGGTAGTACTTATTCCTTAATGGAAAGGAAATTAGCTAAGTTACTGAGTAACTTATTTGTTCCTTTATACGGTGCTTATTCTACTATGATGAAAAGGAGAAATTAGAACTAATAGGATTTGTCTGTATCCACTTACAGATTGGAAGACGGAAATTCTATTGGAAATTTTGTCGTAGAAAAATTACCAGTACAATGTGTACTAGGTAGGAATTTTCTTAAGACTCAGAAAATAGTCTTATAATTGCATAAAGAGGAGTTTTGCTTTAGCGATGATCTAGCTAAGAAGTTTAAGCTTACGTATGTCGCAGATAATAAAGGATCGGCATGTTTCACAGTAATTCTACCAGAAAAGGAAAAGTTATTAGAATTGAAATTAATTCCTCAGGTGGAGGAATTCTTGAAAAATTATTCCACCGTCGTAAGGGAGGACGGGAAATATGGTAGTACACATTGGAGTTACCATATCAGAGACTCAGAAGGAGAGCCGACCAAACAAAAACCATACAGGAAATTTCCAGCCATGAATTCAGAAATTCAAAGCCAATGTAAAGATTTATTAGATTTAGGAATGATTAAACATTCTCGTTCACCGTACGGCGCAAATGGCAGATGTGTATAGACTACACTAAGCTAAATGTTAACACTAAAAATAATGCAACTCCAATGGAAAATGCACATTCAATGCTTATGTTAATACCAACAGTCTATTGGTATTCAGTCATAGGTTTTCACTTAGGATTTGGCAAATCAAACTTTTAAATAGTAGCATTGAAAAATCTGCGTTTGTAACGCAAGATGCTCACTATGAATTTTTGGTAATGCTCTTCGGATTAAAAAAATGCACCTAAAACCTTCCGACAATTAATGAGGAAAGTTTTAAAAGATTACATTGATGAATTTACAAAGGTTTTTATGGCGATAATATTGTGTATTCAGAGACCCTAGAATTTCACTGGGTACATCTAAATAAGATTTTTGAGACATTGGCTTTAGCCAAGCTAACAATTAATAAGAAAAAATTACAATTTTGTAAAAGGAAAGTCGCATATCTAGGACATATAGCGACAAGGTATGGCCTAATGAAAGACAAAAGAAAAGATTAGAGCCATAACGGAATACCCCAAACCTAAGAATGTAAAAAAAGTCCAAAGGTTTCATAGACTTGCAAATTGGTATTCTTCATTTATAGACCATTTTGCGGCTAAGGCTGAGCCCATTTATAGGTTATTGAGGAAACACAAGGTTTGAGAATGGAGAAATGACCAGGAAAAGTCATTCCAAGTCTTGAAAGAAAGTATATTGTTATGATACAGTAAGTCATAATAACATTAAATGAATTAATTTTTTTAGTTCCTTTGTTTTATAAATTATTTTTAGATAATTTATGTAATGTTTTCTGTTACTTACCTTTGTGTTTATTTCCTTTGTAAAAACTAATTACAAAAATTAGTATGTAGAGTAAGTTTATTTTTGTTTATTATTTTTAAAAATAATAATTTTGCACTAGGCACGTTAGTCGTACGGGTATATAAACCCAAGTTCCTAAGTTAAGATCTCATTCTGATTTTGATTTAAGTTACTGCAACTTATAACGGGTGCAGCGGAAAAAAAGGGACTGATGTAAATTTTATATTTCGATCAAGTTCCTGCACATATAAAATTCCGAATGTAATTCCATTCGATAAAGCATAATATTTGCCTTACGGTTCCACTAATGGTTGGTAGAGTATGGTCCATTTTCGGCACAGGCGCGCAATAGTTTGCGAACTTTCTCCATACTTTTTCGGACGACTGACATGTCCACTTGTTTCAAGCAATTACTTCACTCTTTTCATTAAAGCAGTAGTGTCAGTGGCTTTCCAACCACCTCTGTACACCAGTTGATCTAAATAACCAAAAAAATCTTCTATTGGACGGGATTGGGGTAAGTTGGTTGGATTTGCTTCCTTTGGTACAAAATGAACGACTTTCTCTTGGAGAAAGTCAATCACGGATTTCGCGTAATGAGAAGATGCTTTGTCTGGCCAGAAGATGTAATTGCCGTCCGAATGATGTTTCTCCATGAATGGGATGAGTCTCTTTGCAAGACACTGAGTTTTATAAATATTCTGATTAATGGCGAGGCCTGATGGGATGAAGTAAGGAGTACTGATTCCATCCGGTGAAAGTGCAATCCAAATCATAATTTTTTTTTCAAAGTTGTGTCTAAATTTTAGTTTTACCTCTGGAGATCATGAGACGGACAGACAGGAGTAATATTTACTGTTTCCAGGAATAAGAGCTTTGCTTAAGGGGAAGTAATCTTCGTCGTCAATGATGAACTTTTTTTTTGAGAATTTCTGCATAATCTTCGGCACTGAGTTTTCACTTTGAGAATTTGCTCTTCCGTGTACTCCGGGGATCGACTTTTCTGAAACATTTGATGTTGGTCTTGTCTTGTAGTGTCCGTAGAATATGTCGATGACTGCATTTGAATTTTTTTGCTGCGTCCCGTTGACTAATCTTGTCGCTTTCTTCAAAAAGCTTTTCCAGTTTACGGACTTTCTCTTTCGTCGTAATTTTGTGCTTTTTGCCGGAACCAACTTTTTTTTCCATTGGGATTCCATTTTCAACCCTTTTGGTTATCCTATAAATTGTTTGCTTACGAATATTTTCCAGTTGAAAATGTTTAACAACCTCCAATTTCGTAACACCCGGGTTGGATTCAATCAGTCGTCCGAAACGAATTCTAAGAACTTCTTGTTGTGATGCTGTCATTTCCTCAGTGGTATTACTAGGGAAATTAGGAAACCCGTTTTCCACAATACAAAATCCCGCTTAATCCAAAAAAAATACTAATAATATGATATTCGCGCGATTAGTAATAGTAAATTCTCAATTTACGTCAGTCCCTTTTTTTCCGCTGCACCCGNTATGATATTCGCGCGATTAGTAATAGTAAATTCTCAATTTACGTCAGTCCCTTTTTTTCCGCTGCACCCGTTATTTTACCTTGAGTAGGGAATCAGGATTTCAACAATGAGAATTGAGTAACTCATTGTTGACCTAGAGTTTATTATTTTATTTTACTTAAATTAATAAAAATTATTCTTTCCTTTGTTATTCACAAAAGTCTATTGTTGAAATTATTGAGTAGGATTTAAACACAAAATAGTTAATTGTTAAAAAGTTGAATACTGACAGTTAAGAGGCAAGTGAAGCCCTGACTGTTCAGGATTTCACGCTTTAAGTTATTGTGGGAAAACTAAAAAATTCAAAATTTTAAAGTTTAAAATTTTATTTATTTTAGTTCTGTTTTTATAACTAAAATCAATTAATTAATTAATTAGTAGATTTAGTGTTATGGATCTGGGAATTTCGTCCAACAAATTAAAGTGAGTTGGTCGATTTAGACCATAAACATAACAATATGTAATGATGTGATTACTACATTTTTTAGACTATATAAAACCGATACTTTTAAAATATGACGCGTCAGATGTAGGATTAGGCGCAGTACTACTGCAGAATTTTGATGGGAAGGAAGGACCTATCATATTCATAAGTAAAATGTTAAAGGATGCAGAGAAAAAGCATCATATTTATGAGAGAGAATTATACGATATTATTTGGGCTTACCATAAACTTAGAGTTTTTGGAAGAACAGGAATTTACAATTCAAACAGACAATAGCGCATTGTTTTTGTTGAATGGTAAATCCGAAGAAAAATCAAACCGTAAGATATGGGCTTTAGAAATAAAGTGATGGAAAGCTAAGTTCGTTCATAGGCCGGGAAAGGAAAACGTAGAGGCGTACGCGTTATCCCGTGCTCTAGTCCCAGTTAAGCTAATGACCCAGATATGGAAGAAGACTGTCAAGCATACCATTACACGCCTATAAATTCGGTATTATTAGCGTACAATCAACAATGCCCCAAATTTAGACATAGGGTACAACAGTCACAGAACGAAACAATTTGTAAAATTAAAGACAATATAAATAATGAACCAAAATAAAACCTGATGGATGATTTCTTTTACAGAAGAATCAATCCATTAGGTCTTAGGTCCAAACTAGATGAGAAGATTAAGATTTTAATAGATCAACCAGTAGAAACCATTCTTGTTCCAGTAATACCAAAAAAGTTGGTTCTGGAAATTATCAGGATTTTTCTTGATGAACCAGAAGCTGGTCATCCAGGGATAAAATTAGTGATGAAAACTTCACTTTTCTTTCGTTTTTTGTCGGAAACGAAAAGGAAAGGAAAGCATCTGCTTGATAACGGAAACGAAAACAAAATCGAAAACCAAAAACCAAAAGGATAGGAAAGCAAATTGAAAGGAAAGTGAAGGAAACGAAAACAATATTTTTCATAAATTTTTTTTTAAAGTAACATCCTCATAATAACAAATGTAAAAAAAGTATTACTCAACAATTTGGTTAACTCGGCATTGCCAGCAGTTTTTTGGGCCTATGCTAAGCCGAGTGATAGGATTTGGATCCAACAGCCATTTTGAGCCGAACCGCAACCCGAGCAATAGGATTCATTTCCAACCAGGTTCACATTTTTGTCTTTGTCTTCCTTGCCTTTCCGCATCCCTCCAGTCTCTACCCACATAGATTTAATACATGCCGGCATCCCTCATTTGTCTTTCCGCATTCCTGCCTTGTTTTCATGCATTTCTCCGATCTCTACTCAAAAACATTTAGTCCGTGCTCGCATCCCTTCCATATCTTCCCACATGCCTTCTTGTTTTCCCGCATTCCTCTCTTGTCTCCCCGCATCTTTCCTAACTCTGTCCACATATATTTAGTCCTTCCTACTTCCCTTTCATATCTTTCCGCATTCCTTCCTTCTCTTTCTGCATTCCTCTCTTGTCTTCCCGTTTCCGTCTCTCGTCTTTCCGCATCCCTCCCATAGCTTCCCGCATCCCTCTATCCTTCCGCATCCATCCCTTATCTTCTCGCACCCCTCCCTGTCTTTCCCTAGTATCCTTGAAGTTTGACCCACTAGTTAAAGATGTCATTAAGCACACCTTAACTTATTAAAAACACCTAACAAAAATCATGTTCATATAGCAATTTCGTAACGAAAGGATTCACTTATTTGGATTTTTGCATTTTGTTAGCTCCTATGAGTCACTTCTAAACTCAACAACCGCACTTCATTCATTGCATTAAATTTTTTTGGGTAAATTCAAAACTAGTGTTCTCATGACTCCCAGTTTGGCAGGAGTCAGAGTCATTGACTCTGAGAGTCATGACTCTGACTCTCTAAATGTTAGGAGTCAACTCTCGGAGTCATGACTCTGACTCCTTGAATTTTGGGAATCGACTCTGAGTCAGAGTCAGAGTCATGACTCTCGACTCCGGAGTTACATAATACAAAAATGGAAAATCGGGTCTGAAATTGAATTTTTTTTTATACATTTAGTTTCCTTGTTTCTAAGTTTGCTAATTTTCTAAGTTTCCTTGACAACATGAACCTAAAAAAGTCACTTTCATCAGGTTAAATAAACAATTTGTAACTTTTTTTTTAATATTTCTTTGTAAAAATGACTATCGAAATAATATTTGCATGTAAATTTTGTTAACAAATAGTCCCATATGCCCATGTGCGCATGTTTCAAAAGAGTCATGACTCTTAAGTCTGGGAGTCGGCTCCCAGATTCATGACTCTGACTCCCAAAACCCATGGAGTCAGAGTCATCAAATGACTCTCGACTCCCAAAAACCCTGGGAGTCAGAGTCATGAGAGTCAGAGTCAGAGTCATGGAGAACACTATTCAAAACTAACTACTACTCATGTGGATTATTTAGAAAAATCCTTTTTGTTTTCTTTCCTTTCCTTTGCGTTTCCTTGGCAACTGAAAACGAAAAAGAAACGAAACGAATGGATTCGTTTTCAAAAATTCTAAAACGTAAAAGAAAGGAAACGGATTTTCGTTTTTGTTTTTAAAGAAAAATATTTCACCACTAGATACAATCAACAAAATTAAGAATCCAGCCTAGATTCTATTGGGATGGTATGAATCAGAATATTAAGAAATGTTTACTCATGTAAAATTTATATTTAATAAAAAGAAATTAAGGCAGAGAATCATATGCCTTATGGATTTTTAGAGAGTGTAAGACCTCCAAATTGTGTATTTGAGAGGATAAATATAGATTTTACCGGGCCGTTTCCATGAAGTCAGATGGGAAATAGATTTTTCTTAGTGGTAGCAGACGAATTATCCAAGTGGGTGGAATTATTCACAATGAGACGTGTTGTTCGAGTTCTCGAAGATGAGATTTTTTGTAGGTATGGAACAGTTATGACCATACTATCTAACAACGGAAGTCAGGTTTTAGACAAATTAATGAAACAAATGTGTAAGGAATGGAGAATCAGTCATATTCTCACTAGTCCTTACCACCCTCAAGCCAATATGGTTGAGAGAGTGAATAGAAACTTAGAAGTAATGCTACAAGCCTTTGTAGTGTACAACCATAAGAATTGGGATGTCTACTTACAAAAGTTTGCATTATCAATAAGATCGAATATACATATGAGTACTAAAGTATCTCCAGCGCAATTGAATCTAGGAAGGCAAATTCTGCTACCTATAAACAGACAATTCTAAGGACTGGAAATCACTGACCCTGATAAAGTTTTATCAGAATTAGAACGTTTACCAAATCGACTAATAAAGGAAATAATTGTTTGGGTAAGGGCTAACATTGAAGTAGGAAATAAGCTCAATTACGATAAAAGCCATATACAAACAAAATTCGAAGTCGGCGAATTTGTTCTTGTAAAATATCATAGTCATTCAGATAGGGATGAAGGGGTTACGCAAAAATTCGCCAAGAGGTATATAGGTCCATTTCAGATTGTTGAATTGTTGATTACACCGGTTACCTTTAAGCTGATTAATTCTATGGATAAAAGGCCAATTGGAAAAAGACATGTTTCCGAGCTAAAACCTTGTATTCATAGAAAATCAAATATACTTAAACTAGTAACCAGAGAAGAAACAGAAAATAGTGTAGAAGTAAAAAACAGAACAAGTTTTAGTAGACAGACAAAGCATAGAGTTAATTATAGAACTTTAGCTAGTTACAGAAATTAGTCATTTCTATAAATCTAAAGATCTTTTTGAATTCTAGGTGAAATATGAATCATCTAGAAAAATTAGGCCCTAGTGCGAAAATAAGAAAAAACAAAGAGTACAAATTGGGAATAAAGAACAAAATAATAAGTTTGGAAAAGCGCAGAGACCGCATGACTTAGAAGTTTATAGAAACTTCAAGGATGAGGCAATGTTGAGAAATGATTGGGTAAAGTTCCCATTTAAAACCCATCCATTTGAACATAAAGTCAAAGAACTGACTTTAAAAAATTGGTTTCTTAAATGGGAAGTGGATCAGCCGAAAGTGGAGCTCGACACAATCCTATAACTTTAGTAGAGACACCAAAAAGTTTTAGCGAAATGCTATCCCATTTGAGAGGAAAAAAAGAAATTGCTATTGATGTGGAAATGAGCCCTTATAAAGGCTACTGGGATAGTTGTATTTGTTTGATACAAATATTAATTCAATACAAAAACTTTCTTTTGGATACTTTTGTATTAGTACATCAGATACAGCAGCGCAAGGAAATATTAATAGTAGTTCCATATGAACATTTTTTTAGGTTGAACTGACATGGTGCATAACTAAAAATAAAACAACTTACCAATTAGTTAAACCATTAATCTTCAAGAATATTCAATTTGTTTAAAAAAAAATACTCATAAAGCTCACTAAACAATTTTCAAAAAGTACCTAATTGGTAAGTTAATCGAAAAAAAANTTGTTCGGCATCTTTATAAATAAAATGCCCATGCCCGAAACAGAAAAAAAGAAAAGTTCACATGGAATTGTCCTAATGAATCTCAATTAAAAATATTCTATGCAGCTGCAAATGATCTGATGGCTTTTCAGCTACAATACAAGATTTTTATGGTAAATGTAGTGGATACCCAGAGAGTATATAAAGAGATGCATGGGGATAAAAATATTGGCTTGAGTAAAGCCATAGTTGAATATTTTCCTCAAGAGCAACCCATAGAAAAAGGAATTAGGTTGGCCGATTGGCAGATCAGACCTATTCCCCAAGAAATGTTAGACTATGCGAGAAAAGATAATCATATGTTGAAGAGATTATGGTAAAAGCTTAAAATTGAACATGATGTTGATCTTTGGGAAAATGAATGGTCACAAGCAATAAAGAGTTGTAACAAATTGTTACTAAAAGTTTATATATTGAAAATGGAAAAGTTTTTCAGAATTTAAGACTTTTAAAGAAACTATAAGTTTTGGAAAATTGTGCTTCAATTATATGAATTTAGAACTTATATTGAAATGGTTTACTGATGAAATTGAATATTCAGAATTCCAACCGATGGAGGACCCCATAAAGCCAAAGTCCATGGCTTTCCAATCAGCGGAAGTGGAGAATTGTGATGAGGAATTGGAAGCAGTCCTGAAGGACCAAACACCTCACCAACCAACTGAGCCATCACTCAAACGGAAGGTCATTGAAGTGGAGTTGGAGTTAGAAGTAATCGTATATGAACCAGAAGAGGAAGAAATCCTAGAAATTAACGCACCAGGGGATAAAGAATTAGGATATCCAGAGGAGGAAGAGAAGGAGATATTCCAGTGCAAAAAGTTTCCTTACTGCAACATCTGCTGGGATCCAGACCACTTATCCATTCAATGTGAATTCTTGGAGAAGATAAAGAAAGACGAGTACTACAGGACAGACATGCGGAAATCAATACGCCAGGTTTAGTTTGCGAGGTCTGGGGTTTTAGAAATCAGACCTCGTTTGCGAGGTCTGGTCTGGATTATTAACTACCATCCGTCTTTTATTATGTAGACGAGCTCTCCTACGCAACTGCAAAAATACAGCAGAACTGCGATTTTGACTTTTGTGTCGTATATACTCGAACAGTTGGGCTCAGTCGGGAAATATCCCGTCCAGGCCAGGATATCTCCGTAGTCGGGAAAAATCAGGTATAATGAATTCGGTATATTTATGATACATATCAATCAATTCGATATTTTGCTAGCTATCCGATATATTTGATATTTATTATTATTTCTTTCAAAATTACCATATATGTTAAACGTTTCCCAGATAAACACATTGATGTAATTGGCAGTTAGCATACAGTGTGTATTGGTATTTATCCGCCGAATTTTTATTTCCTCCCATCGTTGCCCGGAATGGTTTAAAGTTCCATATAAGCACTCTTTAATTCTTAGAAATTAATGCGTAAATATTATTATTTATCAATGCCCTGCGAGGAGCAGTAAACAACAACATCAATTAATTCAATTTGCCTAGCCAAATTTTGTAAATTTATAGGGATATCTCAAATCCAGTTTTTTATTTTTCTGTTCCATACAAGGAATCATATATTAGAGGAAGGATATTTCAAAGAAAAATAACTATGAATAATTTATATTTTGCTACTGATATTTACCATCTCTGGGAAAAACCCAGGTTTGGCAGAAAATTCTCGGTCTAAACTTTTTTTGGCTAACATTTTACCCGGGCAACGGCCGGGATTTTTGAGGACTTGGGCCGGGACTTTTCTCGACTGAGCCAGACTGTAGGAGATGAAAGACGAGCGAGTGGGTTTTGCTACCAAAGGTCGGCAAAGAGCGAAATTCGGCTGGCTTCCGTTGCTCATTCCAATTGACTCATGCGACTAGTTCAATTAATTTGAATTATGTGCAATTTATAATGAGGAAATATTAGTATCGACAGTATTTGTGAAAATCGTGATATTCAGTATAATTTCGAAGGAATTTTGACTAAAATTAAAAACAAATTTGGTGACAAAATATTTTGAAACTTTAAACAACAAAATAGTTAAGAACACACGCTTTGCTGAAATTTAGTATTCTATAATCAGTTTCGCACAATTAAAAAACTATATGAACAGATTATTAGATCCAATCTNTGCTGAAATTTAGTATTCTATAATCAGTTTCGCACAATTAAAAAACTATATGAACAGATTATTAGATCCAATCTCTGACTCCACTAAAACTATAAACTTTTCCGAAGACCCATGAGCCTAATAAAAATAAATGATATAATTGACATAAGNAACAAAATAGTTAAGAACACACGCTTTGCTGAAATTTAGTATTCTATAATCAGTTTCGCACAATTAAAAAACTATATGAACAGATTATTAGATCCAATCTAAAAAATACTGACTCCACTAAAACTATAAACTTTTCCGAAGACCCATGAGCCTAATAAAAATAAATGATATAATTGACATAAATAAAGTAAAATTTGACACAACTTTCTATAAACGGGCAATCTACTCTAGCAAACTTCAAAATAAATCAATTGTACAGTCTTTGCAGAATATTGATATAACTTTTTACAAACTGTGTGATGGTCGTTACTTGCTAAACCCAATTCCTTATATTTTAAATTCCATGTGTACAAATATGGAATAATTGATTTAATACACATTTTTACCATATTAAAAAATTTTCACATTCATCTTTATTTGTAGTTTGGAATAGTTGGAAAAGTTTGCTTTTGATGTGTATTTAGTATTATTTGTGCAAGCTTGAATCTAATCTTTTGTTACTATAATGTATTAAATTTACAAAATATTTTTAGTTGTATCAAATTTTTAATTGTATTTCATATTTTGGTTTTTGCATCGAATATATCGATTTTTCTTAATTATTATTCCATTTTGCACATTTTGTGGAATAAATTGGACGAGTCACTTGAGCTGAGCGCAAGCCAGGGGAACTACAATTTAGCTCTAGTCAGTTCAAGTACTCCTCACGTTGCTCCGTCTTTACAAGACTTTACAAAGTTAAAGTCACAATTTTTCTCAATTTTTCTGTTGTGCAGAAGTGCTTGTCTACAAAATTAAAGACGGTCGGTACATAAATACATTGAGTTTTTTGGTCGGAAACGCACGCACCTGATTTATTTTACCCCCACCCATCCCAATCATCATGCATGGGCGTATGAATTTGCGTTGTTTTATTTAGTGTATGGCATATTTAATTTAAAATACCGCAAAATAACACTTAAAATGAATGTTATGATGATAACTAATGTGTCATTTGTTCAAAATGCCCTCCGTCCATCATTAAACAATGATTAAATAAAAGAAATTTATCCTTCGGGAATTTTTCGATAACCTCAAAACAAAAACAGAACCCTACCAATTTGCGCACTATAGCTAGGGGCATTCTCGAAGATAATTCCATACTCCAAAATGTCAACAAGTTAGCAATAATTTTAAACTTTTCATTTGGATTTTAACTATGGATGCCCCGAATATTCAAAAAATTAATTATTCGAAACTATTCGGACACTTTTACGAATATTAGTATCCGTAATATTTTAAAAATGATATTGGCAAACTATTCGAATACATTTTCGAATATTTTTTAAATTGAAAGTATTTTTCAATACGGAAATAAGTAAGGAATTTTGGACTGTGCCTCATCTTTAATTGTCTAAATAATCTATAAATTAAAATTCATTAGTTGTGCAAGATACTTTCAAAAGCCTAGAGAAGTCTAGATCTTTCACTTTTACTCAAAAGTTACGATTGAGGAAGATTAACAATTCGCCATGCTCAGGAAAAGTCTGCAACTGTTATCTTCGTAATATAAACCCTTCTTCAGAGAATAATCGTTCGACGAAAACTGTGTTAGCAGGAACTGATAAATACTTCCGCACTAATAGAATCATGTTTGGAAAGGCCGAGTGGTTGTGTTTCCACCATGAAAATCGACTCTTACCTGTCTACATTTCGTATAACAGTATAAGACCTGATTTCACTCTCGAAGATTACTTGTTGGGATGAAGTGACTTGTTCAATCGTTGTGATATTTTGCGCTTAATGTTTTCTTCGAATTTCTGCGAAATTTTTTCAAAATGAATTATGAGTCTCGTTGGTGTCAAGAGGATTTTGGGTATTACTTGTAGACGGATTTTCTGCAGTCGGAATTTTGAGATGCTTCTTATAGTTTTCAGACATTTCTGCCACCAAATCTTTATGGGCTTCTGCTTCGATAAAATACAACTTGTAACGCGGAACAAAGAATGTAGAGCATGTGTAGTTTAAATTTTTGAACAAATTTTTAAACCTGTTACGCTAACTTTGAGAGTTTCTTTCAGATTCCCTACTCCGAAATGGTTAGAGGGTGATCCTTTTCCAAATAATTTGTGAGAGTCATAAGACATGGAAGTACTTATGAAATTATTGATTCTGACTCACTGATGATTTTTGTTATTTCTTCAAAAGGTTGAAGAGAAAGTACTCCTTCTAGTAAATACCACTGATTTTGGGTCAAATTCACAATCCTTGGCCTCTTCCGCTGAAAAATATGTGATGGCAGCTTTTTGTTTCAAAAGACGATTTAGCATGTAATAGCACGAGTTCCAACGTGTAGGGATATCTTGCACAAGCTTCTGAACTTCCAAATAAAATTCTTTCTGTATAGCTCAAAGTATATTCGCTTTTGAGGAGACTATTTGAACAAGCTATTCAAAACGAGTCGAAAGACACCTAACGCGCATGTCCTTTCAAATATTCGGCGAATATTCGTCCGAACTATTCGTATTCGGTTTCATTTCGAATACGAATATTCATATTCGAAATTTTTACGAATACCACTATTCGGGGCATCCCTAATTTTAACATTTACTAACGACACCAAACCAAAATTCTGATGACCATATTTGGGATGGGTGGGGGTAATGTAAATCAGGTGTTTGCGTTTACGACCAAAAAACTCACACTGTACATACTCTCCTGACCATGGCCAACGAATGGGGAAATAAGAATGAGATAGTTTTATCTTGCATTAAAATTTCCGCATTCATATATTCAGGGTGTTTTTGATTTAATCATTTGATTTAAACCATGGTTTATTTAATGGTCAGAACTAAGAAGTTAAGGTGGTGGTTTTTATTATCCCCATAACCGCCGGCTTATAAAAATCAATAGTTGATTTAAACCTCCTGGTTTTTTTTTAAAAAACAGGTGATTTAAATCAAATAATAAAAACCAAATAAACCCCGAATTATAATTTTTTTAAATATAATTTTGAAGAAACTTTAGTCAAAAAAAACAAATTCTATTACAAAAAAAGCCCGTAAAATATTTTTAATTAAACGCTTTTCTGATNAACAAATTCTATTACAAAAAAAGCCCGTAAAATATTTTTAATTAAACGCTTTTCTGATTCTTGACTTACTTGGTGCATCTTTAACTCATTTCTTTTTCAGGCTCACTTGCATTGAATCATAGCTTACAACGTTTTCCATTTAGTAGTGATTCATTTTTTTTGGTAAAGTAATTTTTACAATATTTGGTACACCCATTGATTTTTTGGTACTGTTTGCCTAAAATAGCAATTCCAGTGAGATTGCGCCCAGCAATTCTTCGGCAATTAGTGCTGAAAGCAATTGATATCATCTATGAATTATTGCTGATAAACTATTGCTTTGATTTGGGGTAATTCCATTGCCTAGCAGTAACATNTGATATCATCTATGAATTATTGCTGATAAACTATTGCTTTGATTTGGGGTAATTCCATTGCCTAGCAGTAACATAGAAATTAACACCATTTTAAACTTGTAATACAAGAACTTTTTGAAAAAAATTAAAAAGTGAATCTTTTGTTTTTTCCCACCTGAAACTTCAGCAATNTTGTAATACAAGAACTTTTTGAAAAAAATTAAAAAGTGAATCTTTTGTTTTTTCCCACCTGAAACTTCAGCAATGATTGCTAAACTCAGCAGTAAAAACCGATTTGCTGGTTCTTTATTGCTTACAGCGATTATGACAACAGTCAGCAATAAATTGTTTGCAATTAGCAATAATAATTGCCGGTCGTATTCCATCAATTGCTTACAATTGCTGAAGTATTGTCGAGGGCAATCATTCAGTGAAATCGCCACTTAAGAGTTGATAGATTAAGTTGAATGCTTTTTATTATACATGGTTTAAACCAAATAAACCCGGTTTAAACCAATAAACCAGGTTTTTTTGGTTTTTATAGAAAAAACCAAAAAAACCAGAAACCCTGCATATATTGGTACTGCAAACAAATTTTACACTAGATATAATGAGATTTTGACGAGCGAGGTCTGAGAATATTTTCATTCCGCACGTATGCTACAGGAAGTTGCGGAATTCAAATAGGACGAAATTTTATGAAAATCACCCGGAAGAGAAGAAGAGCCGCGACAGGCGAATTTTCAAATACGCATCAAACAAGGCAAAAAAGTGTAAGAAGTGAAAACCGTGAATAGTCGGAGGAGGATGTATGGTGAAGCGACCCCGGTCGCTACAGGTGAATTTATAATTATATACAAAACATTAATTATGACTGACTGGGAACTTGTGCCAGTCAGTCAGTGATGGAAAAGTTTCTGCGAATATATTAGTAATGTGTTATAAAACTTTTAGATTAAAAAAAATCTTTTTTTGCTAATGGTAGGATTGGTTTAACTTGTTTTTTAATAAATTGTTAATTTGTGCATAACTTTCTAAAAAGATTTTGCATCACTTTAGTTCAACTTTAGCTTAGTGATTTCAACTTTACTCCTTCAAGTTCAACTTTAAAGTAGTCATTTTTATAATTTCCTTAGTTACAATCTGCATGGTCGATCAGCTTACACATAATTTAGTTTTATGCAGCTTTCTGATGCATTCGTGGACCGACTTGAATTGTTAACATAATCTAGGCTGCGCAAGGCTGTGTAAATTTTGTTGTAATCAAAATTTAAAATTTTGTGAATAAATAAAGATGAGAAAAAACGGAGCTGAGAGATCAACCTTTATGGAGGCAGGGCTGGAGTTTAGCCGCGTAAAACATTTTTTGAAGATCAGTTTTGGCCAAATACGCAACAAAAAATCAACTTTGTAACCCAACAAGTATTTTCATATTCTGAGAGAGCGGAGCCAAAACATAATATTCAGATCCTCAAGCAATCGCAGATAAGTTTTTTGGGAGCTAGAGTTAAAGCGGAGCCCGAAAAAATATTTTGGAAGCCTAGGAGTAAAAAACATTGAGGGTGGAACTCAAAAAAAAAACCAGCATGCAAGCGAGAGCGGAATCAGAAAAAAACGCCTATCATTGGATGTGTGAGCCCAGCTGACTCAACAACACAAAAGGGTTGAATCACCCATACCGGGGGCAAGGTATAAAGTTTTTTTCGAAAATTTTTTTTTTTCGTTTTTTCGCATTCAAATTTGTTTCAGGACATTCTGAAGCGATTCTGAAAAATTTTTTTTCGAAAATTTTCCAAGTACAAAATTTGAAAAAATTTTGTCTAAGTTCAAAATTTTGATTTTGAGTTCCATTATAACCCAAAAAATTTTTCAACAAAAGTTGCTCAGAATGAAAATCCGAAAGCTTTTACATTTAACAATTTTCTCTGTGGTGACCGCTTCAGGTCAAAACTCAGGACAAAAGTCAATTCAACTTCCAATGCATTTAGCATGGACGGGGGCAAGGTAAAAATTTGTTTTTTTTTTCAAAAATTTTTTTTTCGTTTTTCCGCATAGAAATTTGCTTGAGGTCCTTCTGAAGCGATTCTGAACAATTTTTTGAAAAAAAAAAATTTTTTTTTAATTTTCTAAGTACAAAAGTTTTTCAAAGTCCAAAATTTTTTTAAATTAAAAGAATTTGGTTTTGGTTGCCTTTTTTGACAAAATATGTTTATATAAAAGTTACTCAGAATGAAAAGTTTAACAACTTATCTATCTAACATTTTTCTCTGAGGTGACCCCTTCAATTCAAAAGTAATGTAAACGTCCAAAGTACCCATACCGGGAGCAAATTTTTTTTCAAAAAAATTGTTTTCCCGCTTTTTTCGCATAGAAATCCGTTTCAGGACATTCTGAAGCGATTCTGGAAATTTTTTGAAAAAAAAAATGTTTTTCGAAAATTTTTTAAGTACTAAATTTGAAAATTTTTTTCTAAGTCCAAAATTTTGATTTTGGGTTTCACTATAACCCAAAAATTTCTTCTATAAAAGTTGCTCAGAATAAAAATCCGAACAACTTTTCCATTTAACTTTTTTTTTTGTGGTGACCCCTTCAGGTCAAAACTCAGGTCAAAATTCAAGTCAACTTCCAATGCGTTTAGCATAGGCTAGGGCAAGGTAAAAGTTTTTTATTTAATTTTTTAGCATTCAAATGCGATTCATGCTTTTTTTGATGGGAATCTGAAGCATGATTGAAAAAAATATTTCCTTTCGACAGTATACCCTCTTAGACATTCGTAACAGCACTGTATACTTTAATAACTACTGAGGTTTTCAGTCTAAGGTAGTATGCGGTTCGTACAGCCAACCTTCTAACGCATATCATGATTCTTTTTTTTTTATTGGGAAAAGAACAGTTTCAACAAAAAATACCCAAATTCCGTTTAAGCAGGGTTGTCAGTACAGCCGATGCAATCACAAGGGTACACACGCCGAATATCTTCCATCTTGCGTCGAAATCTGATTCCGTCATCATTTGGTAATCTGAAAAGCGTGTTCTGGCAATACATCCAATACCTTATTGTTAAAATGCAAATTTATTATGACTCAGGACAGCTATGAATAGTATTTATCAATGTAATTGTCCACGTCGCTTCTCCTCGTCATGCAGCGTAGATGCGATTTCAAATCTCTCCACTGCCTTTCGCATCACTGAATGTGGAAACGTATTGGAAGCAGTGGATCTTCAAGATTGTGATCAATTGGGCATGGACCAGCCCATTTGAGATCTCTGCACTCTTCATTGAATCCTAAGAGCCAGAGTGGGTCTTTTGTGCGTGGTGGATTGAGGAAATTTGTGTTATGGATAACAACACCATGCCCGTTGAAGTACTGGTCACATCCATTATAGGCAGCCCAACCATCAGAGCAAATGAATGAATCCGGATGAATGTTCTCCATCATTTCGTCGAACAAAGTTTCTTGGTTTCTCATTTCAACTATTGTGGCAAACCTAAAATAATAAATAATAAAGGATGAGTGCGGTGAAATAATGCGAAAGGATCATACCACATTTCTCGAATGAGAATTGGTTATCTCACATCTCAGCTTCCACGAATATGCAAATAGACTGCACTAGTCTGCGCTGTTAATTAAGACTCATTTACAATTTAATTCAAAACTAACTAACTACAGTGTATTTCAATAATAATGGTAAGCAGAACTTATATAATTCAATTCACATATGCTTCAGAATGTATACAAACACATCGAAGCACGGTATTGAGTCGCAAATTGTCACTTCACATAAACCGACTAGCCGTAACAGTGACCGATCTTGATTCGGTTTTCTATAAAAGATATTAGAAAATTTAAGAACACAAAACTTTTTAAACCTTTGTCAGAATCGCTTCAGAAAGATCTCAAAGGAATTTCTACGTTGAAAAACTAAAAAAAAATTAAAAAAAAAAATAACAGAAATTTTTACCTTGCCCCAGCCCATGCTAAACGCATTGGAAGTTGACTTGACTTTATGATTTTTATTCTGAGCAACTTTTATAAAATAAATTTTTGGGTTATAGTGAAACCCAAAATCAAAATTTTGGACTTAGAAAAAAATTTTCAAATTTAGTAATTAAAAAATTTTCGAAAAACATTTTTTTTTTCAAAAAATTTCCAGAATCGCTTCAGAATGTCCTGAAACGGATTTGTATGCGAAAAAAAAAACGAAAAAAAAATTTTTTCGAAAAAGACTTAGAAATTTTATACCTTGCCCCCGGTATGGGTGATTCAACCCACAAAAGTAAGATAAAATTTTTGCCCCACGAAAAAATCTTTCTAAATCTCCATATGGAGGCAAAAAGTGAATTCAAAAAGTGAAAGAGACTTTATTTACAATCGATAATCTCACACTCACTAAAAGGGTCAGCTGGCCTGACTCACCAGTCAGCTGTTTTTAAACTTATTCAAATAATAACATCTTAGTTTCAGCAAGTATCCGTTGCTGCTCAATTCCAAGAAGTAAGATAAAGAATAACAATTGCATTATACATTGTTAACTGAATAATAGTTATTATTAGTGTTGTATTTGTATCATCTTAACAATCCTACTTGACAGACCACGACCATATCTTG
Source organism: Holacanthella duospinosa (assembly GCA_002738285.1). Taxonomy (NCBI): domain Eukaryota; kingdom Metazoa; phylum Arthropoda; class Collembola; order Poduromorpha; family Neanuridae; genus Holacanthella; species Holacanthella duospinosa. Next base: position 1,907,057 of record NIPM01000006.1, on the reverse strand, counting down.
AGAACAAATACATTACAACTTCTAGTGCTTTACAAGAAATGATATTTGCGGCAAGCACTTAACTTTTATTATTAGGAATGGGATTTCATCCAGTAATAGACTATAAGGTAAATTTGAGTCACTTCCATTAATCGGTACCTGATAAATATTAAAATATTGTACCTAGTTTAAAGTACAGTATGCTAACTAATTAACTAGGCAATTTCAAATTGGGATGAATTACAATACGAATTTGGTGTATCCAAGAATTTCCAAATCCATGGTACTTGGCAATATCGTGGAGAAGGGAATTCAAATATTGTACTTGCTTTAGCTGAAGTAAGTAAAAACTACTGGTATTGATGAGTTAATTCATATGAATTGTGGTAACGATCGTTACTATAGAAAGCTATACACAGTGGAATGATTTATTACTACAGCACACAGATGTAACTCATGCCTAACGCACCCGCACGCGCACATAGTGCACAGGCGGAAGGGCGTACATTCACCCCCTCGCGCACATTCTTAGTACTGAAATGGCGCACGCGAACCTGAACGCGCACCTTAAAATATTTCATTGGCGCACTCGCACACGCACGCGCACGTTCAGAAGACCAAAAGCTCGCACGCGCACCAGCACGCGTACCTTTAGGCAAATGACAATGATGCACCCGCACATTCGCGCACCCGCACTCGCACAATGTTTTTCAAAAAATTCAAAAAGTTTTTCTCTAAATGAAATTTTCTCGTAAGTATGGTGATTGCGGATCCGACAAACAATTAAAGTAAACGCACTCCTCGTGGAATGGGATAAGTGATACCTCAATGGATCAGAAATTTGATGTAAGATTACGAATGACATTCATTGTTGGCGGTCAAGTCAAATTTGACAAAAAATTTACAAATTTTTGCCAAAAAAAATTCATTTTAGTATGATTTACACAAAGGCACTGTTGCGGATTTCAACAAGTGACTCGTCAATCGATTAGAAATTTCATGTAGATTACGGATATGACTTCCATCATTGGTGGTCAACTCAAAATTTACAAAAAATATGTAAATTTGTAAAAAAAAAATGTTTTTTTGTTTATTCTTTTGTCAACCTTGTAGAAGTTACAGCAAGATACGGCTAGCGGATTAGCCAAGTGATACATAAATTTATCAGTAATGTGTATACTGTGATTCTGATACGGAATGTTTGATTTCAAATCAAATGTTGTGGAACCATTGAAACTTCTAAAAGAAACTTCAAAGAAAACGTAAAAAAAACCTAAAAGCAACCTAATAGACAACCTAAATAAAATCTATAGAACCTAAACAAAACATGAAATAAAACCTTAAGAAAACCTAATAGAAAACCTAAAGCAAACCTAATAGAAACCTAAAAAAAAAACTTAATAAAAAACGTAAAGAAATCCAAAAAGAAATCTAAATNAAAGAAAACGTAAAAAAAACCTAAAAGCAACCTAATAGACAACCTAAATAAAATCTATAGAACCTAAACAAAACATGAAATAAAACCTTAAGAAAACCTAATAGAAAACCTAAAGCAAACCTAATAGAAACCTAAAAAAAAAAACTTAATAAAAAACGTAAAGAAATCCAAAAAGAAATCTAAACAAAATTCATAGAAGACGTTAAAGAAGCCTAAATAAAATCCATAGAAAACCTAAAAAAAAAACCTATCAGATAANTAAAATTCATAGAAGACGTTAAAGAAGCCTAAATAAAATCCATAGAAAACCTAAAAAAAAAACCTATCAGATAAATTACATAAAGCCTAAAAGAAAACAAAGGAAACCTGATAGATAACCTAAATGAAAACCTAAATTAAAAGTTTATCAAAACCGGAGGAAAAAAATCTTTAAAAAATACAACCAAAGAAAATCTAAAGTTGAAAAACAACCTTCAATTGATGGAGAAAAGGGGTACTTGGAAAACAAATCATGAATAGTAAGATTGATCTAACTGTAACATGATCTAATTCAAAGAAATGTATTATTTCTGAAGTATTCTTACTTTGTTTCCGTGGTAGATGACGATGTGTAGAACTTTGATGAGTAAAAGTATTGTTGCTAATTGATGTACGGGCTGCGCCACAAATAGTACTCAACCGCACCCGCACCCGCACCCGCACCCGCACATTAAAAATACTTTAATGACGCACACACATTCGCTCGCGCACCTTTCCAATATCAAATACCCGCACCCGCACTCTACAGAATTGAAAAAAGGCCCACTTTACCCGCACGCGCATATTGGGAAAAAAAATAGTTAGCGCACACGTAGCGCTCTCGCACGTGCGCGTGCGATGTGCGCCGCATCCGCACATTCAGCGCACTTTAAATGTGCGGCGCACCAAAAAGTTACATCTGTGCTACAGCATAAGTAAATTTAAGTACTAAAATTCAATATTTTATACTTAGGGTATGCGGCTGGTGCGTTTTCCGAAAGTTGAAATAGATCAAAACTTTTCAGGCGAATGGGACCGTGAAAGGAAAAAACTGAAGCGGGAGGTCATTTTCGCTCACCTTATCTTTAGACCTCTCATTGGTTCAACATTTGTTGGAAATGTGGAGATTCTGCAGATTGACTCTTGTGAAATTTCTGAACTCAACAAATCCCTGGTGCCCCTTCGTCCAGGTATCTTCAATATTTCAATACATTGCAGAAATAAAAAAAAAACAGTGTTTTGAAGGTAAAAGAACCCCGTGTACTAATTGTAAGTCACACTTTTCTGGAAATGTCGATCGGATGAAAACACATCTAAAATGTTTACGCAATCGTTTAGGACTTGAAAAGGCTGTGAAGATTGTATTGATTCAGCAAAGTCTTAAGAGTAAATTGATTCGTAAACATGAAATTAGTACTCATTTGTGCGTTCTCTGAGTTCAATTTAGTATTAAAAAAAGCAGTTAAAAAAAACAACAGTTAAACAAAAAAAACTGTTTTTTTTTTAAGTTGAAAAGTGAACTTTAACCGAAATATGATCCCGTCGTCTTGTTGTGCCTGACATGTCAGGCAGGGTTCGATTTTTAGCAGTAAAAACTAATTTTTACCAAACCAATGGTAAAAAGTGGTAAATAACGGTAAAATTGCAAAAAAAAATCCGATGCAATTATGACTCTTGGTTACTGAGAAAACGAAGCACAAGTATGGCTAAAAACGCGGCGGATTGCTCGAAACTCGCTTGTAATCGCAATCTTTGATAAAAATATGAACTTCACTGTGTTAGGGATATCAAGTAGTACAGTAAAGTTCGGTTATAGTGAAGACGTAGGGACCGGCAAGATGTATTCAGTATAGCCGGAGTTCATTATATCCGTATAGTGAACGGACCCTACAATTCAATAATTGTTCATTATATCCAAATATTTTACTATAAATTCAGCTACGCCGATGTAGAGAAGTACTGGGTGATGAAAATTTGCTTATGACTTTGAATACGTTCGCATTCTCATGATGAATTTCCATTTCAAGTAAAGTCGGCGCTTCCACCTTTTAAACTTTTAATTAACTTTTACAGCATCGTGAGTTTAGAAATATTGCTACGATAATTGGCTTCTCTTTTTCGGATCTAGTCACATTTGGGTACAATAATAAAGTGACACGTTACATGAACTTCTCCTCACCAGATCGAATTCTTCTAAGCAACAACGAAAATGTCTTGTGACTGGATTTGACTTTTAAACTGCAGTGTGTTTACTAAAACTCAATCTGAGGTTCCATCAAAATCGTGTGCATAGATAGGCATAGAAGAATAAAGAAGAATTCATTGCGGAATTCAGACATATTTCATGCGTGTTCACTATAACCGGACAAAATGACTCTCGGGACTGGTAGGATTGGTTCACTAAGGCCGGAAGTTCAGTATAGCCGATTTCATTATAGCCGGACTACTTAACACATAATCTTCCATTTGCTTGACAGGGACCGGACAGTGTGGTTTGCTATAGCCGGAGTTCTATTATACCCGGAGTCACTATACCCGAACTTTACTGTACCTATATACGAAATTTCGTTTAGATCGATTCTGGTGGTGGTTTTGACGAATTCGTATGTCAATAAGAGTTCCTGTATAAGATCACGATAGTGTTCTGTCTGACTCTGACTCCCACTACTCTGTCTCCCAGGTTTTCTGGGTGTCGAGAGACATTTGATGAGTCTGCTTTGCGGTTGAGAGTCAACTCCCAGACGTGGGAGCTAATGAAACTTTTCTAACATGATCAAATGCACATATCGGAATTATTTTCCTTAATTAGAGGTCCACCGAAGGGCGCATTCGGCTCATGGCCGAAGACCGAAGCTTCGTCTTCGGTGGGTCGCCGAAGGCCGAACCTTTGGCCGAAGAGTTTCTCATTGCGCATGTGGGGTGTCTATCGAAAGGTCTCAACGTCAAGAACTCATTTTCTTTATTAATAATATTTTAACTGACATGGAATTTGGGATAAGTACACATTTCATTTTGTCCCTAACAATTCCTAAAAGAATGAATGGAATATAGTGCTTTCAATATTCGAAATTTAAGTGATGGAGNATTCGAAATATAAGCGATGGAGGTTGTGGTGAAGAAAAGTGAGTACTTCCCCGTTCTCTGGAGTAAGTCTAATTCTCTTAGTTTCGTAAATGTTCCCCTTTTCTGAAAACATCTTTTCATTGCATACAGTGATAGCTGGGGCAGGCAAGTATTTTTTGGGCATTGATGACAATTGAGGGTAAATAGGCTGATACAGTTTCCACCACTCAAATGGGTTTTCCTTTTGCCTCAACAACATTGGAGATGTAGATAAATTGGTAATAAGTTTAGAAATACAATTTCAAAATAAATCAGGAAAATAAGTCCGCTAGTCTCATTTGCTCACGTTGGAAAAGAGTCATGACTCTGACTCCCAAACGCGAAAGAGTCGGTCATCAAATGACTCCCGACTCACAAAAACCTTGGGACTCAGAGTCATGGAGAACATCATCACTACTCATTATAGCAGAATTTGACTTTCTAAAAAAAATCGATTTAACCCTACGAAATTCTTGGTTTTTACTTTATATCATCCATTCAACTAATTATTTTGTTAAATATTCCATACAATATTAACACACAGGCAATTTGTTATCATTATTATGATTCATAAATCTCATTAATAATGAGATTTATATCTTGATAATGCGGATATAACAACCTTGAGATGTCAATTACCTTGGCACTTGCAACACTACATTTGCAGACGTGACATGAAATACTGTGGTCATAAGTGACCAGTGTTCGAAAAAACCAATGGCAAAAAAAAATCGTGGAAAAATTGGCAGTGGCAAAATAAACTTGACACATTTTTTAAACGAGCAATTCCTTAGCAGTTTCAAAAGTTACTTGGATTGAGTGAGCCGGTTGTTGAAAAATCAAAAACCAGGTGTTCTTTATTTTCAGTAATTCGAATTCCATCTTCTATAATCTTTTTCTTTACCTCTCTGGGTCTGGATCTGTCTTAAATTAAATTTTATTTTAAATCTTATTTTAATTCTCTTCCACTAAGAAGGTCGGACTACGAGACTTTCTGCGCAGAGGTCTGTCTGACTTTCAAAATAATTTTTATAATTTAATTTATCAGTCTCCAAGGTTTAATTTTAATTGTTTTTGCCAATTTTGCCATCTCTACTTCATTCCCATTTTGCCAATTTTACCCTATATTTTGCCAATTTGCCCTCCGAACAGTGTAAGTAGAAATTGCAATTTGCGGGAAAATTACCCTAGTAACGGGAAACGAGAAATTCCCGAATTTCGGGAGATTCCCGGGTTTCCCGAAACAGGAAAAAAACAAAGGTAACCATGTAAAAATTAATAATTGTTCATATCCTATAATTATTAATTCTTGAATTTGTTGATACATTCACTGTGAAAGCAAAACAAAACAAAAATATTTTGACCACTTGCCTAATTTACAACTTACAAAGTTCAATTTAACTTTGTTCAATCATTTCCGGATTACAAATTTCTACCAATACGTTAAAATACAGGAGACAATGAAAAATTTAACAAGAATTATGGAAATTAATTGGGTTATCTATTTTAGGCCCTAAAGCTATGTAGTTTTCATTATAAATTTAAACTTAATTTCAAAAGCTAAATAGTATCTAATTTCATTTTACAAATAAATTCGTTGCGAATGCATTACAAATGGGTTACACATGTCATAGCGCTTGGGTTGAGCGTTTCGTTATGAAATTTCTTTTCACTTTTTCGAGTTTGACTCAAAAAAATAGGGGAATAAAAGTTATTTCTAAAAAAATTTTTTGCATAATACTATTTCAAAATACATTTCTTTATCGTTGTATGGTTTTTAGTCAGTTAATTCCTCTGTTCGACGCCTGAAGCGATTTATTTGCATTCGAGAAGCTGCTTTTCACAATTAAAAACAAAAATATGGTAATTGTGAAAACTTAAATAAAATTAATTTACGGTCATTCCAACTTACACTATTCATAAGGTGATAGAGAACGTCAGACTGACGTTGTTAGTGAAAATTAGAACCAGATTCGCTTTTCTGGTTATTTATGGGAGGCTCCAGAAGTTAATGGTTGAATTATTTTCGAACCCTATCTCTTCCCATGTGTTTCATCCCTTGCATTCTTGAGACTTTTGAGTATAAAATCCAGGTGGTTCAGCTCATGCGCAAAGCCAAGGTTGCTATGAGGAATAAAATCCAAAAGTCCTGTAAGAGGTTAGCCCATAACTATTATTTTTTATTATTATTATTTTTTTATTCCTGGCTGACGCTTCGTCAGCCAGTATAATTTCAAACTATGTTGCTATGACATAATTTTTAAATTTCAATATTAATTTTACTGATTAAATTTTTATTAGCGTATTTTTATTAACACTAAAAATTATTTCGACAAGATTTAATAATGCAGGTCGACATTTTTCAATTAATTAAATTTTTGAAACTGTTAATAATTTAAAATTCGAAAGTAAAAAAAATTAAATTTGTTTACAAAAGCGAAGATTTATTTTTTTTTAAATTGATAATTTTCCTAAAAATAATAGTTATGGACTAACCTCTTAGAGGACTTTTGGATTATTCCTCATAGCAACCTTGCGCAAAGCATTGGGATTTACAATTTCACAATTGCCACACATTGATGGTTTTGTGGTAATTGTGAAATACAATTAATTAATTTAAAACTTGATACATTAATAATTTCTTATTGGAAAGTCAATCTAGTACTTCTAGTTATTTTTTTAAATTTTTTTAAACTATTTTCAACTATCACACCTGTGTATAATTATATCAAAATAGTTATCTTAAACACAATAATTATTTATAAAGCTTGTCTAGCTTTATTTTTGAATTTATTTATTGACATCCCGAACGGGGATTCTCGTGGTTACCTCGGGAAACTATTTCTCGAAATTCCCGAAATTTCCCGTTTTCCTTTTCGGGATTTGCAATATCTAACTGTAAGTGACCCACAGGTGAGAGGGATGTTGAATTATTTTAGTCGATGCGATTGGAGTTAAGCCTCATAATTCAAATGATTCTTTTTAGTTAATCGACTTCATAAAGAACTACGAGTTCCATACGCCACATCTCATGCGGATTTTGCACGAATTCATTCGAATCCGTCAACAAACGTGGATTACTGTGTGGAAATCAAACCGAAACAGGGCTATTTGACAAAGACAATTTTTGGGGAAGAGACACATCTCTGCACTTTTTGTCTCAATCAATTCCTCAAAGTAATAACCAACACAGTGGAATAAATTCGAATTTTTTTAAATTAAAAATTAATTTTGGGACGCGCTTATTTAATGACCTATTTTGTCACTTTTTTTTATAGATAAGAAGTTCAAAAGTTAGCAGCCGCTCGGATTACTGTCCACTTAACCTCTTCTCAGGGTGAGTTCAACTACACCACAACAGGTAGCACATTTGCTGAATACTTGCAACATTAAAAACTAGGTGTGTAACGAATATTCGGCCTATTTTTCTAACGAATATAGTGCTACTCGTATTCGGGGTCTCATGACGAAGCTTCGGACGAATATTCGGCATAATATCTCAAACATGAAATGAGCGAGTTTGAACATGAATCCAAGTGAACTAAAACGTCACAGTGACAACAGCAATTCAGAATGGAAGAAACCATGGTCAAGATATCCGATTCCGATAACCCAGCACCCTCCACCAAAATCCAACTCCTTACAACCAGTAGGAAAACATACAGTACAGTTCGCTTATAAGGTAATAGTTGTTTTAAGATCTGTTTTTTTTTGTTTTACGGTTGTTTTTTTGTTAGGTTATTTTATGTTTGTTTTTCAAGGTTTGTTTTTGGTTCTTGGTTTATATTTTTAGGTTTGAAGGTATGCCACTAAAAAAAAACTAAAAAAAAAAACCTTAAAAACAAATAAAAAGCTAAGGAAAACCTTAAAAAACCTAAAATAAAACTAAAAATAGACCTTAAAAACTGGCATACCTTCAAACCTAAAAAACTTTAAAAAAATTGAACCAAGAATCTAAAACAAACCTTAAAAAACCTTAAAAAAACAAACCTAAAATAAAAAAAAAACCTAAAAAAAAATAAACAAATCTTTAAAAACTTTTCTACCGTATAAGCAAACTGCACGGTATATTTTCCGACTGCTTCCGATTGTAAATATTTTGGTGGCTAGGGCTGGGGTTCGGAATCGGGTATCTTGACTTGACTCTGGTATGGATAAAAAAAAAGAACCTCAAACTGATAAAAAAAATTTCACGGAAATTTCGCTAGTATTAATTATCTAAAATGTCAAAGCGATTTAGAAATGCTATATGTTCCTGTAATCTCAAGTGAGTCATATTTACATCACAATTTGCTTCGACTCAACTATGAGTACTAGATTAAATTAAACTTACTTTGCTTTAAATAAAGTTTTTTAAAACAAAATCTGCGGTATTCATCAAAACGTAATTCAGACTCATGAATGCAAATCCTGGCGCTGAGACCTTTCGATAGATACCCCATTTACACAGTATGAGATATTGGGACGAATATTCGTTATTCGTTGGTAGAACGAAGCGAAGCTTCGTTATTCGTTTTTGCGCCGAATACCGGTATTCGTTGCATCCCTATTAAAAACCATACCTTTTTGATTTCTGATGGTGTTTCACTGTCGAGGAATTACGGGGGATACGTCTCCACGTTCAACCCGAAATGATATGATTCTAGAAAATGAATCACAGCTTTAACCAATTTCTAATTAATTTGGCAAACCAACACTGTGTCACTCAAATTCATCTTCAGTTTGTGTATGGTATAGGGACCCAGGTAGAATGATTGGTGCTCTATTTTCCTTGCTCCACACTCCGCAGAATAATTTCCGAATTTTCCGCGTAAGTTAAATGAGTTACAGATGTCTGTGAAATTAGGAAATATAGTCTATTCTAATCCGAACTTTTTTGCAGAACGGAGAGTTGGTCTACGGTGAAGATCTTTGTGAGTCTCTAGACTCAATTCTTGAGGAGTGGTTCTCAAGCAGCCATAAGCTTATTGATGATGTCACCTCACCCCAAATTGTGTAAGCCCTTGACTAAATTTATCTCAAATTCAATCAAAAATCCTTCATTAAAAATTTTTTCGTTAAAGCAATTTGTACAATTTTGTATTCGTCATGTGCGTGGCACTTCTGAAACCGGAAATTGGAGCAAATGAAATAGATGGGTCTCAACTCTACGCTGAGCTGGAAGGAAAGGTTCGTGAAATTTTGGTGCTAGGAGTAAAAAATGAAGTACCCATTGTTACTGATGGAAACAAGAACGAAGGATGCAACGAGAACTCCGTCGGTCTCCCAAACGGCAGTATTCTTTCGCGTATTCTCTATGTCCAGAAACTAGGAAAATGGGGTTCTGAAAACATCTATAATCTTTATCCCAAAATCTGCCCACGACATTCAATTTTGTCCAAATCCAACTCTCTTGCTGTCTGTCCCGGAAAAGACTGTCTCGGTTAGAATTTTCTCATTACTCTGATTCTGTAAAAATTACAAAATTTTTTGTATAGGTGAGGAGAAGTGGCTGGATGAAGTGGAGCTGACACTTTCTGAACTGGGGTCTCTATGCATCCAAAACTACTTGTTAGCAGCTACAGCCAAGGACTGTTCCATAATGATCTGTTTCTCTTCCACCTTGGAAGAAACCAGAGACTCCGGCGAAGTTATTCAAGATCTGAGTGGGTGTACATACGATCTTAAAATAGGTGTAGCAGATCTAGATCCGAAACCCTTTACAGCTGTTGCCAAGCACTTCATGAGAGATGTGGAAATGTGGGAAGCATATCGGCGACTCAGAAAATGATCTGAACTCTAATTTTCTTATATTGCAATGCAGTCGAGTACACATGGTGATGTTCATAATGCTAGAGAATTTTTCAAATCATTTGAAAATTTCTTTTTTTAAATTACATCGCACCTTTGAACTTAATTATAGTAATTTAATTATAGTAACAATAATAACACGTCAGATTCTCAGAGAATGTCTTTCTTACTAGATGAATTAAAAAGTGAAAGTTTTTTTTCGATATAGAAGATTAATTCGTTTAATCCAGACTAATTTAGTACGATGAAACATGTAATGATTTACATTTTTGAAGATGGATTGAGATCCAACGATATCAGGATTTTTAATTTGGAAGATTCATTTGATGATGCTTCGAGAAAGGTTTCAATCTCCTGTACTTTTTTTTTGTAGATCTGATGGATTTGCGTCTCCTGTTCATGTTTATACTGTCCATGTCCTCCCCGTCGCCATTTTCTTTTTTCAAATTTACTACTTCTTGGAGGATCCTTGGCTTCTGTTTTGATACGGATTTTACCGTATGCTTGGACACATTTTAAAATTCCTACAGCGTCCCTCCATTCTTCTCCCAGTAGACGGAATATTTGGTGTGCGCGGGTCTAGAGCAAATTTACTATTTTTAAGTTTACTGACAAAGGTGACATGGAGACATTTAGTCAGCAGAGTGGATAACGACGAATGATTTCTATTTATGTGGACCACTTTAACTTTTTTGGCCTATCTAAAAGTCGCGTTACCACAAGAAAAATGGTTACCTTGTGTAGATGTATTTTTGTCATGAGATTTCTTATTTCAGGAGACATGTCAAGTTCAGGATCTAAGCCATTCTGCTTTACAAGCGACACAAGTTCGTTGTTGACAAATTTCAATTTTCCCCAACTCGTCCGTATGTTAGACAAGGTCATACTTTTGAGCCAATCAATGACGTTTTGGAGATACAACTGAATAGCTTGAAGTACACCAATTACCACTGCACCTTGCTTCATCCGAGTTAGTTGCTCGTAAGCCACAGTCAGATCTGAATTTTCTCGCGTCAGTACCAACTTAATGTAATCTCTTCCGTCACCTTTGGCATCCGTGTCAGGTAAAAGATTTTCAAAGTATAAAATCCAAAATTCATTTTCAGTGATCTCGTTTGATGTAACGATATTATCATAAGTCGTCTTCTGGATCATGCGCAGTTCAGCTCTTGTCATCTCAGGCGCATCGCATCCTGGGTGAATTTGAGTAACTGTGTTCATAGAAAGGCGGAGTTGATTGGATATAAGATCTGCTTCTTTTTCTGCTTTCTCTAGTGCTTGCGCTAGTTTCACATAAAGAGAACTTCCTGTTTGAAATTCTTTGAATTTTTTAAGAAGTAAGGCGAAGCCATTTGAAATTTGACGGTGCTGTGATTGAGTCACGTCACGGAAGTTCCCGATTCCGACTAAAGTTTTTCCCAAGAGTAAAATCAGACCAATCATCTTTGGTGGTGGGAGAACTTCGGCATCAAGGTCATCTGGATGTTTGAAAGCCACAGTTTATCAAGTACTTGTTTGATTAGATTAGTAACGATAATGAACAAAGTTAGTTACCAGTTAACATGGCACGTGCTGTTAAGAGTCCTGACCACAGCAGCTCTCCAATTCTATCAATTTCTTGGCTAATGTGTCGAAAAAATCTTGTTATGGCGTGGAGTTCATTGTCCTTTTCGCCTCCATTGGTTAATTCTTTTTCCTCTGACGCTTTTGATTGGTCCAACTTTTTCGCAGATACCATGGCAAGACGCAAAGGAATTAGAACATGGAAGACAGAATAACCAAAAGGATTTATCTTTGGGTTTGTCTCCAGATGACTCTGATTAATTTGATTGTTGGTCTCAAAGTGTCCCAATTTACCGCGAATATTTCTAATTGCATTTGATAGAGAAAACCGTGTTCTTCTCAGACATTTTTCCAAATGATCCATTTGATGATAAACTGTTTGGATTTGAGCACGAAGAGCCAATAACAATACGTCTTTCTCTTCTGCTCGAATTTCCTCTCTCTTTTCCAATTGCGTGAAGTAGGCGGCAATTGATGTCAGAGTTTCTTTTGCATCTGTATAATCACTCTTCGAGGTTTGTAAAGATTCTGCAGCGGAAATGACCAGTTGATGCAACTGCGACAAAAGTGATAACATCAACTTCAGTTGATTCCTAAAAGAAAGTTTGGAAAATTCGAATGTTGATTGGTTAATGGAACAATGCAGAACTTCAGGCCTCCAAGCCTCCCATTGGATAGTCAAATTTTTTTTGTGTGTGGTTGCTTCTGTATGATTTCCTTTTTTCTCGTCACTCCAAATTGCGAAAATAAGGTTCGGGTTTGGGATTTGACAAATTGGAAGAGTCTAGAAATCAAAGCAAGATTAAAAACTTACACTAAATAGCTAAAATTGTCTCACGTTGAGCCGTTGAGGAATTTCGTCTTCAAATATCCTTTCTAATTGGATGTCAGAGTTGTATTCTAAAACCTCAAGGGCGGAGCCTATTTTGTTCATCAAACGCGTGGTCACAGATTGTCGCAAAACTGAAAGGTGTGCCAGGGCATTGGTTACAGAGAAGAAGCGCTTGCGTAGTATTTCCGCATCAGTAGTTTTTTCTGTCACCTTGAGCTGCGATGATGCAACTGATATGAGATGACAAAGTCCTTCGACATACCCGACAGGTTGAGACTGAATTAATGAGTTTTCACGCAAACTTTTCGTTTGTCCACACCGCAGAATCGGTTCAATACTGGCTTTTGGCGCGTAAACTCGCTTCAGTGTGCTCAACGTGCTATTGAGTACTTGTACACTAAATCGGCAAAAGAGTTCGTTCCAACTGTCAGCCGCTTCTACTTCTGGTGTTTCCGAAAGTGTAGAGAAAAGAGTGATTGCTTTAAACGAGTCACATTTTGATTCCTCCCGCACAGACTCACTCGTTTGCTTCCCAAGCTCTTCCTCCTTCCATTGAATTTTGAGCTTCTGTGCCAACGTCTTACCATATTTTGCAATGAAATCTTCACATATAGTACGCATGAGCAGGTTTTCGTTGAGTACGTACGAATCCAATTCAAAATCGACAAAATGGCGAATTAAACTTGTAAAACTATGATCAGTGGTAGGAGGAAAATGTTGCTTGATTGATTCACCTAACTCATGACCGGAAAATTGAATACCGGATGCCTGTAGCACAGTTTTCGCTGGAGGAATTAGAAGTTGTAAATTAGCAATTTCATTTTGTAGTGCAATGAGGTGCGCACAGTCGCGTGCGTGAACATGGAGCGTCCCACGAAGTGTGTGAACAAGGACGAGACTATCCAGTGAACCCAACTGTACAAGCTCTTCAATTGTCAGAGTAGGCATATTGAATAAAAGCTTTTTGTCGTATAGTTTCCTTTTCGATGTGGAAATATTGGTATCGACTTCCCAAAAGATGAAGCATATAGTCGCAAGGGTTTGGCTCAATAAGTTCATTTGAGATGAGGAGACGAGGTCAGAAAATTTGAGAACTTGAGCCGGATCTGAATAACAAGTTTCTGGTAGTTCGGTATTCACAAAGAAAACATCATTCGTTCTAGATGTGATACGAATTTCATTCCTTGGGGCCGAAATTGTATTTTCTATTTCTTCTACTGGAATATAATTGTGATGCTTCATTATCTAGAAACAACGAAGAAAAAGGAAGAAAACTAATATGCTGAATTAATGAGAGTAGATAAGTCACAGTTTTAAATCAACATTGTTCAGATTAATGAGTCTATTCTATAGTTTCGATTAATGAGAAAATACTGTTTACCACATCCCAGGATGGTCCAATCAATTTTCTGAAATGACTTTTAAGTTCTCTGTTCTTTTGTAGAAGCGACTGGATATATGACTCAAAGGCTTCTTGGAATTTCTTCATTTCGATTGCGTACCTATTAAGTGTACTCACGAGTTTTCTCTGAGACAAAAAGAACTGCAGCCATTGGCTACTTAAGGAGATCTTGTCCTCCTCCGACCAATCAACAAGTAGAGTCAACTTGACAACAAGCTCAGTCCAAATGAGGATCCCTGAAACGCCGCGGTACTCATCCTGTTGAAGTTTTTCCAAAGAACGACGCAAACGTCGAGAATTTCTTCCAATCAGCTCACTCAGATCCATCGCACCTGCCGCGAAATTTTGAACCTTCGAGCAACACAAGTGAATGTCAGAAATAGTGAGAATTTCTGTACTTTTCAAAGATTCGTAAGCAATTCGTTGATCCTCTCCCATGTCGTCGAAACTAAAAGAAAACTAAACCTGACACCACCACTTAAAACTGTGATTCTTAATGAGAAAATGCGAAAGAAAAATCTTTCATTACACGCGAAGTGGTGTGGATTGAGAAGACTGGATTTTCTCTGGAAGCTGTTGAGTGATTATTTCCCTTGGGGTGAGAGATGTGCTCGGTTCCTGACCATTGATCTCCAACTCTTCATCCTCAGAAATACTTTTTAAATATTTTGACTTGGATTTATGTACAGGCCTTGACTTCTTCGAAGTTCCCTTCCTAAGTCCCTTCAACGGTTTTTTTACTGAGGAGGGAGAAGTCGGAGAATTAGTGAGCCTTTGGCCAATCACATCGCAAAACGAATTTTCACAGTCCAATTGGAAATGTTTACAATTTCTTCTGCAAATTATAAAACATCAGTTAACTCTCGAATTAATACAAACTTTTTAGATATTCACAGCCAATTTAGTCAGAGTAAAATTTATTACCTTGTACGGAAGGACAGAAAAGCCGCCATTTTTACCAAATTAGTAATGACTCGTAACTCTCCTTTTTCCCTTTAGACTATTAATACTATTAAAATGGGTAGGAACTCGTAGAAACCGCGAACACTGAGCTATGAATACAGACATGTTTGTAGAGCCAAGTAGAGGCCTAGAAATGATTAAGTAACGTTCAAAATTATTCGATGATGAGCACTAACTAGAAATGCTTATCTTATTAGGAAAAGCCTGAAAAGAAGCAAAAAGTGACTTGACTTTGTAAAGCCAAATAGACGCCTAACAATAGCATTACCCGCTAAAGTTAGGTTTCAAAATTATAAAATAATAAGAATAAATTATAAAAAACTTAAGAAAAGTAATAGGAAGAATCCGAACAAAGCGTAAAGAGACTTGAGTTGATTGAGCCAAATAGAGATGCCTAGCAATAGCATTAACCCGCAAAGGATCCTATTTAGACAAACGATTTCTCTTGTTTGAACCTAGTAATGTAATCGGGCAAAATCAATGCTCCTTGTTTCGTGTGAGCAACAAGAATTTTCAACAATAGAACCCAAAAAACTACTCCAAATTTGCATAAGTAAACGCACTATCTCTCTGGTTTGATCAAGATCGATTTCCCGATGTATCTTTTTGGAGCCTAGACTTGACGATTACATAGGAATTATAGATTCTTATTCACATATAATCTCAACATCAAAGTTAGTTACTGCTTACACACATTCTATAAATAGTTTTCGTAAAATCAGACAACTGCATTCACTGTATGCAAATAGATTGAAATGAGAGAATTGAAATTACATAGGGTAATGTAACGGACACCGATTGCCTCAAGTAGGCATAAATCAGGACAGACAGACGGATAGACAGGAGAATGCTATAAAGCCCTCCACCTTGGCTGTTAGCGGTTAATAATTAGACGCAGCATTGGGAATTAAAATCCCAAAATAACAGAATCCACACGAGCGACCCAGGCTCCATGGAGACTGTTTGTTTGGGAACATCGCTTTTATCGGATTGGTTACTCCGTGTGTTGGGCATGGGAGATTTTTTTGTTGTAAAATTTTTAAATAACAAACAACTAACCATATAAATATTAAAAAACGGCCCAGTGTGCACCTCTATTCTAGAAAATTTTGTTGATTTTTTTATTTGTTTCTCTATGGTATTAATACTAATATGCTTTTCCCTGAATATTTTTCGATGTCAAAAGTAGAATGAGTCGAGTTGTTTTGCTTGTTGGAAAACGATTGAAAATATTATTCTGAATTCTACTTCCATGGAAGCATAATTTTAAATAAATTTGAATTGTAAATTGATTTAAATCATCCAATCATAATTTTTTTATAAAATTTGCAGTGTAGTGGTAAGACTTTTTTTTTCTGCTAAGAGTATTTGAGCGTGATCATGTTCGCTTCTTCCGCTGCCCCCAAAGTCTTCAGAATCGCTGCAATCCGTGGAATTTGAATCTTATTGTTTGGCAATGCGAAATCTGTTCTCTCTTGGACGATAAGAATAAGTGTGCGTACGAGATGCTTAATTCCGTTAGGAATTTCTTCACCGCTCAACCATACTCGAGGTAAAACTGACACCACCTGCCAACGCAATTATAATCAAACCTTAACAAAGTTGTTTCAATCAACTTCATACATAAAAAGTCCATTGAGTACATTGTGTGTAATAAGCTTACATCTCTTGCTCTGTCGATGGTGTCTTGTAGGTCAAGAGTGGTGCGTATACTGGAGACAATGTACCTAGCCAGGAGCTTGTCAAGGGCGAGCGTCTGTAGCGGTTTTTCGTCGATGAGGCCCGTCCAGGAGCAAATGTTGTCAAGGAGTTTGAGACTTCCGTAGAATTGGCGTGAAGCTAACAGAAGAGCTTCTGAGTTCTTCGCTAGAACACTGTCAATGAAACATCAAAATCAGAAGGTAGAAAATACGAAGCATGGTTATGGTCATACCCCCTGTCGAACATTGGGATGAAAACGTCTCTGTCTGTTCCAGATTCTAGCTTCTTGAGTATTGCTTTGAGGAGACTATGGATTTGTCGGCTGCTATTCATCACTGTGTAGTCGCTCAAGAGCTTCCGAAGAAGGTGGACCAGTTTTTTTGTTTGCTTGGTAGATACAGGGTCGTACTCGGCATTCACTAAACCTAAAGAGTCAAAAGTAAGAAACAATATCTTTAATTGTATTGATAAGTGAGGTAGGAAGTAATAGAATTTAAAGAACAAAGAATAATAGAGTTTATCGCTAGAATTTTAAACTGATTTTGTCTCACGTTCTATCCAAGGGATGATAATTTTTTCATTGACACTTGGTACCAAATTCAGGTCAGGGTCAGACGACAAGGATTCCCTCGTTTCTGATGGTACGAAACCAAACCGAATCAATGATCGCATCCAGTTAGTTCGGAAAATATCGCTGTCATCCTGTAGAAAGAGAATTTATTATTTGAATTTGAATTGGCTAATTGATTCAGATGGATGACCTGAAGAGGGTCCCAGTGGAGAAGGTGCAGTCTAACAATGGGAGAGAGAACCTTGGGAATACAAAGAGGAACAAAGGACTCGCGGTAGGCTTCAAAATCCTCACTTTTCCACAACAGAAACTTCCCGAGAAGTTGCTCAACTTCAAAGAATTCTTCTTCCACATCTTCAAATACTTGAATGGCCCCTTCCAGAATACCATCTAGGCAAAAATAAAGAAATTTTGAAACAAAAATACAAATTATAAATCATAGCTCCGACTTTGGAAGCAGGGTGTTTTTCATTTAATCATTTGATTTAAACCATGGTTTATTTAATGGTCGGAACTAAGAAGTTAAGGTGGTGGAATTTATTAACTCATTTCTTTTTCAGGCTCATTTGCATTGAATCATACCTTACAACGTTTCCCATTTAGTAGTGATTCAATTTTGTTCATTTGGTAAAGTAATTTTTACAATATTTGGTACACCCAGTGATTTTTTGGCCCAGTGTTTGCCTAAAGTAGCAATTCCACTGAAATTGCGCCCAGCAATTCTTCGGCAGTTATTGATGAAACCAATAATTGATATCCTCTATGAATTATTGCTGAAAAACTATTGGTTTGATCTGGGGTAATTCCATTGCCTATCAATAACATGGAAATTCACACCATTTTAAACTTGTTTAGTAGGGAAAATTTAAAAAAAAAAAAATTAAGTGAATTTTTGTCTTTTCCCACACCTGAGACTTCAGCAATAATTGCTAAACTCAGCAATAAAAACCGATTTGCTAGTTCTTTATTGAATACAGCAATTATGACGACAACAGTCAGCAATAGTTTGTCATCAGCAATTATAATTGCCGGTCGTATTCCATCAATTGCTTACAATTGCTGAAGTATTGCTGAGGGCAATCATTCAGTGGAATCACCACTTAAGAGTTGATGGAGTAAGTCGAATGCTGTATATTATATTAAATAAAAATTTATATATTTTTTGGTTGTTACAAAATTTGATTTGACCAAAATAATACTTTTTTGTTTAACTTTTAAATCTGACGATACCACGCCAAATCCCGCATGGGGCTCCGTTGAATCGCATGGGGTCCCGCATGGGGTCCCGCATCCGTTGAATAAGAACTTACACACCCTGTGTAAAAAATTACACAGCAAAAAGATTGTGTAACTTATTACACAGCCAACCCAGTGTTGCCTAATGTTCACTATTTAGTGTGCAGAGTGCCACCTGAAATTGAGTGTTCAGACTACTATAATGCTTGCTATAATCGAAATTTTATTGCTCAACCTTTGTATTAAGTAAAATTTATTTGGAAATACCAGGTTAGTGACATAAAGATTGTTAACGATATATCATTATTCGACGTGTTGCGGATATCCGGCGCCTAAAACTCTGCCGGATAGACTATCCGCCGCACACCGGATAGTTATAGCTATCCGCACGGATAATTTTATATACAATTTTTTCAGAAATTCAAAAAAATGAACCAATAATTTTATTAGATTTATTAAATAGGGAGTATATATTAAATGTAACAGAGACTTTAAAAATTGACTCCTGCACGATCGCGTGAAATAAGTCAAATCGCATTTTTTGTTAATAAAAATTATGTGCAGTAGGAGCATAATCAAGCAAGCATAGAGGATATCCGCGTCGGATATCGTCGGGTATACGTGGACGAATATCCGTCTCGGATATTTGCGCCGGATATCCGATCTCCGGCAGTCAAAAACGCCAGATATCCGATATCCGGCAAATCTGCCGGATAGACTATCCGCAACATCTCTAATTATTATTCGTTTTGATGCTCAACCTCTTCAAGCAGAATTGCAGCGGGCTAGCGACGTTTTAGATAATAGTTGACAACCTCGCCTATGTGTAAATAATTACTCAAGGCGTGGGACCGCCAGAACTCGTAATGCTAAGGTATGTGTAATTATTTACACATGATAGGAAGCGCAAGAATTAGCTGGCGAAATTTTCGGAATAGCTTTTTCTAAAAAATCCTGATTTAACAACAATTTGGCAACATTCTGGATGAAAATATTTCATCTGTGCATTAGTGTCCCCTTGAGGATTACATGGGTCCATATTTCTAGGAAAAAATATTTTTTTTTAACAAAATATTAAAAATAGCCAGGTGTGTGTAACATTTTACACAGGGCTGGGTCGTCAGGGTTGTCATGTGTGGTATATGTGAAATTTTTTGTCACTTTTCTGAGTTTGACTCAAAAAATATATGGGAATAAAGATTTTTCCTAAAAAAATTTTTTGACAAAATTTATTCAAAATACGATTCTCTATCGCTGTATGCTTTTTATTCAATTAATTCATCTGTTCGGACGCCTGGAGCGATTTATTTGCATATGCGAAACTACTTTCACAATTACCAAGAAAAGTGTGCTAATTGTGAAAACTAGATGTGGTAATTGTGAAAAGTTAGATAGAATTAATTTACGGTCATTCCAACTTAAACTTTATTCATAAGATGATAGAGAAAATCATACTGATGTTGATAGTGAAAACTAGCACATGATCCGCTTTTCTGGCTATTTATGGGAACCTTCTAAGTATTTATGGAAACCTCCAAAAATTAATGGTTGAAATATTTTGAAACCCTATCTCTTAGCATGTCTTTCCTCGTCCCTTGGATTATTGAGAATTTTGAGTATAAAACTCAAGTCGTTGAGCCCATGCCAAAAGCATTGGGTTTTTAAATTTCACAATTGCCACACGTTTGAGGATTTTGTGTGGTAATTGTGAAACTCAAATAATTAATTCAAAACTTGATAAATAAATAATTTTTTTTAGGAAAGTCAATCTAGTACTTCTAGGCTATCGATTGACAAAAGCTCAAAAACTTACAATGAATCCAGTAGCTGCAGTCTTCAACTTTCCAGACGGATTTTGGAACTCTTTAATTATAAATTTTTTGTTTTTTTTTTTAGTTTTAGTCAATTATTAATAAAGTTTTATGACAATTTTTAAAATTCCGACTGTCCCAAGGATAGACAGATGTATTGTCTGTATTATCAAAAAAAAAACTCCCGCAAAAGTCTCACTTAACACAATTTTTTAAAACTTTTCACAATTACCACACTTTCACAATTACCAAAGGCCTAAACAAATGGATTTTCTTCCATCCTTTTCTAAAATTTCAAATACACAAAAGTTTATTTTTTTTTAAATCTGAGGATTTAGGAGTTTGCTCAAAAGAGTGTGCTTTATCCACTGACTTCTTGCTTGACCTCTAGAGGTCATCAATTTGGCGTGATAAAACAAGAACTTTTAAATCCATGCCATTGTGTGTAAAGGTTTTCGGTATACCAGTAACCTAAACGAATGGAAAAAGATCCGTCCTTCTAGAAATGGTACCTACTAGAAGCGCCTCAGAAATTCCCACAGCCATCCCTTGCATTCCTGCATCCGCCCGGAGATTCCCACAGCCCTCCCGAAGATATTCAGAGCCCTCCCGGACATTCCCGCTTACCTCCCATGCATTCCCGCATCTACCGTCATTCCCACAGCCCTCCCTGGAATTCCCACAGCCCTCCCTTGCTTTTCCGTAGCCCTCCCGGTTATGCAAACATCCCTCCCAGATATTCCCACTGCCCTCCCGGACATTCCCGCAACCCTCCCATGCATTCCTGCGTCCGCCGTCTTTCCCACAGCCCTCCCATGCAATCCCACAGTCCTCGCCGAAATTCCCACAGCCCTCCCGGGCATTCCCACAGCCCTCCCAAATATTCCTACAGCCCTCCCGGATATACCCACACCACTTTTGGACATTGCCGCATCCCTCCCAAGCATTCCCGCATCCCCCCTGTCATTGCCAAATCCCTCCCATGCATTCCCACAGCCCCTCTGAAATTCCCGCATCCACCTTGCATTGCCACAGCCCTCCCGCATAATCCCACATTCCTCTCGGACATTCCCTTTTACCTCCCATGCATTCCCACATCCCCCGTCATTCCCACAGCCCTCCCATGCATTCCCACAGCCCTCCCATGCATTCCCACAGCCCTCCCGTGCATTCCCACCGCCCTCACGGATATTCCCAAAACTTTTCCGGATATTCCCACAGCCATCCCAAATATTCCCACATCCCTCCCGGACATTCCCTTTTACCTCCCATGCATTCCCACATCCCCGTCATTCCCACAGCCCTCCCATGCATTCCCACAGCTTTCGCTGAAATTCCCACAGCCCTCCCGTGCATTCCCACCGCCCTCACGGATATTCCCAAAACTTTTTCGGATATTCCCACAGCCATCCCAAATACAGACTTCCCGGACATTCCCGCATCCCTCCCATGCTTTCCCACATTGCCGTCATTCCAACACCTCTCCCATGCATTCCAGCACTCTGCCTGTATATTCCCACAGCCCTCCCATGCATTCCTACAGCCTTCCTTAAAAATCCAACAGCCCTCCCGTGCATGCCCACAGCCCTCCTAGACATTCCCGCATTCCTACCTTGCATTCCCCCAGCCCACCTGGACATTCTCGCATTGCTCCAATGCATTACCGCATCATCCGTCATTCCCACAGCCCTCCGATGCATTCCTGTCATTCTCACAGCTTCCCACATCTTTGAATAAATGGAGAATGGGGAATGTTTAATGCTCTTAATTGCATTCCCACAGCCCTCCCTAAAATTCCCACAGCCCTCCCGTGCATTCCCACAGCCCTCCCTAAAATTCCCACAGCCCTCCATGAAATTCCCACAGCCCTCCCGTGCATGCATTCCCACAGCCCTCTCATCAAAATCAAAATAATATTTTTGTTGGAAATGTGGCATCGTTGCAAAGCATGGACGGACGTTTATCCATTCGTTTAGGCTGCTAGGGTATCAAAATATGAGGGCGAACATATTTCCATCCTTTAGCCCTTCTTTAGACCATTGGCCTCTAGTCTGTGGAGAGTTTTAAACCAATAAACCAGGTTTTTTTGATTTTTATAGAAAAAATTTAAAAAAACAGGAACCGTTTGGAAGTCAGACTTCGTAGATACGTTCAATACGTTCATTGATCAATGGAGCTGTACCTTTCTGTGTCCTGAACCTCTGAATGTCCAATTCTAATTCCTCGTCGTCTGTGCTGAGTCCTTCTTTGTGGTTTTTCTCATTCGAATCTTCCCGCTCTTTCTTTCTTCGTGTTCTCCTTCCCTTCCTCTCTGCTGCCCTCTTGTCCTTCTCCTCCCTTTCCTTCTCCTCTCCTCTGATTGACTCTTGAGGGTGAGGCGTTGGTCCCCTGAGTCCAATACTAATTTCCTCATACTCATCATCTCTATCTTGCCTTCGTCTCTTCATAAGGTACTCTGCATGCGCCTGCAGAAGTCCCAACAGTCGATTCTCATGTTCAACAATTACCGGGACCTGGACAAAAGCAAAACCCACCTAGGATTTCGATAGGTGGAAGTGTACTTGGGGAACTTTACGGCAAGCAGAATTCTAAATTCGCTCAGCTCACAATACTTTCTAGCGAGTAATATAAATAAAGACAGAAAAGAATTTCATTTTTAGATCTGAAAAAAATAAGCATGTGAATTTGAATTTTGCTTGCATAAACACTACAATTAAACGCCAAGTTTTGTTTGATTTACTAATTTTTCGAATCCCAAAAGTGCAAAAAATTTAAAAATATCAGAAAATTTTAGGGAAAAAAAAAATTTTTTTTTTCTCAATGTCCTCCTGGATAGATAAATACTTGGTCTGTCTAATTGTAGGAAAAGAGTTCCCCACTTTCAGAAATTGAGGATTACCTACCTTAACTTGGAGACAATCAATTAAATCATGTACATAGCTATGTATACCTTGGTACAACGTCAATTTCTTCGAGAGGGCTCCTTTTCCCTCCACTGTTTCCGAAAATTCTGTTAGGAGAAGTTCCATTTCACTCCGCATGCGCTGGAGATCTCCTTCCTCTCCATCCATCCGCAGCTTCATCGAATCAAGCCTTTTGGGTAAAGAAATGTACACGGTATTAGAACGGATACGCGATAAGTCTCTGTAGCATAGAACAAAAGAACAATACCTCTCATTCAGAGTCCGTAGAATCGAATCAACTGTCCTCAGAGTTTTCCCTGCCATTATGTCCTCCACGTTGGAAGAATGTAGGCGACGATTCGACGGAACTCGAGTTTCATCCATCTTGTTCGTTACCAAATAGCTACTCAAGTCCATTCGATGTTGACCGTTGGTTGGAGAATTCTCGTGCAGGAAAAAATCCTGCTGCTGTGCAGCCAATTGGAGCTAAGAACGATCATGCATTAATTAAAAATGATATTATGTTTGAAAGCGTTGAATTATCCAGTAAAGACAACGAATGGAATGATTTTTACTAGGGATGCACCGAAGCTTCAGTAGGCCGAAGACTTCGGCCAAAATTGGGCCGAAGGACCTCCTTCGGTCCCCGGCCATTGACCGAAGGTTCAGCCGAAGAGTTAATTATTTCTCGCGCATTTAACTGATTATGATGTTGGAAAGTGATTACGTCACTTAATTAAAACGTAACAGAAAACTGACGTTTTTTTGTTTTGTTTTTTAAATATCCTTATTCTAAATATAATCCAATTTTGTCTTCTTTCCAATTGCATTCGTTTTTTTCCTTAAATCGATTTTTTTTAGAAAGCCAAATTCTGCTATAATGAGTAGTGTTCTCTAAGACTGTGAGTCCCAAGGTTTTTCATTTTGTGAGTCGGGAGTCATTTGAAGACTGACACTTTCGCGCTTGGGAGTCAGAGTCATGATTCTTTTCCAACGTTTTCCAACCACATGAGACTAGCGGACTTATTTTCCTTATTTTCCTAATTTATTTTGAAACTGTATTTCTGAACTCCGAGGCGAGATTCTAGAATGTGTACATCTGAGTGCTCATCAGAAGCGAA
The DNA here is from genome assembly GCA_002738285.1 of Holacanthella duospinosa. NCBI lineage: Eukaryota > Metazoa > Arthropoda > Collembola > Poduromorpha > Neanuridae > Holacanthella > Holacanthella duospinosa. The sequence goes on along the minus strand of NIPM01000006.1, from coordinate 1,882,627 downwards.
GTTAGAAGGTGAAATTAATACCTCTTTATCTAAATCTCCAATTTTGTTAGGGCAAAAGGAAAGCCCATTTGAATGGCGGAAACTGTATCAGCCTATTTACCCTCAATTGTCATCAATGGCAAAAATACTTGTCTGCCCCAGCTAGCACTAAGCACTGTAAGCAATAAAATGTTGTTTTCAGAAAAGAGGAACATTTACGAAACTAAAAGAAATAGACTTACTCCAGAGAACGGCGAAGTACTTACTTTGCTTCACCACAACCTCCATCGCTTAAATCTCGAATATCAAAAGCACTATATTCCATTCATTCTTTTAGGAATTGTTTTAGGTATTAACAATCGTTAGGGACAAAAAAAAATTTTTTTTTTTGGAAGTTTATTCCACTTATCAGGGAATAACTGCACTTTGGATTATAGGATTACAGAGCTCTATAATCCTATAAGTCTATAATCTATAAGTTTAGAAATTCGCTCGCAACTGTAAACTTTGAGATGATTATGATTATAAGAATATAAAGTTTAGAGTGCGGTAGAATTTAATTCGAATCCTCAATAGTTCTGATCAGCTGACTTTGTCAGCAGTTTTTTTTTAGTGTTTGTCACTCTGAAGAATACAACGACTATTTCCGTCAAGGTCAGTGAGTTCTTAAAGAATTGAGCTCGTTCACTAATCTCTTCATCGGTTCCACTCTTAAATTAAGAGTGGAACCGAAGAAGAGATTAATGATTATTAAGAGATTATTAAGAGATTATTAAGAATCAATACAAAAAATGTTTTATTAACTATTTTATTATTTACAATTAGAGTATTGCTTGACTATTTTATCCGAAGTTGACTCATGAGACAATGACGAGAGTTGACTGTTGAGTCATAGTCGTGCGGTACTCTACTTACACAAAAATTTAAGTTATATTAAAACAGTATTACAAACCTTCGCATTGTAGCCATATTTTTTGCCCTGTAACACTTCACAAGGTGCTGGACACGAAGTCTACAGGCTCGGATCGTGATGAGAAACCCAACCAAATTTTCTGATAAACTGTCACAGATATCCTTAGTTCTATTTTAGAAGACACGATGAAGCAAGATATCTTTAGTCGCGCTCCAAGTGTACCTAAATTTTCTCTGAAGTAAATTTAATTGACTAAATTTTGAACACTTGTCTCAGCAGAAATTGTTTGATAAAAAAACTTACTTTGTGTTACCTCCACTATTTTTTTTGGTAATAATAATTAAATTTTGAAAAATTTGAATTTGGTGGGATGAATTCTTTCACTTCCATCGAGAATTCATCCCATGTGTATAATCCTATAAGTTTTACCCGACATATAGAACCACTTCTATATGTAGAAAATTCAGGATTCTAGGATTATAGAGTTCTATAATCCTATAATCCTATGTCTATAATCACCTAAATTGGAAGTGCAGTTATTCTCTATTGGCTTTCGCCCAATTAAGAGAGTAGGGACTTTAGTCTGGAAATCCTGCAGACTTGCTTTTCGGTACTTCTGCTGCCTCGAACGTGCATGTGTACACAACCTTTCCAGGCGTCTGGTAGCTTGGATCTACTACTACGCATACTTTATCTACTTTACATGAAAGGGGGTGAGCTATTGACATTTATCTTACTCTGTTTTAGGAAACCTTATCGGCATCTTTGAATATCATGGCATGGCTCCAGACTCCTAATCACGAAGATACAGGCAGTCTGGGTCCATTCCTTGTCAAAGTGCTTAAGGACTGAAAAATCAACAGACACAACTCTTGTACCAGTGCTAGATTGTTAGTCTAGCTCAAGGAATGGCACGTATCCAAGACCGGTAACCATAGCACACTGCATAGCCCGAACAACACAATAGAAAAATGTGTCCTCGGGCCACCCTAGGCTGGTAAGGGACAAAATGAAATGTATACTTATCCCAAATTCCATGTCAGTTAAATTATTATAAAGAAAATGAGTTCTTGACGTTGATACCTTTCGATAGACACCCAACATGCGCAATGAGAAACTCTTCGGCCTTCGGCGCCTCATCGAAGACGAAGCTTCGGTCTTCGGCGACGAGCCGAATGAGCCCTTCGGTGCATCTCTAATTTTTACAAATTTTCACCATCGCGTTCTGGTTTGTTTGCAGACGTTCCGGGAATGAAATAAGTTTGTTGTTGTACCTGTGCTTGCGAGACGCCTTTGCTGAGCTGTTGCTTCTCCCATTCCTCTAGCTCCTGGTCGGAGTCACTCTCTGATTCACGGTCTCTATCTGCAAATACAAAAAACAATGCTCAAATAAACAAAATTGAATTTTTTTTTACCTTGGTCTTGCGCCGCGTCGAATGCTTCTCTCCTTCGTTCCTTGTCAATTTTCGATGAGTCGATTGTGAAGTCTATGCGCTGCTCATCATCATCTTCGCTCTGGTCGTTGTCATCCTCTCGGATCAGTCGTGACTTCGTCTCCTTATATCTGGAAACATAATTACTCTTTTTATTACACATGAGAAAACAACATATTTTCTTAATTGTTCGCTAATTATATGCATAATTTTTCATTGAATATTTTTATTTACCTGAGGGAGTCATCTATGGGGATGAAAGGAGCACTGCCTCCGCCGCCGACTTCACGTGCCATCTGCCTCTTTTTCCTAATCTCATGAATAAGGTTTGCATCTGGAATCTTCTCCTCCTCGAGCGTCCTTCGAAGAACTTCGGAGACTCCATCTGCACTAACACGAGGTTTAAACCTCACCTGCGTCGTTTCCTCTTCGTCACTTCCCGACTCCATATCCACAGCTTCAGCTTCCCGTCCACTCAAGATCCGGACAAAGTTCTTGACTTTCAAGATTTCCTCCTCTTCTCCTTCCTGCGAAGGACGAGGGCTCGGAGGAAGGTCAGAAGTAGCTATTTCTAGCCTTCTCCCTTTGCCTTCCTTCTTCTTTCGTTCCTTGATTAGTCGACGAGACACTGAAGACTTTTTGACCTGAGAAACAAGAAATTGCCATAATCTTTTTGTAACAATGATTTTGATGTAATGTGCTATGCTGAGACGATCCTAAATAATTTTGAAATAAGGTTAGATGTTGAATAGTATTACCTTAAAAACCTCAGACTCATCCCCCTCCAGATCTTCTTCGAAAGATAAAAGAGTAGCCTTCTTTGTTGTGACATCATCAAAGGAAGATTTAACCTTCGTAATATTCGGACTGCCGTTGTTCATTGTACTTTCTGTGTAGTCCATGTCTTCATCTTCGTCGTTATCTCTCTCCATCGTGATCACCCGCGGTCGCACTGGCTTCTTCGAACGACGAAACATCTTATTAGTCCTAAAGAGGTTCAGGAAATTTTTAATAAGGTTTTAGGGTTTCAACCATTCATTCACAACCGTTTTCGGCTTACCGTGTAACGACAAACCACACGAGACACGACTAATGACTGAGCTGAAAACTGAACGAATCAACTGACGAATTAAAGACACTCAGCACTAAATCAACAGTGGAACTGTTTTCTAAAATAATCAACTGATCTAATCTGATTATGAATCAAATAATAAACGGAACGGGTTGCATATTGTTAACTGTCTAATTTCCCTTGTTGGAAGTTGTTACCGCACCCTGAATGCATGGGCATTCATTGTGATTCACTTCTTAACGTCTTGCGACCAATAACGACTTGTGAGTAGTGTTTCGCATGGCTCTGGCTCAATGGCTCTGGCTCAGAAATTTTTGTGAGCCAGCTCGAGCCAGAGCCAGTGCACGGCTCTGGCTTATATAGTAATTTTGAGCCAGAGCCATGGCTCATGAGCCAGCTCAACGAAACTTGTGATCCATGGCTCATTGGCTCAACTTTTCCCCTAACGCCCGTTGTTGTAGATGTAACTTTATTCTCCCGTCAATCTTCGCGTTGTCATAACATCAACCGTCACTCTTAGCGCATTTAGAGGTTGTTTGATCACAACGCAGAGTTATTTTAACATTAACCTAATTTATTTAAATTTATTTAACGTAACCTTTCAATTAATGTCTGTTCGTAAAAGCAAGTCACTTTGTTTACTAGCCACAATGATTAAATTGTCCTAGAAACACTACTAAATTATATAAACAGCACGAAAACCGCGCTATTTTGTCAGGAAAATAGCTAATTTAATTGCAGATTGATTTAACCTCGGTAATTTATTTTTTCGACAGTCTAAAATAAAATTTCGTAAATTGACACATGCCTCTTACACAATTTTTAAACACTAGCAATATTGAACGCGGGTTAATTTTAACCCGGCAGTAAATTTTTTTGAAAATCTAAAATAAAATTGCAAAAATAGACATATCACTCACAATGTTTACACATGTTTAGTTCCAGGAAAATACCATATTTAATTGCGGATTAATTTGGTCCGGTAATTTATTTAATTCGAAAATCTCAAATAAGATGCATAAATAGAGACCGTATTTCTCGATTTAATTCCCCACCTCGAAATAATTCCTCCCCCGAAATAATTCCCCACCTTTTGGCTACTTTGAAATAATAATTCCTCACCTCGAAGTAAATTCCCATGGGGAATTATTAAAAGTCTCATCAGGCGCGAAATTAGAAACGTAAAATTACCTGAAAAGAGGAAAATAAAAAATTTAGAAGCCGACAAAAATGTCAAAACGACAAGAAAGCTTATTAAATCCTTAGTTTCAGTTTACGTTTTGCATCAGTTTAAGATAGATACACATTCGGATTCCATTATTTGTACTTTTTACCTCTTATAAGAAATAAACAACTATAAAAAAAGGAAAAATTTTCACTTCCAATTAATAATTCCCCACCTCGAAATAATTCTACACCTTTTGCCCAGTTTGAAATAATAATTTCCCAAAGAATTTAAACCGAGAAATACGGTACATGACACTTACAAATTGTTGAAACACACATAAGATGTAAGGATTTTTTCGCTTTTGTGAGGTTTTCCACCTTCTTTTGAATACTTAATAGCTAATAGTCCTAACTTGGTATAATACTCTCTTCGGCAAATTACATACGAATGTCTAGAGCTTTCAGTTTCTTTAAGGAGCGTTTCTCTTCACTCAGATCAAGGCTTCACTAAATTAAATAAATAAACCAATCACCAATCTAACCATAGACAAAACAATTTACACTTTTAATTCCACTTTTTTAGATATAAATTGAACACTATGAAAAATCACGACGAGCTATGAAGAAAGAAGAGAGGTGTTGTGAGTATGGCCTTGTATGATCAAAATTAACGAAAAAGTTGTTGCGCATGTGCATAAAAATTCTGCGCCACTAAAAATTCCCTAGCAGGTCCCTTACAACCCTAAACCCTACGGACAAATCGTGAGTAAGCCACAAAGGTGAATGACCTTTTCTCACTTTCGTCTATGTGACAGACACAAAGTGAACCCTTACCCAAAGACCCGCTGGCATACACTCCTACAATTAGACTCTTAATCAAGAACATTGGTACGAGTGCGGAGATCGAGTAACCACAATATCGATCGTTGGAGCTCCCTTTTGGTCCGACATATAATCTCAGGAATGCCGGCTGACACTGGCTATTCACTTTTAATTGGCCTAAAAACTCCCAAAAGGTTTTTGGGACCAAATATTATTAACGAAATCGTTAGTTTAGGTATTTTGACGTAATGCATTAACAAAATTAAACTTCGTTACAATTAATTATCATGTTTAATTAATGATTAACTGGTAATTCCCATTACCTAAATTTCCATACCTTTACACGCATATGTTAAACTTGAGGTCAATGAACCCACTTTCTCATACATTTCCACAACTCACAAAGATTCCAGAAAAAATATCAAATTTAGTCGCGGATTGATTTGGGCCAGAAAACATTTTCTTTCGAAAATTTCAAATAAAATTGTGTTTAAACATTGTGTAAGTGACATGTGTCTATTTATACAATTTTATTTGAGATTTTCGAAAAAAAAATAATAACCGGGCCATATCAATCCGCAACTAAATTTGGTATTTTCCTATAACCAAATGTTTAAACAGGGCAATTAAAATTGTTTTTTAATTTTTGAGATTTGTAAATTTAATTTGAGATTTTTGAAAAAACAAATTACCCGGGTCAAATTAATGCGCGACTAAATTTGGTATTCTCGTGGAACCGTATATGTCTTTAAACATTGTATAAGTTATGTCTATTTATACAAATGTAGACTTTTGGCACATTTAGTTGATCAAAAATATTGTTCTAGGAGAAAATTGTTCCAAATTATTAGGGCTTATGTCAATATTAATTTCATTGGTAAAAATATATGTTGATCTGAAGAGCTTGGGAGGGGCGCTACTTATGTGTGTAACCTCAGAAACCAACCTGAGTACTTTACTAAGTAAAATTACACTGAAAGATGTGCGCAAAGATGGTGAAACAATTCAACGAGAATCCATTTCGTCGTCTTTTGACCCATGACTTTTAATGGCAAATATTTTGGATTTAGTCAAACACAGTTAACATAAACTGGTTATATAATTCGATTCTCTGAATCCCTTTAAACGGACTTCACTGTAATTTAGATTTAACTAGAAATGAAAGCCCTATTAATCCACTCTCTGAATTACTCCAATATTGATAAAAAATTTTATAAAAAAAGAATNAAAAAATTCTTTTTGTAAGTACTATCGGCATCAATGGCAACAGACTTCTAGTACAATTGATGAATTTAATTTTTGCATTCCATCTATCATAACTATGTTTTGGTACAAAAACTAGTGCGGTTTTTCTGCGGGTGCGGCCTTTCTGCTAAATGAAAACACCCATCAAAAAGTGCGACTTATACGAGTGTGCGGCTTTTCCGCCAGCTTTTCAGGTAATTGGTATAAGGTTATTTTGAAAAGATTTGTGCAATTTTCAAAATAAATATTCCATTGTCCAATTAATCCGCGACAAAATTTATTGTTAACCACGTGTAACCACATGTACATACGCAAGCTGGGAGTTACATACGATTTTAATTTAACAATCTTATTGAAATTTTTGAAAAATTATATGCCGGAGCGAAATTAATCCACGATCGATTAAGATAGTAAAACAATTGTTACGTACTTGTTAAACATTTAATTTTTGTTAGTTCGAGAGTTGTAATAAGGTGAGTTTACGGAAATTATGAGAAGCAATTATCAGTGTAATTTAAGAGCGAAAGTGAATATAATAATTCAATAACATTGTTAGTAAAAGTCACAATGAGGCAATATCTAAGGCAATATCTTAAAGTTTTAATTTAACATAATTATTTGCGTATGCATGCGTAGACGGATTTTAAATTATTCAATTTAACCCGGATGCAGTTAATTAGGGTTGCCCCGAAACGGGTAAAATTCCGTTTCGGCCGAAACAGAAACATAGGCGGACCCTGTTTCGGCGAGGCCGAATCTTTGGCCGACGCTTCGGCCGAAACAGCCGAATCGGGCGTGTGACGTGTCTATCGAATCGATTTGCCAAGAATATAACTGTCATCAGGGTTGTTAGGTTATTTTTTTTTGTTAGATTATTATTGTTATTTTTTTAAGAATAATACTCGTAGAATTATTTCATTTTTTTTGTTTCGTAAAGTAACTTTTGATTTCGTATTTTAATTTAACCTAATTACGATAAACTCACTACTAAACTATGGCCTTACTACTGAACTATTCCCACATTTTTTACCACCTGTTATATAACAAATGGGAACACTGTATAGTACCATTTTTATTGAACGACAGGAAACGTCTGAAAAAACTAGCAATATATCAGATGACGGGAAAACGCTGGCGGTACTGAATCGAAATCTGCCTCTCATGGCTGGGTGCTTTATTATCGGTTAGCCGTAAAAGGGGGTTAGAAAAAATTTAATTATTGGTTATATTCATATTATGTTATATTATTTATATTATAGTCGGAGAAAATAAACTTTAATTAGTGTTGCCCCGGCGCGGATTAAATTTGAATAGGCTGATGCACCGATGCAGCAGACTACTGAATCGTCCCAGCTGTTGAATCGGCCAATCTTTTCTACACAGAAAGCTGTTTTTTAATTGATTATAGGATATCGGATATCCGGCATGATATCAGAAACGGATATACACCGTTNGGGGTTAGAAAAAAATTAATTATTGGTTATATTTTAGTCGGAGAAAATAAACTTTAATTAGTATTGCCCCGGCGCGGATTAAATTTGAATAGGCTGATGCACCGATGCAGCAGACTACTGAATCGTCCCAGCTGTTGAATCGGCCAATCTTTTCTACTCAGAAAGCTGTTTATTAATTGATTATAGGATATCGGATATCCGGCATGATATCAGAAACGGATATACACCGTTTTTTATTTGCCGAATATCAGAAACG
>NIPM01000006.1:1820961-1874257 GCA_002738285.1 Holacanthella duospinosa | reverse complement strand
AATTTGAATAGGCTGATGCACCGATGCAGCAGACTACTGAATCGTCCCAGCTGTTGAATCGGCCAATCTTTTCTACTCAGAAAGCTGTTTTTAAATTGATTATAGGATATCGGATATCCNAGCTGTTTTTTAATTGATTATAGGATATCGGATATCCGGCATGATATCAGAAACGGATATACACCGTTTTTTATTTGCCGAATATCAGAAACGAATATGCAGCGTTTAATTGCCGGATATGAAATATCCGACAGAACATCTGAAACGTATAGCCGGCAATTATTTCCAAAACAGATTTGCGGCATGACATCACAAACGGAAATCAAGCGTGTTTNAATATCCGACAGAATATCCGAAACGTATAGCCGGCAATTATTTCCAAAACAGATTTGCGGCATGACATCACAAATGGAAATCAAGCGTGTTTTATTTGCAGGATATCGGATATCCTACAGGATATCGGATACCCGGCAGCAAATCGGAAATCCGACAGGATATTGGATATCCGACAGGATATCGCAAACGAATATCCGGCTTGATATCAGAAACTTTTTCGTACAATTTCAAAAATAGGTTGGAAATAAATCGCAGCTCATAGACTTTGTGGAGCTAACCCACCATGGCACACCTAGTCATTAATGTTAAAACTAGATTTAATGTTACCCAGCTACCTCACCTCAGTCCATTGTTGTAATTTTACGCCAAAAACNCATGGCACACCTAGTCATTAATGTTAAAACTAGATTTAATGTTACCCAGCTACCTCACCTCAGTCCATTGTTGTAATTTTACGCCAAAAACATAAAATTGAGGTAACTGAGAACGGTTTGATTAAATTTTTCGGAGTCTAGACAGTTACCAACGTTTCGGCCGAAACGCCGAAGCGGAGCAAAATAGATTCGGCCTACGCCGAAACACGTAAAAGTCCATGATTCGGCGGCAGAAGCTTCGGCAGCCGAAGCTTCGGGGCTACTCTTAGAGTTAATCCGTGGGTTACCAATTTTAAGAAATTGTTGAATAAACAAAGTGACTTGCTTTTCCGAACAGGCATTGACTGTTAAAGTTTTCTTTAGACGAGCTCTAAATTATTCTTGCGCTGTCGTAAAGTTGGTTGGCTATCAACTTTGTTTAAGTTAGAGAAAGTGACGGAGGAAGTGAGGCGTTACGGCAACTGTAAATTGATTCTCTTAAAGTGAAATATCACTTGACTCATCACCCGAGAAACCGTAGACTTACAGTGACGTAAGATATAAATAATTGAATTTTTAAACATCCTCAGAAGAATCGTTCGGGGGAAGCACACCTTAGAGTTAGGTGTACAACGGGCGTAAATTCTTCCACTTTTCCTCTAATTCTTCATTTTTTTTTCTTCCAAATCATCACTTTTTTCAATTTTCGATATTTTTGGTGACTGAAAGTCAATATAACTTTAGCCAGTTCATAATTATGATTTCTATTGGCTTATTCTCACTAGGTCATTCTCACTTTTAGCAAAATGTGCATATTAACGGGAAAAAAAAATTATTTTTTATGTTGAGCCATGGCCCATGACTCATTGAGCCATGGCTCTGGCTCATGAGCCAGCTCAACAAAAGTGCGGAGCCAGAGCCATGCCTCATGAGCTGGCTCACAGCTCGGGTGAGTCAGTGGCTCTGGCTCACGCCAAAAGCTGAGCCATGTGGTAGACTAGTTGTGAGTAGGGTTTCGAATGACTCTGACTCATCGATTTCCTAGAGTCACCGATTCTCGGTGACTCTGACTCAATAGAGAATTAAGAGTAACTCAATCATGACTCTGAGTCACCTGACTCGTTAATGTGCCTTTCCTAAATGACTACGTAGAGTCATGATTCTCAAACAAAGCGTTAATAATCTTACTTCTTACATAATATAATTTTTTGTACCACTCAATTCTCATCAGCTCCCGCATCACAGATGAAACTCAATCCAGGAATCGATCCACGGTTCAGATCGGATCGGTATCGGTAGAACTATCACTGGATCGGGTTCGAAAGAATATTAAAATGTTGGTTCGGATCGTGGTTCGGGTTCGAGACTTTTTAAATGTTGGATCGGTTCGTGGATCGGGTTAGATAATTTTTTTCATTATTGGATCGGTTCGTGGTTCGGGTTCGAAACGTTTTTGTCATGTTGGATTGGTTCGTGGATCGGGTTCGAATTTATTTTCATTCTTGGATCGGTTCGCGGTTCGGTTTCGAATTTTTTTGGAATGTTGGATCGGTTCGTGGATCGGGTTCGAAAGATTTTTTAAATGTTGGATCGGTTCGATGTGTTTTTGTCTCCTGGTTAGAATCGTGGTCCTGGTTCGATTTTTTTTCTGCTGGTTCGGATCGATTTGTGTTGGCTCGATTCGTGGATCGCCTACTCCTNGGGGGGGGGGGGAATCGACTAATAATTGTGAAGAAAGACATAAATAATCATATTTTAACATGAATATTTTACATGATACACAAAAATACATGAATATTTTACATGATAAAGAAAAATAGTAAAAAAATACTTGAATAAAAATACAAGAAAAAAATACACGAAAAAAATACATGAAAAAAAAAAACACATTAAAAAAAATACACGAACAAAAAATACATGAATTCCCTTCATCGGTCTTTTATTATTATTAACTTAGCCACGGAAATTCTTTAATGCAAAATCGAAAAAAAAAATATCCGAAATAAACTCACGCTACTAATTCAAGTATCAGCTGAAGTCCATTACCAGGAAAATACGAAATTTAGTTGCGGATTTATTTTTTCCTTGATGTCTTGTAGCATCAGGAAGAATTTCCAAACGATTCAAGATAAGGAAGAACAAGAAGCGCTCAAGTTATTCTTATATTAGTTAGAATACCACACCGGTGTGGTGATCGGGTAAGCTAAAGCCCAATTAATATAAGCCTCATACACATTTTTTTTGATTACACATTAGTTCAATTATTTCGTTTCTACCATACATCAGTGTAGGGTGGGAATTGTAATTCAACATTCACTAATAATTCATTAACATAAAGTGAAATAATAGTTATTTGAACTTATAAGTTTACGTTTATGGTTTATATGTCACAACCCAAGTCGCAACCCACATTATATTGAAATTCAGAATAAAATTGGTTTTATACTACTAAACAAAGCAAGATTATGAATAAAATATTACAAAAGCCAAGTTATATTTCTTATCAATAAAAAACAAGTTATTTGGATACGATAGTGGGTGAGGGTCGATTGGCTTTTAGGACTTTTGTATCAGATAGGCTTACGGTATTAAAATATTTTAATGCTTCCGATCGCGGAGCGATACCGGCTTATTTTTTGCATGTTGTATTGAGTTTTGGATCGGGTTCGTTTTAATTTTTCATTGGTGGATAGGGTAAGATATTTTATCATTTTTGAATCGGTTCGTGACTCGCGTTCGCAGGAATTTAGAACGTTGGATCGGTTCGTGGATCGGGTTCAAAATTGTTTTTATTCTTGGATCGGGTTCGATTTAATTTTAGATTCTTGGATCGGTTCATGGATCGGATTCGAAATATTTTTAGAATGTTGGATCGGTCCGTGGATCGGGTTCAAAAAATATTTTTCATTGTTGGATCGGTTTGCGGTTCGGGTTCGATAATTTTTTTCATTCGTGGATCGGTTCGCGGTTCGGGATCGAAAGATTTTTAGAATGTTGGATCGGTTCGCGGTTCGGGTTCGATTTATTTTTTCATTCTTGGATCGGTTCGTGGATCGGGTTCGATTTCCTATTTCCTGTTGGATCGGTTTGTGGATCGGGTTCGAAATGTTTTCCATGTTTCATCTGTCTACTGCATTCTACTACAAATCAGAGTGTGAGTTAGCTACCGCGTTGGTCGTGTTTAGTTTGATTCACACTTGTGTGGGAAATGAATCAAAAAGTGTAGTCACATCTAACCACCGGTTATGAGGGAATATAAGTGGTCACCTTGACCTCTGACTTCTTGAGGTCACCGCAGAGAAAAAGTTTGTAAGCAAAAGTTACTCGTGTCACTGGATTGAACAACTTTTGTGGAGGTCATTATATCGGTCATATAGGGCATGAAATAAATTTTGTACTTAGAAAAATTTCGAAATGGGGAATCTAATGTTACAAACTTAGAAATTTTCACGGCCCCCTTAAGGTCAAATCCAATCATTCTTGACCTCAGGAGGTCATCACAGAGAAAAATGTCATTAGGAATAGTTGGTCACTGAATGATTCTAGACAACATTTGTAGAGGTCATTTCATCGCTCAAGAGAGACACATAACATGATTGTGAATATTTTCTAAGTGGGAAAATATTTGGTGCAATCCAACCGCTTGATGAGCGAGGTATTAAGGTATTAATACGGCCTAGGTATTAAGGCGCTTCGCAGCCTCTATAAAACATTACACAATTCTATTGAATTCGTCTCTAAGCTAAAAATATTTTGGGAAATATCGAAAAAGTAGTAGGATTTGGAATATCGAGATCAAAACCTAATCTTCTTTTTAAACATGTTCTTTAGATATGACGCCCTTAGGAAACTAAAGATAAGACTATTCAAGTAACTTTTCACTAACAACAAAACAAGAATGTGTTGTTTTTGAAATTGTATACTCGAAAGCACATGCTGCTGATAACAAAAGCATGAAAAAAGGGGATGGAGTTGAATTGAAAAATCTGACTTGACCTTTTTCATTTCGGATAAGTCCTGTATCCGTCAATAGAAAAACAGGTGTCTGTTCCATTTAGAGCCAGTCAATAACAAGATGTAATAAAAAATAGAAGCTGGGTTGATATTTGATTCAAGTTGGATCCCTTTTGGGCGAATCTCATATACCCTTGTACCTTATTTTATGATCCATTGTCTTATAGGTTCTTTGAATGACAATGGAAATCAAAATAATATGGCCCTTCATTATGACGTTAACCAGGAGCAGAGAGGAATCAAAAGTAGCGGGTCTATTCCGAGGGTCCGACAACTACTCCAAGAAGAGTCCTCTACGTCATTTTTGAATGAGACAGGGAATATTTTTCATCTAGGCTCAATTGTCCTGTAATGCAAAAAAAAATATAAGATAGAAATCAGGGAAAGGGTTGTTCCGCGTCGCTTTTTCAAAACAAAAAAAAATTTTCTTTTGATGTATTTTTGCATTGAGTCTGGGTCTCTGCGGCACTCAATCATCCGGTCCATGCCTATTATAAACAAAGGGACTCCGCTTATCCCCATTTACAGGGTCCTTTTCATAACAGAGTGTGTGAGGGATTAACACTATGGATTAGGTAGGATGAAATTACCACGACAGGGTTTAGTCGCTCCGCATTAACCGGAAATCAATGAATTACAAATCCGTAGAATTTAAAAAATATATCAATTTTTCATGCCTAACTGGATCAAGTGAAAATTTCAAAGTCTTGTTAAAGCAGACGAGAAAGTACCACACCAGAATTAACAAAAATATGAACATTTTCGAAATTTTTCAAAGCAAATTAGTTGAGAATTCAAAATGAAAGTAATGCTGCTTATTAATCGCGGACACTGGCACTGACAAGGGTATGCAATTTCTGTATCATCCATCTGTAGGCTTATTTTAGGTACAACTTGTGATGTGCAAATTCATTTTTATTACGAACGACGTAAATGACTAAGATTGTGTTCGAGACTTGAAAAAATTTGAATTTTGGAAAGCGTCTGCCAAAATGAACTATTGCTAAAGTTCTAAATTAATGTAATAAAAACTTGACAGAAATGTCTAAAAATTCTGATGAGCGTTAACTTAAATGAAGGATCTAACATGAATGATTCGTATAGAATTTTTCTTCAATTCAATTTATCCGTTGTTAATGGTTAACAACTACAGATATAAGATTTGATGAGGGAGAAGCAAGCCGGTGTATTTTCTTTGTTGATAATTCCTATTGTTGTGCTTTGATATTTCTGGTTCCTTGGCCTTAGAGCAGTTGGTAGGGTAGTGAGCACTTAAGGGACTCCCCAGAGTGGGACACGTGGAGTACTGGTGATTATTGATTGGTTCGCGTGCCGGAGGGGCAGTGGGAAGGGTCCCACAGACAAAAGGAGACCCTCTGTGTCCTAATCCGAAGATACCCTCCACTTCACCACCTTACCCCAATACCCATTTATGCAGGAGGAAAATCAAATCAACTCACACAACCTGCTCTCCCTTTCAATCCAATTTATACCCTCAAACGACGCGCACACTTTCTCAATTCGTGCATTAATTATTCTCCAATCCTCATAAAAACCATTGATAAAACTATCAATTTCTAGTGAAAGTTTTCCCAAACTTCTGTGAAAACTTGCCATACTCTGCTTCAATTTTGAATTTATAAAAATTTGCCCAATTTAGGTAATTAGTTTCATTTTGGAAAATTCTACCCAACTCTGCTGGAAATTTTGAATTCGTATCTGCGGTGAGCAATGGAGTTCAAAAAGAATGACAGTTTCTACTATGGACACCGAGCAAGTGAAACGAATTGTGTCAACACTTCTACGAGAATCAAAAATGATGGAAATTTTAATTTATTTGACGAATTTCATCTCTCTCATTGCTCTGGGGTTGAAAGTGCTAGCGATGCGAGTCAAATTTCTTCTTCTGTTTCCCCATCCCCGTCAATTTTAAGCGGCACGGGTATCCAAGAGCGGGAAGTGAGTTCGATTACCTCTCCTCGACCTTTGACTCAAACAAATAGAAGAACACGAAAGAAAAGTCCAACTGCAGTTTTGAAACTGAAGAAACACCGCAGACAAAAAGCAAATGACAGGGAACGTCATCGGATGCATTTACTAAATGACGCGCTGGAGCGCCTGCGTCTTGTGCTCCCATCTATGCCACAAGATCAACGACTCACTAAAATCGAAACACTCAGATTCGCCCACAACTACATCTGGGCACTCAGTCAAGCTGTGGGATTTATCAGAGCGCTCAAACACACGTAAGTTTTACACTTTACTACTAAAATAAGCAAACGAACCCAGTACAACGGCGGGTAAAATCGTTGGAGTTAACAGGTTAATACAATTTAACTTGGTCCCATAGATTTCGGCACCATTATTGGTTTGTTGACCAGTAAAGCACTGTGATTGTAACTAATACATCGTCCACCAAATATCACTACGCAATGGAGAAAGTTTTAACAACACAAACACCACTTCAGAATCATACTCCGGCCAAACTCGCGTTTTTTTCTCATCACTTTTTACTCTATACTTTTCTCCATTGGGTAGTGATATTTGGTGGACGGTATATACAGGGTGAACCAACTTAATCCGGGCCGTAGAAAGTCGCTTTCACCAAAAAAAAAATGAGACAGCAAATAAATAGCGCGAAATACAAAAGTTGGAGGGAATGAAGTTAGCGTGTGTTTGAGAAAACATTCCTCTGCAAAACTAAATTATTTAACAAGAGCAGCAGAGAGTTGAGAGAATGAGTGATATGAGTGAATGATATGGTCCCTTTGCATCTACTCCACCTCACTTAACAGAGAACCTGTCGACCCCTCTCTCTACCTCTCTCCGTTCATCATTTGCACTGCTTTGCCATTACTTGTCTAATCAAAACTGACTAAATTTTTTTTTTTAAACAAACGCCATTCTGTAATGCTGAAAGATGGGTAGTAGAGAGAAATGAGCAACTAGAGGAATGGGGTACGATCCCTTGGCATCTATTCCACCTGACTCAACAGAGAACCTGCCGATTCCTCTCTCTGTCTCTCTGCTTTGCTCCATTGCTTTGCATTAGTGTATCTAATCGGAACAGATATTTTATAGTGATTATAATAAAATAAACTTCACTTCCATCATTTACTATTGTCTATCGCCTGCCCCAAGCCGTTTTTGGTGAAAGGCGAAGAAAGAAGGCCTTAAGTTGGTTCACCCTGTATATGACTAAGCTTTTGATGTAATTTATGAACCCTAAAGAAATTTTACCTTATTTTTTGACAAAGCTTCAGCAGTGCCTAAAACCAACAGCGGCCGAATAAAAACTGTTCTAATAATTAATTGCTTTGCTTACTCACTACAGGTCAAAAGACCTGATGAGTAGATCAGGCGGGAAAATGAAAATTCACATGGACAACGCTTATGGAGACGATTGTGAAATCGAATTGATCGATAACACTTACGTTGTCACTGTGGGTAATGTGAGAATTCTGTTAAACAGAGAAGGAGAATTTATGGAGACCGTCGCCACGCGACCAGCCACACCCCCACCCCTTCTAGACAATGGCCAATTGGATACAATTTTGATGGATTACAACACCAACAACACTAACCTCGCCACGAGCCCAGATTCGTCCATTTACCTATCAATTACGAACAATAAGACAGGGAGTACGTTGGACGACACACTGGTCGATGCGCACTTGTCAAGTGCCTTTATCCAACCTCACGTGGCCATGACACCAACCTTTACACGCCGAAATGATTCCTCCAATTATAGTTTCAACAGTGAGACATATGTCCAAGACTCGGATTACTATTATTAACAAATTACATACTCAATTTGTGTCTATTGTACAAAATTTAGACTAATAATCCTTAACAAATTGTTATTGACATACATAACAACAAATTCGACAACTTATTACAAATTCATCACTGTGATAATATGTCATCATCATTCTTCTCCTAGTCGTTGAATAGTCAACCTTACTATCTTGGATCCTTAAAATAAATAATTATTATTCTTAATGGCAATTAATGTAAATCAATAGAGTAATTTTTGTGAAAAAAAGGAAGTATAAAATAATTAGTTGATTCTGTGATAATTCAAGTCAAAGTTAAGTTATCTTTAATTCATAAAATTTTGTCTGATTCGGTTCATCCAATTCAATTATTCATGAAACAGTTATATCAATACGGATTCTTCTGAATTTAGTTCGAAATAGATGTGATTTTGTTGTAATTCCTTATTTGATTGATTGGTAGAAAGTATAGTAAATCCCCAAATGGATCTGTCTATTCAGAGAATAGAATAAATAAAATGGAAATCGCTTTATGAAATATTCTGTTTCATATTTCATTACAAAAGGATCCGGTATTAAAATGAAACCCCGAGAGTTTTTCCCGAAATCCCGATTCTGGGAAAATAATCAAAGATTTAGACAAAATAAAGTTTCATCCTCATACTATTACCTTCATAAAAATTAATTTTTCCTATACAACTGTTAAATTAATTAAATTGAACACAATTACCAGGGTCAGTCATTTGCGGGACACGGATCAAAAGGTAGAGTAGCTGGTTTATTTCTAGTACACTGGACCATGTGTCACCTTATCACAGGAGATGTTTTAACCCATACTTATTGACCCTGGGAGGTACCACCTCACTTGGCTACTGTGAGATTACGAGTCTCCTCACATTTACACACCAAGGCACAATGATTTTTTAGACCCAATTCGGCTCACAATTATTTTTTGATAGATTTTTATTTAATTTGATTTGGAGAATCTGCTTCTTCAAGAATTTTAAAAATCCCTGAGTTATTCATTCATAAGTCATTAGTCATAAGTTATTCCCGAAAAATCCGAAAATTAGTTTTAACGTTCATCCTTACTTTTTTTAGAGTGTAGAACGGTAGCCCTGAGCGTTGTGAGTTCAAAACATCGTTGTTAATCGAAATCGGTATGAAGTTATTCTAAAAAACGTCATTTTTGCCCAAAATCTAATATTTGCAAAAAAACCCTAGCTCCTAATCTAATTATAGGAGTTACGTTCGATACATGCTTTCTGAAATCGTCGTGTTTTCTTTATTGTATAAAGTTGTCACAACTTATGATTGTTTGAAAATTTCGGATTTCGGCCAATAATGACGGTTTTTTAGTATAACTTCGGCATCTCATTACGGCATTACATAACAAAAAATGTCGGTTGAACGTTAAATCTGAAATTTCGAGTTTTCGGGAATAATTTATTACCTTAACTCAAGGATTTTAAAAATTCTTGAAGAAGTAGATATTCCACATCAAATTACATAGAAATCTATCAAAAAATAATTTTCAGTCGGGTTGGCTTTACAAGGCAATACAGAAACCCCACACAACAATAAATATAATGCTTATATTTTCCCAAGGAATAGCAATTTATAAGTCTCCAAATTATAACATTTATGTTGTTTTGTGTGGATTTGTTAAGTTATGAATAATAATTATTGTTCCTAGGAGGGTGACTGAAGTCCATGTTCAACCTCATGCTTGACCAAGCTTTGTCGCTTCTTCTCTTTGCCGACTCTGTATAACTCTGTAACAGACTGGGACATGCCACTAAGGTAAATAGATGATTGGTTGGAGTCAATCATAATAGGTAGACTAGTAGTTTCCCTGATAGCATATTTTTGTCCCTTTCGAGCAAATTTCTGATCAAAATCTTTGAGAGAGTCACTGTCGTCGTCCAGGAGGTACATGAGATCATTCTCCTTAACTTCCAAGTTGATTTCGTCGAGCCAAGTTTGTGTTGTCTGGCGAATAGTTGCTTTATCAGGGGCCATTGACAAAAGTCGATTGAATGCCACATGCCCTGCTGTCAGAACAGTGTTCATGGCATCCACTTTATTCTGTAGAACTGCTACTTCCTCCTCTAGATGGTTTTCAGTGGACTTTTGGCTGATGTATTCTAGAGTCGATGGTGCCTAGGAAGTTCAAATTCAAATGTAATTAAATTACTAACTAAATCGTGATTTATTAAAATTCATTGACAGTCGTTTGCTCCACGCCATTTGATCCTGGAGCAAATGGGATGGCACAAGAAACTGCCAGAATGAGTCATTTTCTGTTTTAAAGTAAGAAAGCTTACACTGAAAGCAAGAAGTCTCTTCTTAAGGAAAACACAGTGACTGGTAACTGCGTCAATACTAAGGATGCCTTTCTCTACGCCTGCGTAGAGACTAGTTTTCAAATTCCCACGGACTGTAATATCCATTTCAAGATTCTTTCTTTTGTTGAGTGACCGATTGAGTCGATCTCTATTTCGCTCGAGACGCTCAAACCATTCGGTAGTGATGAGTTTAAGTTTCTTGAGGTCTCTGTGTTGGTCATCGATGCTTGATTGGTACTCATAGTTCTTGACACGAAGATTTTCGTAATCAATCAATTGAATTGTCCCGCCAATGTCTTGTGCCAATTTGAGTTGCTTGTCGACTCGGCGCTTTTTCTTCATGTTTTCTGTCAATTTGATTTTCACTTTGGCCTCTTCTTCAAGGAATCGTTTCTTTAACTTGTCCCGAAATCTGGGCGAAACGGTGATGTATCAAAGTTTGACTGTAAATCGGGTGAAATAAAAAGTATATGAAGAGTGAACTTACCGCTGAATTTTTTCCGCGCGCATTTTCCCACTCAAGTGATGAGCTCCATCAGCAATCACAGTTCGAAATGTGTCCATCAATTTTGCCGAAAGATCGTAGGAGTCTGTGTAAGTGTCGATGTACACTTGAACAGAATTTTCTTGTTGGATCCCTTTGGTTTCAGTAACATAGAATTCTAATCGAATGGCTTCTTCTTCAATCTGAGCATACTTAATTTTTTCTCCAATCGGAAGTCTAAAATAAATGGCGCGAAGGATCAAGCATGGAGAAACTAAAATTTATACAACAGCAACCTTACTTTCTTGTGTCATGGGGATTGAATCCTGGGAATTCGGGGTCTTCTTCAAAATCTGATACTGCAATGACAAGTAAAGAAGGATCAATGTCAAGCTCGAAGTCATCGTCTAGTCGTTGGTCAAAGTCATCTTCAATTCCATTCTATATGTATACATAAATTATAATATGTAACCTTATAATTGTATGTATTGACCTTAAACCTGATCTTTTTCTTCTTTCTTGGATCCCGCAGAAAATGGATCAACATAACTCCCATGATCATTATGTTCCTCTACAGTGACTACAGGTGTTTCGTAAGTTGCAAATCGTACCAAATCTCCGTACTTATGGCGCACAACGTCAAAATTTGACGGTGGGATTTCTCCGAAACTCTCAAGGAACTTTGTTACTGACATGGATGGTCTTTCTCCTTCCGTGTCGTCATTGACGTTGAGCATCTCTCCAATAGCCTCTCTGTCAATATCGGGATCTTCAGCAGGAATGTATGGTTTGTAGATTCCATCAGGTGGCTCTGGTTCGTCGTCGGAGAGTTCCCCACAAACAGCGTCAGGATGAAGGGCTTTCACTTCGATCCCTTTCTTTGCCCCTTCGATTTCCCAAGGGAATTTATAAGTAAAGGGAGGTAGAGCTGCTTCAATTTCAATTTCCCGCTTTTCCATTTTTAAAACAGTGCGATCAAAGACAAGATTTTCAATTCGCAGGACCTCAATTTCTTCATAGATACGATCAAGAGCAGATTGAAGTTGCTGAAGACTCATATCTGAAAAGATTTCGCAAATGAGTTCCAAGTTATTTTCAAAATTTGCGCGCAAAGTTCCCCACTTCGATAGAGTAATAAAGAAATTAAAATAGTTCACTTCTGAGTTTGTTCTTGTTGAGACAACCTTCAAGTGGTACATCCGGAATGGACAGTGTTCTTTGTCTCCCTTGATGTTCTTCCTCTTCCTCCTCCTCCTCGTCCTCTTCCTCCTCTATCACTACTATTCGCACTTTCTTCCTCCTCTTTCTCACTTTTTTCCCATGAGAGTCGACAGAGTCGTAGGATTCATCGGAGCTGGACGGAGGTGTTATCATTTCCTGATGGACTTGACAACAAAGCCATTCAGGAATAAGCTCGTCATCCCAATGGTCAGAACCGATGTGCGGAAGTAAATTCCCGAATTGGTTTGAATCCCTACGCTCCATTTCTTCTGCTTTCTTTTCTATTAACTATTTTAAGAGGTAAATTACTGCTGAGTCATCCATAGTGGAGGCAAAGTTATAAAATTTTGGACTTTGAAATTTTTCGAAAAAAAATTTTGTTTTTAAATAATTTTCAGAATCGCTAAAGCTGCTGAAAGGTATTTCTATGCGAAAAAAAAATACGAAAAAAAAAGCTTGGAAAATTTTACTTTACCTCAAGTATGAATGATTGAAGCGGAAACAGAATCTAATTCTGTTACTGAATCAGCTTACCGGTAAAGGTTGGGGTTGTTTGGGTGGAGGTTGAAGGACTGGCTCAACCGGCGGCGGTTGTGACGGATGTGGTGGCTTTGTTTTATCTTGACTTAGTCTGAGCTTCTGTCCAGGTGGAGCTCCTACTTTAATCGGACCACGTCTTGGTGGGAGGTTAGTAGCTCCAAGTTTTCCTCGAGCAGACATTTTGATGTCTCAATTAATGTTGGATAAATAATGAATAAGATTGGAATTATTTCAGTTTTCGTTTTATTGAATATTTTGCTGTAGCCTTTAGAAATCAAAATTTGTTGTTGGAATTTTACAATAATTATTTCAAATTCAATATTATTTCAAACAAGACAACAACCAACCGGTTTATAATAAAATTATCACAAAAATCATTCCTATTGCCATGGTTATCATAAGAATCGTCAACCGAATTCCGCCTGCTTGCGTATCAAATTTCCACTGTTATATGACTTGGATAACAATTTGGATAGGATATAACAGCTCCGCATGCCGCATCATTGAAGTTTTGTGACATCTTCAGATACCCCATCTGCTGACTAATGATGATGCGTTGATTCAGTGTAGTGGAGCGGGAAGTTAGAATTAAATTTTATTTTTAATACACATTTCCCAACAAATTACAACTTTTAATCATTCAGGTGTCAGGTTCATGTTTGTAACCTCTCAAGTATAGTACGCAGCCAGGAATTTTAGTAAATCTTACCCGATGATTTGACGGCAAATTTGTTGAAGGAGTAAAATCTTTCTTTTCTTCAGTCTTTTTTTTTAATTGGGGTCTATTTGTTTTCTTAATAACAAGTATATCTTTATTATTGCTAAGCGCTGAAATTATTTACCTTTCTTATCAAAATGGGATTTATGTTGCTGGCACAGGTGGACCTATTGCATACGCCGTACCTTTGAGTACGGAAGGTAGGCTGTATGTACGGCCTACCCCGCACCTTAGATACGGTAGGGCAATAATTTTTCAGTAAGGTACAGGGTAAGGGCACGGTACGCTTCTTGTATTTCAGGAGGTGCGGGGTACGGAAATGGAAGGTACGCCGTCTACCTTCACGTACGAGGTATACGAGGACGAGTACGATACTGAAAAATAATTTTCTTAAGGCACGGCGTTCCAAAAAGCTAACCTGTGTTACAGGCAAGGATCGTAAAAAACTGTATTTATTTGGAAAAATACGAAAAAAACGTTTCAAACGTTTTAAACAAATTTTTTTCCGTTTCAAACAAAAAAAAATTTTTTTATTTCAAATTGCATCAAAAAATTGGGCTGTGATGAAGTTCCTGAGTTTCTGAATCAAGCCATTTAACATATTTAGGATAGTTTTGATTTATTGTGGATCTTGAAGTTGAATTCTTGTTTTTAATTTGTATCATCGATTAAAGATTGATTCATCAAATTGACTTTTTTTTCGATGTTCAAATACCAGAGGATTTTCACATTTAAAAACTCAGAAGTTCTTTTGTGAATTTTCGAACGAGTGCTTACTCATCGCAGAGCAAAATTGGAAATTTCAAATTTGTGTGGAAAATGGTAGTTCCAACGTCAAGTTTCTGAATTTTTCTTGCAAACGGCTCGGGAAGATGTTAGTTTTCTGCATGACTTTTATTAGCAAACGAAATGTGCTTCGTGTATTTTTCACAAACAAAAAAAAACATGATTTTTTCTGTTACCGTGTTTATAGTTATCATTGATAATAATATGCGGATAATTATCACAATTCCAGGTAGAAAGCAAGGGATTTGTGCCCTGAAGCGTTCGCGTTTACCGATAGTTCGGGTAACCGTATGACATATAGTAGTGGGATATATAGAAAATCCCCTATCTCTGTCGCGAAATGATAACTTGCTTCGTAGTAGCCAAAGCCTTATTGTAGTCAACAAGGTAGAAACCCAGCAAAAAACATGAGTCTGAGCAATTATATTATTAGAATCTTTGCTTGCGTAAAAAAAAACCAAAGAAACATGTCTTTTACATCCTGTTTAAAACATGTTTAAAACATTTTGTTTAAATCGTTTTAAACACACCTGCGAACCTTGATTGCAGGTGGGCCTTTTGAATACTCCGGGTACGGAAGGTATGTACGGCATACCCCGTACCTTAAATACAGTAGGGCGATAATTTTTCAGTAAGGTATTAGGTGCGGGTAAGGTAAACTTATTGTATTTGAGGAGGTACGTCGTACCTTTAGCTACGGGGTACTGGTGACACCACACTTGCAGGCAACTTTTGCTACGTATTGCGTTAACGTTTTTCCGCAGCACCAGACAACTTTTTTGTTGTGTGTTCACACATAGAGTGTTGTGACGAAGCTGGAAAAAAAGTGATGAGCATCAGGTTTTTTTTACTGCCGAAAGAGAAGCAGCTCCTTAGTGTGAATGTGCAGTTTTCTGCTGCCGCCTCAAAAAAGTTGTAGCAACTTTTGGAGAGTTGTCACATGGAGTTGTGGCAGGGAGTTGTCGCTATGTGTGAATGCGCAACACGTAGTTTTTTGCTGCCGCGTCACAAAAGTTAGAGCAACTCGTCTGGTGTGGCGTCACGGGTGCGATACGGCAAGAATTTTTACTTAAGGTATAGGCTACCGAAGGTACGGCCTACTCAAATCGCCCACCTGTTGTTCCTGGGATATAAATAGTTATCCTTTATTTTATTTTTTTTTTAAGTTGGGAATTACATAAAATAAACAAAACATGGAATAGTCGGTTATTTTCTCTAAATTGAATGTCCTGTGCCGCTGAGACAAAAAAGTCCAGACTGTCCGCTCTCCATATTCGGAAAGTTCAACAAATATTAAAATTTTAAATTTATTCGATTTCATTTAAATATTTCTTTGTGATTTGGTTTCTGATTTGTGGTGTGGTGATAAGAAATATTGTTTCGTTAGGTAATTGATTAGTTCGCCATGACTTTCTGGAGAGTGGCTGGTCTCAAGTAAGTGGATTTTGTAATTATTTTCGATTTTTGTATAAGCTTAATAAAAAAAATAATTTTTATGAATTAGTTCATCTATGTACATTTTAGTTGAATTTAACCAAAAACTACCTTTTTAAACCTAAAGGTTTAAAAAAGTGAGGTACTTTAAATAAAATTCAACAAATGTACACCATACAGAATATATTGGTTGGATTCGGCGATACGGTGGCTACGAAATTTTCTAATATTTTAACGTTGTATTCCCCATCTCGAAATTTTTCTAAGTTTTTCTCCATAAGGTTACGTACAAAAAATTTTTTCAAAGTACACAAAATTTTTTTATGCCCTATATGACCGATAATATGACCCTTACAAAAGTTTTTAATCTTGTTCAACTGAGTAACTTTTACCTGTGAAAATTTTTTCTGTGATGACCTCTTGAGGTCAGAGGGCAAGGTCAGACCCCAGGGGTCTACCGTAAGCGGTGAAATGACCCATACAAAAGTTGTTCAGCATGTTAAACTAAGTAACTTTCATCTGTAATTTTTTTTTCCGTGATGACCCCTTGAGGTCATAGGTCAAGATCAAACCTCTGATCTCCATTAATCAATGAAATGACCAATACAAGTTGTTCAGCATGTTAAACTGAATACTTTTCTCTGATATTATTTTCTGTTATGACCCCTTGAGGTCATAGGTCTAGCTCAGACCACGGAGGTCGCTCGTAATCGATGAAATGACTCATACAAAAGTTGTTCATCATGTTAAACTGAGCAGGTTTTCCATATAACTTTTTTGTCTGTGATGACCCCTTGAGGTCAGAGGGTAAAGTCAAACCCCATGTCTCCCGTAATCGACAAAAATACTCATGGAAAAGTTGTTCAGAATGTCAAACTACTTGAAAGATTATGGTTTTTTAGTCTTACTTAATTCAGACATTTAGCTGATTATAGTTCAACTCATTTATAAACACAGGAAGTAACTGTGGAAGCTGAAAAACCCGGGGAGGTTGGCGAACTTGGGTTTCTTTGGAGATCTATAAAAGAACTTGCCGGATTATCATAAGTATTACAGTAGGAAATAAATCATAGGATAAATACAAATATATTTTTATACCTAGACTGTTTTAACCTCCGTGATTCATTTTTCAGCAAAATCCACCTGTGGATCCGGGTGGAGCCGGGTGGATCCACCCGTGGATCCACAAATTCATGTGAAACATACATCAACATCATTTTTGAGCAAAATCCACCTGTGGATAAAATTTGGTCCAAGGGTGATGGTGGGTAGTGGAATAAAAAAATAATTCCACCTTGGATCCACCCAATATCTGCCGGGAAAGTAAAAGTCAGCCGGATTGAACCAAAGGGGCTCAACATATTCCCATTAGATCCTCCCAGCAAAAAAAAAAACAAAAATTTCACAACCATGTTATCTGTCCCTCTTGAGCGATGAAATGACCTCTACAAATGTTGCTTAGAATAGTTCAGTGACCAACTTTTCCTAATAAAATTTTTCTCTGTGATCACTTGTTCAAATTTTTGAAATTTTTGAAAATTTAAAAAAACATTGAAAAATTTCACAACCATGTTATGTGTCCCTTTTGAGCGATGAAATGGCCTCTATAAATGTTGCTTAGAATAGAATAAGTGTTGAAGTATAAGATAGTTGGGATGACAGTCAGGGCATAATTTTTTTAATTTTTCGTTTCAATTATTGCATATCTCCACGAATCATTACATTTGAAGACGTTTTAGACAGTTAAAAAATTATTAAATTAAAAATTTATTTTTATTATAAAATTACTATTTATTATTATAAAAGACAGTTTTAAATGAGAGTGGGATCGTATCGTGGTATCTCATCCGTATCGTAACGGGAGATACCATACGACGTAAAGATACGATACCACTAAGCAGTTTTAAATTTTGATTTTGCAGTGTTTTCTGGAGGCAAATTTGTTTAAATTCAAAACAATAGAAAAAAATTCTTCAAATTTAGGTTTAATTTTCTTATTCTCTGAATGTTGTCGTCTGAAATATTTATCGATATAAAAAGGATTTTTAGCTAATTTCGTTGAGCTAAAATGTTAGCTAAAATGAAAACAATCTCAGGTAATAAGTTTTTGAAGTAATTAAATTCAACCCTAAATCCTTTATTGTTCGCTGATTTTCAGGAGCTGGATTAAGAAAGCTTTGCATATTCAAAGTTTATCAAAGTGGGTTATAAAAAGTATGGAAACTTATCTCAGCGCCAGCAAAACTTTAATCGAGACATGTCATCCTTACGTGTCAGTGTAGAGTACGGGTTCGGGAGGATTGTCCAGCAATTTGCTTTTCTCGATTTCAAAAAAAATCAAAAAGTTTTCCTTCAATTGTTAAAGAAGCAATATTTTGTTAGTGCTCTCTTAGTTAACTGTCAAAACTGCCTTAGAGGGGGGCAAGTCTCCAAATACTTCAACTGCCTTCCACAAACCTTAGAGGAATATTTAAGTTAAGATAATTTTCTTTAATTTGTTAATTTGAAATTCTATTTGGTAGTAAATACTACAGATTTAGAAATTATATTCATTTTTTTGCAAATGCTGACAAAAACTCAAACATTGACTCAAATTGACTCAAAATTGAAGGAATTTTTAAAACAAAAAGTCAATTCAGACATAAAAAAAAAGTAAAAGAAAATTTTAATAATTTTTTTTCTGAATTTGGTGTTCATCTGTTCAAGAAACTTGAGTTATATCCTTGTCTCATATGGTTGATTGGAGTAAAGTGAGATACGATGCGGAGTACCATTTCCCTCCGTATCTTATCGATTTCTACGGAGGATACCACGCCGTATCTCATGCCGTGGCATCGTATCTCCGAAAAAGGGAAGGGAGAGTGGTATTGGTGGGCGGAGTAAGATACGATACCACTCTGAGATGCGATACCACCACTCATTTAAAACTGTCTAAAATAAAAACCAATCAAATATTATACCTGAAACTTACGCAATAGTCAAATTAACACAGCAAATCCTATCACCACAGCAAATCCTATCACCACACATCGAAAGCGACATAACATCTTTCACCAAATCAACATGTCAATCCACACATTGGTAAATGCAGATAATTTTAATCTTTTCACTTGCAGCGCTTGTTGTAGACGAGGAAGCGGCGATTAATGCCATTATCCAACTCGACCTTATCCCTATGGAAGTAAACTGCCCGCAGTGTTATTTCCCAATGACGTTTGAAAAAAGTAATCGTATAAGCTCGGAATGCGATGGTGATGCAGAAGACGGCATTGCAACAAGGCAACAATTAGTGTCCTTCAAAACACGTTTTTTGAAAATGCGAAACTCCCTATTCTGAAGGTATTCCGACTCCTTGTTGCTTTTTCTTTCCACTTCCTGTCACCCAAGCATCACTCCACTGAAATTTCACGGCATACTTCGGTGGATTTCTACTCGGTTGCAAGAGAAGTATGTCGTGTTGTTCATGAACATGACATTGAGAAAATCGTAGGACCTGGGGATATAGTAGAAGTCGACGAGCCTCACCTTTTTAGTAGAAAGTATCATCAAGGTAGGAATCTACGGTGACAGTTTTATTGTATTCGGCGGAATAAGTAGACTTACTGGGAAGAGGTTCGTTCGACAAATCCGAAATAAAGGTCGGTCAACTCTATGGCCGCTAATACAACAGCATATTGCTCAAGGCAGCTTCGTTGTCTGATCAACACGCCTCTTTTACAAACTGTACGCAGTTGGGGTTCTCTGGTCATTGTGCTGTGAATCATTCCACTCATTTTGTACGTCCTATTCCAGCATTTGTACCTAATAGAGATCTATCCATGGGAAGAGTTTTGCCTCATCTGAACCTGACTAGCGTGAAGTATCATGATAACAGGTTGGAACGGTGTTGGAGAGAGCTCAAAAAAGGTTTAACGACTTGTCGCTCAACTGCTATGTTGTCAAACTACATCGGTGAATATCTATATCGAGAGAACATCTTGTCTGACATCTCCTCTCATCCGAAAGATATGGGATTCAGATTTGTCAAATTTATGCAAGATATTCGATGCGTCTACCAAGGGCCATTTCCTATACTTCTTATACTTCTTATACTTCTTAGACTTCTTAGACTTAGACTTCTTATACTTCAACACTTAATTTCATCATTAGTCTGGATGCAACCCAGACTTTGTGGGGCGGCATTCGGAGAGGGATCCCCGTCCCCCGGTCTGGGCAGACATATTCTGGCAGACGTCTCCGAATAAGTATTTATGAACTGTAGTTAAAATTACAGCTTGATTTAGGTCACCACAGCTATAAAGTTTATTATAAAAATTTACTTGCGTAAATTGAATTGAGCAAGTTTTGTAGAGGTCATTTCGTCGCTCAAGAGGCATACATAAGACGGTTGTGAAATTTTTAAATTTTCAAATTTTCAAAAATTTGAACAAGTGATCACAGAGAAAAATTTTATTAGAAATAGTTGGTCACTGAACTATTCTAAGCAACATTTGTAGAGGTCATTTCATCGCTCAAGAGGGACACATAACATGATTGTGAAATTTTNACATGGTTGTGAAATTTTCGTTTTTTTGCTGGGAGGATCTAATGGGAATATTTTGAGCCCTCTTTGGTTCAGTCCAACCGAGGTCACAAGGAGTTAAACTTTTCTTTTTACGAACCTTGAGTATTAGTACCATACCGGGCAAAATACGTGAACGCTTTTTATTTTTTTCACATACAGATTGTACAGTGGAAATAGCTGGGGAGTGGACAATGACAACCAAGTTCACACACCCCACCCAGGGACCATAGACGGGCACAACTATTTTGCGCGTAAGGTTAGGAACTAAAATGGATAGAATATTAAAATCATGAAGGACACCCAAATATGCGATCGCAATATGACTGATTATTACTCAAGTATTAATCCAGATGCATATATTTGGATCTGACTAACTATGTTTTTATAACGCAGGTTAGAATCCAGGAAATGATGATTTTACACAATTGTGAGGGGAGAATTGTGATAAAATACATCCCGAAAACAACATAGAATTATAAGATCGCTTGAAACAGCAATAATTATTTATATTTCAGCAAATCATTAGGGAAGTAGATATAATAGCATAATAATAGTTCAAATTATTGAAAAATAATTTTGACGTGTAAAAAATTAGGCATTTGTTAGTTTCAATATGAAACTTTGAATACTGTTATTTTAAAATTTCTTTGGCCCGTAGAGTTGACTTTTGAGCAATATTTTGGCTCCTTTCGCTTCATTTTATAAATACTATCGTATTTATAGAACCTATTTATCCGCCGTTGGTTTCAATAAACCTCTAAAAATAATTATTATAGCTGCAGTGAACATAACACAGTTGTTAAATTTATATTTTACTACTTTGTATTGGACAAAAATTGAACCTGGATTTTTTATAACAGTGAAAAATTTACAACACGGTTCAACTTATGTTTACTGGTCTTATGAAAGAGCAAGAACTACGCACAGAGTTCTTAAAACGCATGGAAATAGTTGAGATTAAGGAAAACGATATATTGGCAGAAGTTGCCAAATTTCTACTAAATCTAAAAACGTTCCACTTATATCTGTTAATACTCCAATCTGCCTTTATCGCGTTTGTAGCTCTGATTTTTGTTACAAAATATTTTAGACAGCATCTCCACTAACTACAATTTTCTAACAAACTATGACGTTGGACTATTAACGAAGATTTGCTTGATTTGTTTATTATTGTTAATCGTATCATTTTTTTTTAATAAATCGGATTAAAAATTTATTACTTCTTAAATATACAGATACAGTACGGATTTATTCTTTAGGCAATCAATCTTGAAACAGTTCGAACAATAAATTATTAATTTCAATTCATTCGTTGTTGCTAATGTGTGTGAGATGTCGAGCAACAAACAGTGATTTTTATCCGCGAGCATTTCACTTCTATTATCCCCTCACAGTAACCAAACTTGTCCTTCGTACGCATGACGTAGCATACAGACCTCTGTCTTTTACCATACAGAGGTCTGTATGTTATACCATACAGACCTCTGTATGGTAGAGAACAGAGTTCTGTAGTGTTTCCTCCCACTGACTATATAGCAATAAGATAAAAAGCGTTCACATATTCTGCCCGGTATGGTAATTCAACCACAAAAACTTCCTACATTTAGGCTTAAAAAGAGCATCAGTTACCGCTGCCTAAATACTGTTTGGAGATTTGCCAGGCCCCTATTCTATAAAGCTTTAACAATTCACAATTCACAAGTTCACAAATCACAACTCACAAGTACAAGTGAAGCAAAACTGCGTTTTATAAAAACGGGTTGTAAAATAGAAAAGTTTTACAATTTTTAAGACCAACTTTACAATTGTAAAAATCCGATTGGCGCAAAATTCAATTATTTTGATTAATTATTATTTTAATTAAATTTTGATTTTATTTACCACAGCAACTCCGTGGTATTGAGCCCCGCCCCCGATCCAATGTAAAGCACACAGAATTTGTTCACTTGGCGAAAGACCATTGGTCATCTGGTTAGGGTATATATTTGGGGGGTGTTGAAAAATTTCTAAGCTTTTTTCAAAAAATTTATTATCTGGATTTTTTCATTTCTCCATGAATCAGACATTTGAAGACTTTTGGGATAGTTTTTCGAAAAAAAAATTATTAAAAATTTTTTTGTTTTGAAAAAAAAATTTTTTTTTTGAAAACAGTCTCAAAAGTCTTAAAATGTCATGATTCGAGGAGATGTGCTTTAATCCGAAAAAATTTTTTTTACTAAAAAACAATTTTTGAAAAAAAAATTTTCATAAAATTTTTTTTTTTGGAAAACAGTCTAAAAGTCTTCATTCGTGGAGAAATGCATAAATTCTGAAAAAAAAAATTTTTGTAAAAAACTTGGAAATTTCTTAACACCCCCCAAATGTATACCCCAACAACCTGTCCTCTTTGTGTGCTGTAGAAACGTTCCAATTTTTTCCAAACTATTTCCAGCAGTGACATGGTTCATTCGATACCTTCCATTCAGACTAAAATCTGTATAGGCGCTGAAAAGTTAATTCTAGATTTGAAATGTCTTTTGAGTCGCCCAAGTTCTATATCCATAACGTCACTGACAATTTCTGCCATTTTTTTGCAACTATTTTAATTAATAAGAAAATATTCACTCACTTCTGACACTTGTAATTGTGTTTACAGAGCTCAAGGGCTCTGTAAAATTTTAACTTACAATTTCACAATTTTGTGAAATTGTAATTTTTTATAAAACACGAAGTTGTAAAATCAGAAAAACCCATTGGTAAATTGTTAAAAAGTACCTGTGAATTGTGAACTCTACTTGTAAATGTAAAATGTAACTTTAGCTTTTATAAAACGACTTTTTACAAAATTGTGGATTGTAAATTGTAAATTGTGGACTTGTGAACTTGTAAATCTTTTATAGAACAGGGGCCCAGATCCCACTTTTTGAAAATTTAATTTATTTTTTCCCCATTCTCACCAGCAGCTTCGCACCTTGCNTGGATTGTAAATTGTAAATTGTGGACTTGTGAACTTGTAAATCTTTTATAGAACAGGGGCCCAGATCCCACTTTTTGAAAATTTAATTTATTTTTTCCCCATTCTCACCAGCAGCTTCGCACCTTGCACAACATACACGCACCTACAGTAGATGGGCAAAATTCCAAGAATTAATTTTAAATTCATATTACAATTTCCTTGTTACAAATTGGGAATAAGGAAATTTAATCTGTATTTGGAAACGCAGTGCAGCTCGTTTACTTTATCTGAACTGTATTTCCCTGGAAACACAATAATNGGCAAAATTCCAAGAATTAATTTTAAATTCATATTACAATTTCCTTATTACAAATTGGGAATAAGGAAATTTAATCTGTATTTGGAAACGCAGTGCAGCTCGTTTACTTTATCTGAACTGTATTTCCCTGGAAACACAATAATTCGGTTTAAACTAAGAAAAAACAGCGGAACTTTTTGAATTTTCCATTTTTTAAATTTCTGAGTATCCTGATAATTCATAAAATGTTAATTCCAGAGTGTGGAAAAATACCGTATTTTTCGGAAAAATACGTATAATACGTATATCGTATAATACCTCCATTTATAAAAAATACCGCAATTTCATAAAAATAGCATAATGCCATTTAATACATCGTGAAATATGTTTTGATTTTTTTTCTCAAAAAAAAAATACTTTATGAAATTATCGACCCTAAATGTAAAATTTATTTAATATAATCATAAGCTCGCAGAATATGATTAATAATTTTATCGCTTTCGTTGCCGCTATCATGACTTCTAGAGTTTGGAAGATGTCATCGTCATTGTCTTCCGTTTCAGGTGTCTCTAAATTTTCTTCAACATCTTGGTTCCAAACCCACTCCAAGTTTGAATTCTTGAGTTGAGATTTTTTAAAGTTTAGATACTTCTAAAGAAATGTCTACTTTGAGGCTTTTTCATTTCCTTGTCGGTTACGAAGTTTTGATTGAACTAGTGCATAGGTCGAAAAAATTCGCTCTAAGCCGGCAGTGGTTGCGTTCGCAGTAACCAGTTGAGCACAGAGATTTAAAAAGTGTGTTTTTAAGTTGTCCCAATCAAATTATCGGTTACTGTCAGAGATGTTTACACATTTCCACCATGTAAGTGGATTAGTCGAACGAACTGCCTCGGCGTAAAAGCATCTTTGGAACGGTTGACATGTTATTGAAAGACTGAAGTAAAATTACTCTAAAATATAGTAGATGGTACAGTAATAAAAAAAATAGATCGACTTTGAAACAAGAGACCACCCAAGTTGAAATAAGAATAAAAAACAAATTATATCACTAAACTATGCTAATTATACCCTGATTTACCTTTTTAGTGAGAAAGAATAATCAAAAATACAAAAAATACAAATGATACCAAAAATATTAATGATACCATTGTATTTGTCGACGATGTATTATACATGGTATTATACGTGTGGCACACTCTGGTTAATTCGCAGTTTTTAAATTCTTTGTTTGTGCCCGTTTTGAAAATATTTTTTGAATTTTTTGGTTGCATATTTAATATTTAATCTCCCTGAGGTTGTTAGTGAAAATTGTTTCAAACAAATACAGAACAACTTCAAATGACACTTATTTCGACTGCTCGTTAGCGTAAATTTTTTAGTTTAAACCCAATTATTGTGTTTAAAGGGAAATACAGTTCAGATAAACTAAACGAGGTGTACTGCGTTTCCGAATAGACATTAAATTTCCTTATTTCCAATTTGTAATGAGGAAATTGTAATATGAATTTAAAATTAATTCTTGGAATTTTGTCCATCTACTGTGGGTGGGTGTATGTTGTGCCAGGTGCGAAGCTGCTGGTGAGAATCGGGAAAAATAAATTAAATTCTCAAAAAGAGGGATCTGGCAAATCTCCAAACAGTAGGTTACTTACATTGCTTTGTTATTTATTATATTGCTTTTTTACATTTGGTATTTGTTTTTAGTTACATCCAATACTCAACAATCGCAGCACGGGTTGTGCGGAGTGCCCTGAAAAGTGAGGCTAGGGTAGAGGCAGCCAAACGAGAAGAATGTCTTATCAGATTTACGCCTTGGAAGAATGGTAAACCAGTTGGTAAGTGAACTTTTGAGTTTACAATGCGGGAAATAATTTTACTCGAGATAGGAGTTGTCTACATAATTTGTTTATTTCTGACCTTAACTGTGTAAAAGTTTCATCAAATATGCTTGTTGTGAGAAGAAATGTACACCCAAAATTTCAGGAAGATGAACTGAAAGGGAGCGAAATTAGATCTAGTTATTTATTAATTAGCTTGGAGAAAGTTGGGGAAATTATTACTCGAGGTTACTTTCACAGTCGGTTTTAGCCAGGGTTGGGTATAATACGGTATAATTGAAATATACCGTATACTACTTATTAGGGATGCCCCGAATATTCGAAACTATTTGGACAATTTTACAAATATTAGTATTCGTAATAAAAATTTAAAAAAATGATATTCGCAAACTATTCGAATACATTCTCGAATATGTTTAAAATTGAAAGTATTTTTTAATACGGAAATAAGTAAAGAAATTTGGACTGTGCCTCATCTTTAACACTTTAAAAGATAATATTGGCAATTGCCAAATTTCGAGTCGATTAGATGTCGAAATCTTTGGCATTTGCCAAGGGGCGTGGCTAAGTTTTACTTCACTGAAAGATGAGCTCAGATGTTGATTTTGCACCTTACGATACGAATTCCGTCATAAACCGATATAATCTTTATAATCTGTGGAAAATTTTTTGAAATTTTATAGTT
Source organism: Holacanthella duospinosa (assembly GCA_002738285.1). Lineage (NCBI taxonomy): Eukaryota > Metazoa > Arthropoda > Collembola > Poduromorpha > Neanuridae > Holacanthella > Holacanthella duospinosa. The sequence goes on along the minus strand of NIPM01000006.1, from coordinate 1,847,927 downwards.
CGGTGACGTCGCTCAAGTATGGGACCCTCTTGAGCTGATGAGAAAGAGGCAAATGGCAAATGCCACTCTTGTGACAAATGTCACTCTTGTGGCAAATACCACTCTTGTGACAAATGTCACTCTTGTGGCAAATGCCACTATTGTGACAAATGTCACTCTTGTGACAATTGTCACTATTGTGACAAATGTCACTCTTGTGACAAATGTCACTCTTGTGACAAATGTCACTCTTGTGACAAATGTCACTCTTGTGACAAATGTCACTCTTGTGACAAATGTCACTCTTGTGACAAATGTCACTCTTGTGACAAATGTCACTCTTGTGACAAATGTCACTCTTGTGACAAATGTCACTCTTGTGACAAATGTCACTCTTGTGACAAATGTCACTCTTGTGACAAATGTCACTCTTGTGACAAATGTCACTCTTGTGACAAATGTCACTCTTGTGACAAATGTCACTCTTGTGACAAATGTCACTCTTGTGACAAATGTCACTCTTGTGGCAAATGTCACTCTTGTGACAAATGTCACTCTTGTGACAATTGTCACTCTTGTGACAAATGTCACTCTTGTGACAAATGTCACTCTTGTGACAAATGTCACTCTTGTGACAAATGTCACTCTTGTGACAAATGTCACTCTTGTGACAAATGTCACTCTTGTGACAAATGTCACTCTTGTGACAAATGTCACTCTTGTGACAAATGTCACTCTTGTGACAAATGTCACTCTTGTGACAAATGTCACTCTTGTGACAAATGTCACTCTTGTGACAAATGTCACTCTTGTGACAAATGTCACTCTTGTGACAAATGTCACTCTTGTGACAAATGTCACTCTTGTGACAAATGTCACTCTTGTGACAAATGTCACTCTTGTGACAAATGTCACTCTTGTGACAGATGTCACTCTTGTGACAAATGTCACTCTTGTGACAAATGTCACTATTGTGGCAAATGTCACTCTTGTGACAAATGTCACTCTTGTGACAAATGTCACTCTTGTGACAAATGTCACTCTTGTGACAAATGTCACTCTTGTGACAAATGTCACTACTGTGACAATCCGGAAGTTTTAACTTATTAATTGTCTAAATAATCTAAAATTAAAATTCATTGGTTGTGCAAGATACTTCCAAAAGCCTAGAGAAGTCTAGATCTTTCACTTTTACTCAAAAGTTACGATTGAGGAAGGTTAGCAATTCGCCATGCTCAGGAAAAGTCTGGAACGGTTATCTTCGTATATAAACCCTTCAGAGAATAATCGTTTGCCGAAAACTGTGTTGGCAGGAACTGATAAATACTTCCGCACTAATAGAGTCATGTTTGGAAAGGCCGAGTGGTTGTGTTTCCTCCATGAAAATCGACTCTTATCTGTCTACATTTCGTATAACAGTATAAGACCTGATTTCACTTGTCAATATTACTTGTTGGGATGAAGTGACTTGTTCAATCGTCGTGATATTTTGTGCTTAATTTTTTCTTCAAATTACTGCGAAATTTTTTCAAAATGAATTATGAGTCTCGTTGGTGTGAAGAGGATTTTGGATATTACTTGTAGACGGATTTTCTGCAGTCGGAATTTTGAGATTCTTCTTATAGTTTTCAGACATTTCTGCCACCAAATCTTTATGGGCTATTGCTTCGATAAAAGACAAGTTCTAACGCGGAACAAAGAATGTGGCGCATGTGTAGTTTAAATTTTTGAACAAATTTTTTCCTACTCCGAAATGTTTAGGGTGATCCTTTCCAAATAATTTGTGAGAGTCATAAGACATGGAAGTACTTCTGAAATTGATTCTGGCTCACTGATAATTTTTGTTATTTATTCAAAACTTTTGAATCAAAAGGTTGAAGAAGAGAAAGCACTCCTTCCAGTAAATACCATTGATTTTGGGTCAAATTCACAATCCTTTGCCTCTTCCGCTGAAAAATATGTGATGGCAGCTTTTTGTTTCAAAAGACGATTTAGCATGTAATAGCATCAGTTCCAACGTGTAGGAATATCTTGCACAAGCTTCTGAACTTCCAAATTAAATTCTTTCTGTATAGCTGAAAGTATATTCGCTTTTGAGGGGACTATTTGAACAAGCTATTCAAAACGAGTCGAAAGACACCCAACGCGCATGTGCTTTCGAATATTCGGCGAATATTCGTGCGAACTATTCGTATTCGGTTTCATTTTGAATACGAATATTCATATTCAAAATTTTTATGAATACCACTATTCGGGGCATCCCTACTACCTATAATACGCAGTATACTGTATACTACAGCGGTATACTTCGTTTACTTCGTACACTAAGGCAAAAAGTAATAGATATAACAAATCATTCTGATTCTAATAATCCGACATATTCTACTACCTTGTGTACCGGAATCAAATGCTTCGATACTAGATAGTTATGGCTGATCATTCCCTTATTTCAAAAATCGACGTAAAATTTTTACGTAGTTGAAATTTTTACGTTCAAATTTAAAGTGTGCATAGTTATGGCAAGCACATTTGAAAATTAACCTTATATAAGTGCGCGAACTTTTCAAATATGATTATTTACTTGAATTTGGAAATTTTTTTAAATGAATCTGAATCTTCCGCTTTCACGTAAACAAGTAATACTATGAAAAATTTATTACAAAATAAACAAAAAAATTTTTGATTTATTTCGTTTCTGCGTTTTCAGCCAACAAAGCGAAACATTCTGTGAATCTTCAACTGTATGTTGATGGGCTGGTTCGCCGATTCCATTATTACTTTGATCCCTTCAAGTAATTTTTCTCGTTGTGAAACTCCCTCTTTTGTCCCAGTTCTATAAAACCATAAATTGTGTTTAGCAGACAGATTTCGATTATAATTACGGCAGAATTCTCACGTTATGCGATAAACAATGCGCCTAGTGCCAATATTTGAACATACCGATACTTAAAAGTGATTAGTGCAAATCCAAACCAGATAAATTAATCGCAAGAGAGACAAAACTAACTATTCCATACGGTAGGTTAAAAAATTAACTTACTCCGAAGTAAGCAACTTCTTCTCGTACTTGGAAACAAGTAGATCTATGCGTGACTTCGCTGTTCTTATTGAAGATTCGCATCCAAACTTCTCGTTGAATGCTGAACACCAACCATCCTTCCTATTTTTCCAAGGACTCGTGTTGATTGCCAATTTGAGCAATGTGATATTCCTCTTAATGGTGAAGCCAACGCGAGCCAATCCTGTTCCAATTAGTCTCAAAATGTAAAAATAATAAACTCAATCGATGAACTTTGGATTTACCTTTTGACCCGAGCTGGAGCTGGAGCTGGATTGTTGTACTCGACCTTCCTTTTGAGCTTATTACAACTTGACCCTGCCCGACCTACCATTCTAACTGATATTTTTGTAAAAAAATTAAACATTTGAAAAAAAAATTATTCAAAGACAAAAAATTCAACCAAAGTCAAAACACTCGATTCCAAACCCCAGCCCCGGCAAAGCAACAGCACGCCCTTTGGGACCAGTCGGAAACATTCNGCAAAGCAACAGCACACCCTTTGGGACCAGTCGGAAACATTCTCCAGTAAAACAGTGCAGTATGTTTTCTGAACTGGTTTATTTTCGTGGCCGGTGCTGGGTTCGGGTTCGGCTATTTTGACTCTGGTAAAAATTCAGTTTAAAGTTCATAACTTTACTGCGGACGTAACGTAAAAATTTTACGTCATCTAATAAAATAAGGTGTACGTAACTGTCATACAGTTGCCATTTAGCGGGTTTTTTACGTCAAATGATTTTACGTCGACTTTATTTTTTAGGTCGACGTAAAATTATAAGTAAAATTTTTAGGTGAAAAGCCATAACTATCTACTGTGTGTTGAGAAGTGTGCCTTCAATCTTTCCACAATTCCAGCGCCTGTCCATTGACATAACTTGCACTTGGCCCAAGGTATGTGGCTTTAGGGATTTTGTTCCCTGTGAAAATGTTTCCAAATGCAATCTTTTCGACGTGGCATTCCGAAAATTGCGAAATTGCTGGTAGCTTGAAATTAGATTGTGTTTTGAAGCTCAAAATCGTGAATGAACTCCGCGTCACGGAGGTCGAATGTGATTCTCGTTTCTGGCTTTTGATAAAGTAATTTTTTAAATCGTGTTTGCTACTAATTTGAAAAAAGTCAACCTATAACGAATGATGATTTTGGTCGTTTTGAGAGATCACCTAAGCTTAGAAATAGGAATGCGCTTAAAAAAAGAAAGATACGAACTATACGAAAACTACGAAAGATACTAATACTACTTTTGTAGTTTTCGATTTCTGTATACTACAAGGACGTCGTATACGGTTGGCCAACCTTGGTTTTAGCGACACGAAACTTGTTGAACAGCTGTTGCTGGCTTTGCGATTTAATATTTGCATGACTTCAAGTGTATATTATGAACTAGAATTTGAGAATCAGCAAACGGAAGTCACTGTCGAATTTTGAAAACGGCAAGATGAATGTTTTGACTAAAACTGGGCATTCCAATAAGCAAATAAGGAAGGAAATTGAAGGTGAAATGGTGTATCCGAAGAAAAATTCAAAATATCTAATCTAAAAGAAACTAGGTGTATTGATCACGGTGCATATTTCTACTCACCAAAATCACGGGGTTCGATCAGGAAAATCCCATGACTTTCAAGATTCATTTTTGGCAGCTAAATCTATCTATTCCGCAACATGTCCAGAAACGAATTCTAATAAATTCAAATAAACCATATTACAAAGTATTTAGTATAAGTTTATTTCTACCATGTTTGCGAATTACTTGTCTGTTGCGCGTATATCTTAACATTTCAACATAACAGTATGTCATGAAGCGGATTTCTATGCGAAAAAATGAAAAAAAAAACTGTAAATTTTACCTTGCTCCTACTGGGTAATTCAACCCGGAGATTTTGACTCCGTCATGGGATTACATATCGAGAAAAACACATCAGGCGAGCGCCGCGCCTTCGGCGCTCGCCTGATGTGTTTTTCTCGATATGTAATCCACCCCCAGGGAACCCTTGAGTTTGACCCCCCTTGGGGACATTCAGGGTTTGTCCGTAATTAAATTTGGAATTGTTAAATTCCAGATTATTGGCGGTTTCATAAATAAAATGAAATTCGAGCAAAATTATTTCCAGCTTTCTCCGCTTTCATTTTTACTTTCTCTCTAAAAATTCGGTTCCCTTTCAATTTACCATTCCAAAACTTTGTACAGTGCAGCCATAATTAAAGTATCCACCTAATTTCAAATTATTTCCGTTTAGCTAATGAATCAAAATTCAACCGAAACAAAAATAGAGCAATTATTAAAGAATAAACTAGAAATGCAAAATTCCGCATTAAAAAAAAGTAAAGGTTACAATAAATACAGCCAAAAAACTAAAGTGAAAGGAGAGAAAATGGCCATAATTAAAGTTTCGAGTGGTTTTAATCCTAATATTTCTAGATTGTTAATAGAAATCTTTAAATTTTTCGGAAAAGGAAAAGTTTCGTATTGATTTGGGGGGTGTTCAGTTTCCATAGCTAATCACCTCTGGCTTTTCTACTCGCCGCCAAAACACTGTCCAGTATCAAAACCATATGTTGCTTAAACTGATCCGTCTTTTTGGGCGCTTTTGGCAAGGTAATGGCGTCTTGATGCAAGAAAATGCCAGTTGCCACACGACTAATTAATTCCAAAAAGAACTTTCTCCGAGCAAGTGAAATTCCAGTGGCGCCTCGCTCTGCACTTTCTTCAAGATTTGAATCTGATCGAGAACCTCTGGGGCGACATCGTGAGAGAGAGAGAGATGATGAAGGGAAGCTGTTCTGTTTGGTAGGAGACTTAAAAATGGTGATTGAAACTGCTTGGATCGAGATTTTCAATTTAAGACTAAGATCACTGGTTGAATCAATCCAAAAACCTGTTTACGTAGTTATTCATACAAATTGTGGATCAACTAAATATTAATCCATTAAATTTTGTTAAAATTTTCCGGTAAAATAGAATGTATACCTAAGAAACATTCACTGGAAACTTTAATTATGGCCACTTTCTCTCCTTTCACTTTAGTTTTTTGGCTGTATTTATTGTAACCTTTACTTTTTTAATGCGGAATTTTGCATTTCTAGTTTATTCTTTAATAACTGCTCTATTTCTGTTTCGGTTGAATTTTGATTCCTTAGCTAAACGGAAATAATTCGAAATTAGGTGGTGGAAACTTTAATTATGGCTGCACTGTATGAACATTTCTATTGACAATAGCCATGAAAATTTCAAGCAGATTGTATTTACAAACAGAAATTATGTAGATAGCTATGTCCTACCTCAAGTAAACTATTTCCCCGCACTGTATTACTGTCCTCAACTTGATAATGCACATGCGTTCTATGCTGAACACTTCAACCTGGAAATCCTTGCTTGTTCTTTAGTTTCATTAGTATTTCCGATTTGCAAATGTATTATTTACTTAAATCTTTCGAAAAAGTATATCGATAAATGGATTAAGGATTTTTTTCTCCTTTTCTTCCAGACGCAGGAGCCAATTAGATACAAGTGCTACCTAGATGTGACAGCCGAAAACACCATTCAACTGTAATCATAAAACTAACCAATTTTCTAAGGCATGGTTCCTTTTTCGCCTAATTTAACATTTCCCTGTTCCATTGGACAGGCAGCAGAATATTGTAGTCGAATACAACCCTGGTAAACTAATTGAGCATATAGTAAATCAAAACTTCATTTAAGTTTCACGAGTTTATTTCGTTAGTTTTGGATCTTCTTCAGATTATATTTAGTTTAGTTTAACTATTACAAGACCCAGAATGTATAAAGTATTGTCAGTAGAAATTGAAAATAGTTTTCCATTTCTCAAAAAAAGAAATTGAAACTGATATCATGGAAGTACAAATGTTTGAGATAGCCCACATACAAACCTAATAATTAAAAGTTATTGAAGTAGAAAAGATGGAGCAAAATCCCTGTGTAAAAGTTAGAGAACATGGAGCAATAATAACCGCTCTTGGATTATTTAAATTAGAGTAAATGTAGCTACGTTGGGCTTGTCTATTGTTCTGGCACGTTGTTGTGGATTTGATGCAGATTTCGTCTCTGTGATGGAAGTGGCTTGAAAGATGGGCTCATCGGTTGAGTCAAAGCTTTGCTCGACTGTTTTACTTCGAAGGCACGGAGGACCTTCATTGGTTGAGCCTTGTGGACCAGTTTCTTACGAAGCTCTAGAAAATCTTTCTCCTCCGCTGCCAATCGTTCAGCTTCTTCCTAAAGAAAAAATGTAAACGTACCAATACTTTTAGTTTTGAAATGAGTCAAAAATGAATAGTGTTGCTTCAATGCGGACAGAATTTTGTGAGGTTCGGACCTCTTCGAGAGGTCAGGTCCTTATCGGGGGTCCGACCGAATTCAATGCTACAGTGGACCTCGGCTATGCTATAACGAACATTTAGGAACCAGGAAATTCGGTTCATAACACCCGATGTTTATTATAGCCGAATAATGAACAAATATAAAATTTAAAGTTATGTTCATGACATCCGATGTTTTGAATTTTCTTAGTTCAATTATTTTCTTTTTCTAGATACTGCAGCCTCACAATCCAATAAATTAAGAATTTAGTTGAACAGAAAAAAATGGAGATAAAACTGTGTGGAATATCTTCAAAATTCTGCAATGATTTACTCACGATTTAGAGTTGCTGTAACAGTGGATAAAGAATAGTAGATAATTAAAATTTAACAATTGTCTTATTTTGTCCACTACGCCACGGAATAATAGGAAAAACGTTGGTGCAGTGATTCAAAACTTCAATTCTTCATTCATTCACAACGCATTTTATTAAATTGGCATAACTTTTTCAACATAATAGGGTCTGGTTCATCTCTCACGATGGTAAAATGAAGGGCTAGACCGCAAGATATGGTTCATTACACCCGAGTGTTCATTTTAACCGAGTTCATTATGACGGAGGTTTTTAATATTAATTTCTCTATCTCTAGGCAGGGACCGACGGTTCAGGTTCATTATAACCGTGGTTCCATTACACCCGGGGTCATAATAGGCGAGCTCCACTGTATATAGTGGTAGTTTAGAAAACTAAAAAATATAACCACTAATTTAGATGTCTCCGCCGCAGCCGTATTTTTTCGGATATTTTGACGCGCCGTCGCCGCCGGTGACGAAAGAAGCTCGCCGCTAATACATTAATTCAATTTAATTTAAATGGCTTCATTTGGTTTACGGTTGATTCGAATCAAATTCTTTTTATAATGATTATTTATTATTAAAGCAACATTTCATCAAATTCAAAAATGGCTTTTTGATTAAAAAAATAAACCGATTCATCAGCCGATATATCGGCGGTGGCCGATTCAAGTCTGCTGCATCGGCGCATCAATCGATTCGCATTTTAGCCGGGCAACACTGAAAATAAATATGTGATGACGTAAACAAGAAGCTGTGGAAGCATAAGCTAAAACAAACAAATTCACTTATTTTAAAATATTGGTGCTATTAGAACCAACAATAGATTACAGTGCGTGTGAGTAAAATTTTTCGGACTCACTAAAAAAAATACCGCGGCTTACCGCTCACACCTGACCGAGAAAATTGGCTTGGTAATCTTATATTCTCGATCAGGTGTGAACGGTAAGCCTCGGGATTTTTTTTAGTGAGTCCGAGAAATTTTACGCACACGCATTGTAATCTACTGTTGCTGTCAACTTATTGACAGCCAGTTTTCTGTCTTAGGATATATCTGTTTATTTTTTTGTTTTTGAGCCATTTCTATTGGAAACCGGAATTTTTACGAAAAACTGTGGATTAACCGCTCACTTCTACCCAACTCAATTTTCATCTTTACTTACCAAAAATTTTTTTTTGCAAATTTGAATCAAACTAAACCAACACACATGAAATACAATTAAAACCTAACTAACCTAAACACTAAACATACAAACGTTTTCGTATAACAACTACTTCCTCCAAGGAGTAGTCACTCACAAAGAGGAGATTTCATATTTCATATTGAAAGAACATTAAAAAGTAAAAAGGAAATTTGGTTTAACNAAAAAGTAAAGAGGAAATTTGGTTTAATCATCACTTAAGCATGGGATTAAAGGATAGAATGTTTAAGTTTGTTTAAAACCAAGTTTTGAAACTTAACTGCATAATTTCCTATGCTATTATACTAAAGTTTGAAATACTTAATTTTAACTAAATGTTAACATTTACCTCTCAGCCTGGAGAGGTGATTGAAATACCTCGCCTCCCTCAATTGTAACGTTTTGTTGCAATTAAATCAAATGTACTACGAAACATCAAACTCAGAAAAATGTTAAATTTTTGCGCGCACACAGATTAAAGACCAACAGCCAACAGCAATTCTCGCTAGAGTATAAATTCTACCAAAACATTATGAACAAATGTCAGACTACTCAGCGGTTATCATTAGGTGATGAAGTATACGCAGAAGTAAAATGCTAGTATGAAGTTGGGTTGGGCTAAGTTTAGGTTATGTTTGTGNTTATCATTAGGTGATGAAGTATACGCAGAACTAAAATGCTAGTATGAAGTTGGGTTGGGCTAAGTTTGGGTTATGTTTGTGGTTAGTGTTGCTAGCTTTACAAAATCTGCCTGTCGTTTGGCAGTTTATTAAAAAAAAGTCACAAAAGCGTCGACTAAGGAAATCACGCGCAAGAATAACATCACTATCAGACGGGCTGAAGCTTCATAACCTTGAGTTGTGAAAGTGGGTGAAAAATTGTGTTACCATGGGATATTGCTCAAAAAAAAAGTAAACAGATATATCCTAAGACAGAAAACTAGCTGTCCATATATTGGCAGCAACAGTATTGTTGGTTCTATAATGCAGCTTTACTAAAATTCGAGTATATGCTCGTAGGAGAATTAAATTTAGATAAGCGCTAACCTCTCTGTGCCGCTGTTGCTCGTGAATTTCTCGCTCTTTGATTAGTTTATCATAATTTTTTCGTTCTTCCGCTCGTCTATCAGAGTTGAGTTCAATGTCAAAGGGTTGCGTGATCGGTTTCTGACTCGCCTCTGGTTCGAACGGTTCTTTCATAATTAACGGTGTAGGGTTCGCATGAAAAGTCATTTGCTCTTTGCGAAGTCGTTCTTCCTCTTCCAACTAAACCACCCAAAAATATCTAATTTAACATGTTTTATCTAAAACTTTGAGAAAGAGTAGCTCAACGTTAGTGGCACTAACTTAGTGCATTTGATTTTTTGAGGAAATTAACTAACCTTCCTCTTGAAGGCTTCCTGGCGGATTGCCCCTCTTTCTTCTACTTTTAACTGGAAGGGTTCAGCTGTTGTGACATGGATTGGTAGCTTTTTTGGCAGCCCTGGTTTTAGAACAGGGAACGGGTTCGCATGAAACGTGTGGTGCGCCGTCGCTTCCTCTTCCTAAGGGAAAATTCCCACACAAATGAAAACGTTGAATGAGTCAATCCTATTATATGAAGCCAACCCTCATTGTTGCGTACTGCGTTTCATTAATTTGAAATTTGCCAAAGCAGTCCACACTTTTGGTATTTTTTGTGATAAGGTAATTTCTTAAAGAACTCAACTCTTTACAAAGTCTCAGAAAAACAAGACAAACGAAAACGAAAGTTTTTAGAGTTGCAAAGTAAAAATAGAGTAATGCGACGAATACCGAGCGTTTCTTTGTCTTGTTTTTAAAAGACTCACTGTTATATTACAAATAACACGTAAGCAACGAAGCAAGGGCAAGGGAAAATTCCAGTAGTAATAAATCAATTTTCATGTTAATATGAATTACTTTTGAGGGAATGTAGGCAGAAATTTTTGCATTAATTCCGCTAGTAGCGGTGGCAGAGCAGGGGGGAAGATCACGAATCGGAGTACTTGATCGTACAATTGGGTGTTTCGGTCCAAGCCGAGCAAACGAACCAAAGCCTGAAGATATTGGTGATTTCTGATTTTCCTTAACCACCTGTAAGAAAACGTGCAGAAGCAGAAAATAGCTTCGCAAGAGCACTTATTACGAATTTACGTGTAGATGCTCTCTTTGCCTTTCTTTCTTCAAAATTTTCTTTTCTTTCACTCTCACTTCAAAACTAAACGGTACGATCAATGTAGCAACTTTCTTCGCAGATGTATTTAGCAATGTTCTGGCGGATCCAAAGCAAGCACAAGAACCAGAAGAAATAGTCACCGATCGTATGTTTTCTTTGTCATTATTCATCTGTAAGGAAACAAAGATAGAACAGAAGCTCTCAAGCAAACCGTACCATAAAGAAAGCATATAGCTATTGCAATTTGCAAGCAAGTGAATAATAATTGGAAGAATTTCATGCGAAACGGAAATTTTAAGCGAAATGAAAATCTCATTTGAATAAGTTACCTTATGCTGTTGTCTTTCTCTTTTGAGTCGCTTCTTCTCTCTCTCTCTCTCATCGAAACTGAAAGGTTGAATGACCGTGGATACTTTTGCCTCAACTCGAACTGCTGGTGAGCAGGAGCGACGACTGCGTGGAGTGCTGCATCGTAAGCTAGTCGTAGATCGAGATCGAGCAAGAGTTCCAAATCCGGAAGTACCTGGTTCGCCATTTTCTTTGACCATCTGGAAAGCAAAAAGAAGTGTGTAGCTGTAAATTAAAGTGTTCGTTATCTTGGAAAATTTTCTCGTTCCCGATATCGATAGTTGTTTCTTTCTTACACTTGCATTATGATTGGCTGAAGCCTTTATTTGTCTTTCACGGATACGCTTATCAGAAGCAAATTCTGGAGCGATAGGGACTGTTTTCTTAAGTTCTATTTTCTCAGGAAGTCCCATAGGGACACCATGAAGGACTTTCATGGGCGCCGGACGTGCACGGAAAGTGAAAGGATCTGATTTCTGCACCTGGAACAAAATGAATTAAGATTAGCTAACTATTGACTTTAACAGATAAGATAAAAAAAAGTTGAAAAAAAGTAGCTTACAACAGACTGAGGAAGTGGTAGCGGTCGTTGACGTGAACTGTGAAAGTTAAAAGGCTTCGGAATTGTTACTTTGATTCCTTCTAATTTCTTGGGCTTGGCTACAAGAATCCCTTGGATAGGTCGCGGGCATGTTTGATGAGCTTTGATCTCAATGTTTTGAATAATTTGGCACTCAGGTTGTTCCACCACGTGCTTCTTAAAAATGGAGTTAGGCATCTCTTCTGATTCTGGAACTAGTGGACCCATTACATTACCGTTGACTTCAGAACCATCATCAGTTATGACCTGTTATTGTTATTCCATTACTCAATTAGTTTTTTTTTCATTCTTTTTACCAATCTTACCAATCTAAGAAAGAAAAACTACCTCCCCCCCCTTTTTTTTTTTTTTTTATTTTTATTATCTCAGGAACGAAAGCTCGTAATGGATTCGGTTTTTTTTTGTAATGAAATCCCTACGACATTCCCTAGAGGTGTCTTTCGGAAAATTTTAACTTTGTTTACAAAGGTCACCACCAGAGGGCCTGAAAATCAAGAAAAATTTGAGCATTCTATTAAGCTGAAATTGATGGTGGATGTGCATTAGGGTTTTCCAAAATGAAATTATATTTCAAATCATTAGGTCACCTGGGTCAAAAGTTTGAATTATGACCAAATTTTAACATTGAGTATATGCCGTTTAAATATGAGAATGAAAAATCATTTTGCAATGTGAATTTTTAAAATCCAGTTTCCGGTTTGTATTGTTGCAGCAAGTTGAGGGAAAAAAAAATTTTTTTTTTTTATAGAAATTATTTGAAGGGGTGCAGGTCCAAAGTTGCAAAAATGAGGTCCATTTGCCAAGGCTTTTCTTTGCTGTATATCCATATATCCATATATCCATATATAATCGGTCCATTGACCAATTGAGATGAAATTTTGCATGAGCATTCCCAATCGCATTCCCTAGGTGGACCTTTTTTTTTAGATTTTGAAAATTTCAACTTTTTGAATTTTGATAACATTTTGAAAATAAATTTTTTTGAAAAAAAAAACAAACACTTAGGTGATGTGTGGTATGAATCGACTCCTTTCGACTCCAACATTCATGTGGAACCAATTATAATTAATTTTGACCAGAATGTCCGAAATTGGAAATACCCGAATTCGGATTTTTTTGTTCATATCAATCATATACAGTACGTTCGAATAAGAAAAAGAACTTCCCGCGAAATAGTTTCGGAAAAATATTATAAATTTAGATATGTTAGACTCGTGCACCTCTATTATTTTTACAAATAACCATATGAAATTGCGAAATGAAAAAGAGATTAAACCAAACCTGGACAAATTTGTTCATGTTTGTTTTTGGATCATTGAAGTTTTGGGCATCTTGGTTCCAAACGTAATGATCACACCTTCTTTTTCAGTTTCTTTTACCATAAGATATTAAATTTGATCGAAAGAGTTCAATAAATTTCAATTAGAAGTGAGATTCATTGAATTCTTTCGATCAAACTTTAATTTGCGAATTGCGAAATCAATTCGCAAATTAAAATTAAAAACTCGTAATGCCAACACTTACTATTTTCAAAGGTCACCAAAAAGTATTCAAAAACAGGAACAACAAAGCTAAGAGTGAGTGAAATCACACGAAAGAATCAAACAAAAACAAATAGAACAAAAACAATGGAGAAAAATTCTAATGAAAACAAAGAATGTTCGCGTACCATTCCGTAATAAATTTATTCACTGTCACCATAAATTGTTGGGCACTTTTTTAAAACATTCCCAATTTTTCCGCTTTATTACTGTGATTCGTTCCCGGTTTCAGATTCCGCTTTGGTTGTGTTGACTTTGCTTTTATGAGTCATTACACCAATCAAATTTATTTTTTGTCAACCATGGAATGAAATATTTCAAATTTGAATCTGAAATACGTGAGGTACGAAATTTTACCTGACTGGACATGTTTTCGACGATTTGTTTTGTGCTTTGGTCACTTTCAAATAAAGTGAACTATTAAAGCAAAGATTTTCAGAAAGGTGAACCGTCCAGCAGCGCAAATATCTGACTGACTAAAAATTTTGAATTTTTTTGTGATTTCATTGCGCGGGATATTCGCTTTCTTATTCGAACGCACTGTATTCAGTTATTTGTAGGCCGATCGGGCTAAAAATTTGTAAATATATAGAGGATGATGGTTGTTTGTAGGAGGACCTTTTTAGAATTAGAAAATTTTAATTTTTTGAAGTGGTGCGTGGTATCAATCGACTCCTTTCGATTCCAGCATTAATGTGGAACCAATTTTTTCGACCAAAAATTCCGTATTTGAAAATACCCGAATTCGGGTTTTTTGTGCTTATCAATGATTTATTAGGTTATTTGTAGGCCGATCGGGCTAAGAATTTGTAAATATATAGAGGATGATGGTTTGCAGCCTGCAAACCATCATAAAAAAAAAAGGTCCATCCGCAAATTGCAGGTGGACCTTTTTTTTATTTAAAGTTGTTTAAAGTTTAAACAGTGTTATTTGATAAGCCTAGTGATGTACTTATGAAACGAGACTTCTGATTGGCTTGTCCACTTTTTTTCTTGGTTACTTTAATAAGCTCAGGGCCATCTTTTTTCTTCTCATTTTTTTTTCTTATTTCTTCTCTTCATTTCTCAATCATCGCGCTAGTTTTATTTGTTAAGAGTAAATATCATTCAAATATGCTAAATGAAAAAGCAATTGCAATATGAATTTTAAAAATCCAGTTTCTGGATTTTACTAGTGTTGCAACTTGGAGTAAAAACAAAATTTCTTGATGAAAATTGTGTTAAGGGGGGCAAGAGGGGGCGGGGGCAGGAAGGACATAGATCCAAAGTTGCAAAAATGGTCGGTTCATTTGCGAAGGTTTAAATTTGGTATTTGTGTACCGATGAAGACGAAATTTTGCATGGGCATTCCCCAGGTTGACCTTTTTTTAATTTTTAATTTTTATGACATTTTGAAAAAAAATTTTTTTTTTTTTTTAATTACTTAACCCCGAACAAGCCAGGTCGTAGGCTAACTTATTTTTCTGGCCAGCCTGACCAAAAAACAAAAGCTTTTTTTTTTAAATCAGATAATGCAGTTCGATAGGGAACGGGTTTCTTGAACCCATTGCCATTTTGGCAACATGGTGGACATTCTGGACTGTATTCTAGGTAGGTTTTAGTGAGAATATTTCCATTTAAATGGAAAAATTTAGGGATGTAACGAATACCGGTATTCGGCCCAAAAACGAATAACGAAGCTTCGCTTAGTTCTACAAACGAATAACTAATATTCGGCCGAATATTCGTCCGAATATCTCATACTGTGTAAGTGGGGTATCTATCGAAAGGTCTCAGTCCCAGGATTTGCATTCATGCGTCAGAATGACGTTTTGATGAATACCGCAGATTTTATTTTTAAGAACTTTCTTTAAAGCAAAGTAAGTAAGATTAATTTAATCTGGTACTCATTGTTGAGTCGAGGCAAATTGTGATGTATGACTCACTTGAAATTACAGGAACATACAGCACTTATAAATCGCTCTTTTGACATTTTAGATAATTACTACTAGCGAAATTTCCGTGAAATTTTTTCACGGAAATTTCTTTCTTTCTTCCATACCAGAGTCAAGATACCCGAATCCGAACCCCAGCCCCAGCCACCAAAATATTTCCAATCGGAACCAGTCGGAAAATATACAGTACAGTTTGCTTCTATGGTAGAAGTTTTTTAAAGATTAGCTTGTTTTTTAGGTTCTTTTTTATTATTTTAGTTTATTTTAGTTTTTTCTTAGGTTTGTTTTTTCAGCTTTTTTTTTGGTTTTTGAAGATTTTTTAGATTTGAAGGTATGCCAGTTTTTAGTCTATTTTCGGTTTTATTTTACGTTTTTTTAAAGTTTTCTTTAGTTTTTATTTATTTTTTTTTTAAATTTTTTTAAGGGTTTTTTAGTAGCATACCTTCAAACCTAAAAAACCTAAAAAATAAACCAAGAACAAAAACCATACCTTAAACCTAACAAAAAAAAAACGAAAAACAAAAAAAAATCTTAAAAAAACTGACTGCCTTACAAGCAAACTGTACTGTATATTTTCCTACTGGTTCCGAGAAGTTGGAGTTTGGTGGACGGTGCTGGGATTATGGGAATGAGGTATCTTGACTCTGGTTTCTTCCATTCTGAATTGCTGTTGTCACTGTGACGTTTTAGTTCACTTAGATTCATGTTCAAACTCGCTCACTTCATGTTTGAGCGAATATTCGTCCGAAGCTTCGTCATGAGACCCCGAATACGAATATCTGTATTCGTCGGAAAAATAGGCCGAATATTCGTTCGGACGAATATTCATTACATCCCTAGAAAAAATTACCAGGGGCACTTGAAACAGGTCCGTGTCTTGTGATAGTATTTTTCTGTTGATGCAAAATCAGTTTAAGCTAAACTCGAAATGACCTATTCAGCTGAAACCATATCTTCAACTGAGTTTGCAATAGAGCAGTATCGTGCATTATAAGTTTTTTAGTCGTCAAATCTCGTTAAACTGTAATATACAGTATTACACGTGTTATTCATCAGAGGTATGATGCAGTATTATACGTACTAAATAGTTTTGCCCCGATGCATCTGTCCGGCCGATGCGATCATCTAGTCTCATCGGCATCGACATAAAAGTTGAATCGGCCAGTAGACCGATGCAGTTGCTGATTCAAAAAAAAAGAAAATTTAATTTATTGCAAAGTTTGCTTAAAATTTGACTTAAGAACCAAAATCAATTAAAACAGCTTTTTGAATAGAAAGAATCGACCGATTCATCGGCGGCGGTCGATTCAATAGTCTGCTGTATCGGCCGATTCAAATTTTAGCCGCATTGCGGCAACACTAGTACTAAACGTATTTTTCATCATTGGAGGTATTATACAGTATTATATGTTATTTTACGTATTGTACGTATTTTTCTGAAAATACGGTAATTTTTCCACACTCAGCCATTTGGTTTTTGGTAGGGTTGCCCCGAAACGGGTAAAATTTCGTTTCGGCCGAAACAGAAACAAAGGGATAACCCGTTTCGGCGAGGCCGAATCATTGGCCGAAGCTTCGGCCGAAACAGCCGAATCGGCTTGCTAAGAATCGAACTGTCGTCAGGGTTTCGTTATTTAAAAAAAATATAAAACTAGAAAATTTTCATTATTTTTTTGTTTCGGAAAGTAGCTTTTGATTTCGTATTTTAATTTAACTTAATTACAATAAACTTACTACTAAACTATGGACTCACTACTAAATTATCCCCACATTTTTTGCCACCTGTTATACAGTGGCCCCCAGGGTTTTAAGAACGCTGGAAGCTATTTTTGTGCTATGCTCTGTTTGAGACAGGGATTGCTACAAAAATTTGGTCTCTGGTGGGGTATGATCCCACGTCTTGGGTATTCCGGACCCAACGCACTAACCATTTGTGCTACAGAGCCAATCTGTGGAATCCTGTTCTCAAACTCAATACAACTCCGAAACTCTCCTTCCTGGTCATTCATTGCCAGGTAACGAGTCTACTGTCTCATTTATGAGTACAGTATTTGGGATTGAGTCTTATGCTCAAATCCCCACAGCTCTTTGTTGGGGAAAGCAGGCTAGCTTTTTTTTCGTACACACAGACAAATTTTTTTTACTGGATGCGCAGTACTTTGAAAGTCTACTGATTATTCAGAACCAACCGAAAATCGCCCCTGAATAATCAGTAAAATATCATTCTGATTATACGGTACACACGGTGTCGAACTGAATAATCAGTATGCAATGCAACAAGCAGGATTTTCAGTACAACTTGTTTGTTTATAGAGAACTCAGTAAAAACAACGGTATATTCAGTAAAGCGTGCTGCATTCTCAGTACATTCATGAAGCCGAAATTTTGAACGAGGCATATTTGAACATGGGATACTTAAAAACTTAGCAGAAATGTAGAACAATTACACCCAGATTTAGTTAACGATTTCTTATAATTTATTTTGAAGCCAGGTTAGGTTGAGTTTAGTTGTGTCTGACTGGTGCGTAATGTAATATGAAGAAACTACATCCGAGTGGCGAAACATATTAAAGCAGTTGGGATTAGCCAATTATGTTAAAAATTTTGAAGGTTGGTAAATTTAAATCTCATATTCCATTTTGGCCTTCTTAGCTTAATTTTAGATATGTACTGAAGTTTATTAGTACTTCAAGTAATTTTTTGGAAATATTTACATTTTATTTCAGAGGAAGAATACGACGACGATACTTTTATGAATGTTATCGACCGCGACCTAGAAAAACTGTAACTATAATTTTGTAAGTACTTACCAAAAATATTTATGAAATATTCTCTAGAATTTTAACAATTCGTCAATATATATTGAATATTGTCAGCCATCCCCTTCTATACATGAGATGAAACTGATCATTTAAATGACGTCTAATCTATTGTTAAAACTTTAAGGATTTGACAAAAGTACTAGAATCTGACGAAAGGACTAATCGAGTAATTGCAAAAATTCAAACTGATTGTTACATAGTGTTGGAAGATCGGAAAAAGATCTGTGAAGTACTTGTGGACAGCCTTTTCAAGTCTTTAGAAAATTAGTACAAAATTATATTTTAAATTTCTAAAATAATGCCATTAATAATCTAGATAAATCTGAACATTTCCCCTCCGATTTAGTCCAAGTAAGACAGCACTAGAG
Source organism: Holacanthella duospinosa (assembly GCA_002738285.1). Taxonomy (NCBI): domain Eukaryota; kingdom Metazoa; phylum Arthropoda; class Collembola; order Poduromorpha; family Neanuridae; genus Holacanthella; species Holacanthella duospinosa. Next base: position 1,829,253 of record NIPM01000006.1, on the reverse strand, counting down.
CAACTTGCAAAGGCCCTTGTTACAAAATATCCAAAATTTGGTGACCCTAACCAAGAAGATTACGGTTACCCTATGTGGTATTTTTACAAGTCTGGCATGACACATCCGGTAGGATTTTTGCAGGAGCGACTTCAAAGTCAGCGAAAAAGATTTCAGAAAACTGGCAAGCGTCGCTTTGAAAATCCGNGCGACTTCAAAGTCAGCGAAAAAGATTTGAGAAAACTGGCAAGCGTCGCTTTGAAAATCCGGTTCCTGCAATCGATCAATGGTCATCTGACAAGGAAGGTACAGTTCTCAACCTAATAATAATCTCAATTCATTCAATTGTCTAATCAATTCTAGATGAAAATGTTGAGATGGACAAGGATTTACTCTTGTACATGAAAACAAATATGGGAGAGGCGGTAGCAGGAATGATGCGTGACAGTTTTTGAACGCCGGATCATAATTCGCACAAAATCATTAAGTGAGGTCACTCAACTAACTCCTAGGCTTTTCGACATGCAGGGAATGGTCAGATTTCACATGAAGACTTAATTTTCAGAATTGTCACGAAATTATTTTGTTAATTTTAGATTTGTAATGATTTTAATTTACGCCATCCATCTTTGTCGATGATTTATAAGAATTGGCCGACTGCAGCAAATAATCTAATTGCTTATGCTGAAGAATTTGGACATTCATTTAAAAAACTGTTTGGATTGGAAATCTGCGTAACGACCTTAACTGATGGTAAATTGGTTTCAGGGTTCTCAATTCCTACGCCTTAATGTGTATGACATGTTCAATGAATAATCCCTTCAATACATAAACTTATTTACAGAGCAACAAGGAATATTGTGGCTGACCTTGTTGCCTTATTTACTTCCTTTGTGTGGTCGCAAGTCGTTTCCAAGTAAAAGGTTATATGAGCCTGAAGAGGACTCAGCTTCAACAAACGTTGCGAGAAAATCTGCAAGAGGAAAAGCAACAACGAAATTTTCTGAGTACGTCGGTTCCAAGACTCAAAAGACATGCAAGGCGACTGAAGACATAATTGACAACTTTATCCTTATAAAACCGGTGAACCTAACATGTGACAAATACATTGTTTCCAAATTTCAATTAACAAAATTATAACTTTTACAGAGCAGTACTGAAGTTGCTTCAGTAATAGCCGAAAATAAGGGCCGAAGTACATTCATCTTAGCACTTGGAACCAAGCCTAACTTGGCTTTCACCGAGTATTTTGTAATTTTCCAGAATGTTGCTGTGCCCTGCGCAAGTTCGTTTTTCCTTGCCCTAGACACTTGTTTCAAGGCGTTTCACGTTTTTAAACTGGATTACCCAAAAGAATGCCGACAAAGCTGGTTATTTTTAGACCATGGAATTTTCGGGCGTTCCCTAAAAAATTCGGTGTCCCCAGCTGTACGTTCATTGATTGGGCAAATATGCTCACGAATTAATTGAATAATTCACATTTGTTGTAATGATTAGCCCATCTCAATTAATTATATATTTTCATAAGAAATTGTTTGTGCTAATTCATTTTTGCAAATAAATAAAATATTTTTGCCTGATAATAATATGAATTTATGGAATATTCTATAATCGAGTGTAATACTTGTGCTGAATTCTCAGCTGCTGCGCATGCTTACTGAATTATCAATTTAAACAAAATATCGAAAATTCAGTTCAATTAGACCTCCACTTTTCACTAACATTACTGAATACTCAGTTTCAGGCTGCTGTATATTCTACATTTTGGTATACTGGAACTTTCAGTACGGCATACTGTCGTAAATTCAGTAAACTCAAAATATACTGGAATTACAGTAATGGATTACTGCATTTGCGATAGAATTCAAGCAAAATTTCTCTGTGTGTAGAGAAAGCAGTTAGTTTAAATTTTTTCTGGGAAAACACTTTGCAATTTTAGAAAGACCATTGAAAAGTAGGATACAAAGTTGATAAAATCAACTCTTTACCATCAATGTTTCAGACGTGATGATCTTTTAAAAACTGAATTTTTGGATATTATATTGATACACGCCCATTTCTTAGTACATTGTCTCAAAAAATGTCTAAGATTTTTAACTTTCAAAAGACGTCAAACGCTACTTTTCAATGATGTTTCTGGAACTGTGAAGAGATTGACCATAAAAATTTTTGTTTAGAAGATATACTCCACAAAGTTTTAAGAACACTCCTTCCCTTGACACTTGTAATCACTACGAAGCCACGAGATCGAGCGGTTATCGAGATAATTAAGGCTGAAGTTGGAAATAGTTGGCTTTTTAACCGACGGTGAACTAACCGATAACCGAGTATGGTGCACGTAGACATTAGACTTTGAATATTGAACGTCGTTCTAGGCTTATGGCTATGTGCACCATGGTCGGTTAGTTAACCGTCGATTGAAATGCCAACTAGTCCTAACTTCAAACTTAATTATCTGGATGACCGATCTATTCAGCGGGATTGTAGTGATTACAAGTGACAAGTATCCCTCCGCCAATTAATCTGTGGTTAAAATTAATTAGCCCAATTTTGTCCGATCAAAATATAATGATTAAATTTTTTCTAACCGCCGACAACGACTAACCTAGCCATTAACGTTACCCAGCTACCTCACTTCAGTCCATCTGTTGTAATTTCACGCCAAGAACAAATAAAATTGAGGTAACTGAAAACGGTTTGATTAAATTTTTTGAGTCTAGCCAGTTACCAATGTTTCGGCCGAAACGCCGAATCGGAGCAACAAAGATTCGGCCTACGCCGAAACACGTAAAAGTCCATGATTCGGCGGCCGAAGCTTCGGGGCAACTCTAGTTTTTGGTGCAATCCAACCGAAATTGTTTCATTAACGATTCAAATTAATTAGTTGTACCTTGTCTTGAGGATCCTCCAAGTTTTCCACATTGACGAGCTCAGGTTCAGGTTCTGCATTAATCACCTCATCTTGAATGCGAAGATTTCGGAACTCAAATTCCAGATCCAGACCTAAACTCCTGTTTTCTTTGTCTTCATCTTCCAACAACTCTTCATCTGATGAGAAAATTTCTCCTTCCNTACCCACAAATATTGACCACCCAATATTGCCCACTTAGGAACACTGCTAATGCCGGTTGAATCACCCAAAGTGGGGGTAAGGTAAAATTTTCTAAGTTGTTTCGAAAAAAAAATTTGTTTAAGGACCTTCTGACGCGATTGTGAAAATTAAAAAAAAAATTTCGAAAAAATTTTTTTGAGCAGTCGTTTCAGAATGTCCTGAAACTAGAGTATTGCATGACTCACAAAGTAGGCTGAGTCAGAGTCATTGACTCACTGAGCCGACTCTCTGACTGTCTGACTCTTTGGGTTTAGTGAGTCAGAGTCAAAGTTTAATTTTTTTTTGGGAGTCGGCTCGCTCTTCAGCTTTTTAGCCTGAGAGTCAGAGTCAAAGGGTCGACTAATCTGCTTATACCAAACTTCGCAATTGAGGATTCCAATTCCGAAAATTTTCGGAATTGGTCGTGTTTTTTGCTACCATACTTCCGAATAAGAATTGGATTTTGGAATTGGATTTCCAAATTCCAATTCCTACGTGCGGTTTTCGAAATTCGAGCTACCATACTTTATCCCGCGGCGAGAGAATTGGAATTGGCACTTGAGAATGCCAAATGCCGAAGTTTCAGAATTTGACTACCATACTTTGGAATTGACCCTTTCGGAATTGGGCTTTCCTACTTTTCCCACCTACTTTCGGAATTTTGTTTTCCTAAAAATTTGAAAAAAAAAAAATGCTGAATTCTACTTCAACTTGCCCCATCAAACCAAAAGATTACATTTACCGCGAATTAATTAATTAATTTGAACAAATAAAAAATTAAATTATTTCAAATTAAGTTTTTATTTTTTTGTTGATTTGTCTACTGCTGAAAGTATTTAATTTCAACCATTGACACTTCACTAATAATTAGTGCGAAAGGAAGCACACTTTGGCCCGATTCTACCTAAACAAAGATTGTTTCTGGATCCCACTTTATCATTTTAAATTTACAGATTACAAATAATCTGTCCTCGTCCACAATAGACATTAGAAGGACGCATTGTTGCTGGATGGAGAAGCCAAAGGACTTCAACATTTCTTTTCCTAATATCCTGCTTTCCCGTATCAATTTCTGTTTGCCCATTTCTCTTTTTTCATTAATTTTTTACTCCTAATAAAAAACTTGAGTAAAAGCTATCAATTTCTGTTTGCCCATTTCTCTTTTTTCATTCATTTTTTACTCCTAATAAAAAACTTGAGAAAAAGCAAGGAAAAAAGGTCAAATTTTATTTTAAATTTTTTACATCCCGCGTAAGTATTTTGTGCACTTGGGAAAATGATACTTTCTACTTTTAGAATTGGAAAATTGGATTCTGATTCTCCAATTTTTGATTAATTTTATTTTTTATTAAGGTTTCCAGCAACTTCTCAATTTCCAAAACATTTAATTTTTCCCATACTACTCATCTCAACCTCGTTAACAATTAGTAGTTAGGCAACAGTTAAGAGACATTTGGCATAATCAATTAAATCAAGTTGCTAATTTTTAATTCAATAATCATGATTTTTTTATTTGCGAGGGACAAGAATTTATTGTTACTGATAGCCTGTAGATTAGGTTAAGCAAGGTTAGTTTGATTAAGCAAGAAGTAAAGTATAAATAGGGTTTAAACATTCTGTTGCTAAGAGTTGTTTATAAAAATGGATCAGAAATCTCCCATGCCAACTTAATAATAAAAATTTGGTCTTGTCTTTTGACTGGAATTTGGCGTTAGTAACCGTTGACCTGAGTGCCTGTNAATAATAAAAATTTGGTCTTGTCTTTTGACTGGAATTTGGCGTTAGTAACCGTTGACCTGAGTGCCTGTCAAAATTCATATTTTGACAATTTTGTGGTTGGAGAAAGTTGGTAAAAAATTATGGCCGCACTTCACCCTTACAATTCTAAATTCGTTATCTTCGTCAATTGAGCAATTTTTTTTACTCAATCAAGACTATTTATGATGTAAATACATGTTTACAATAAAATTTGGCAATATGTGCCCAATNTCAAAATTCATATTTTGACAATTTTGTGGTTGGAGAAAGTTGGTAAAAAATTATGGCCGCACTTCACCCTTACACTTCTAAATTCGTTATCTTCGTCAATTGAGCAATTTTTTTTACTCAATCAAGACTATTTATGATGTAAATACTTGTTTACAATAAAATTTGGCAATATGTGCCCAATTATTATCAGAAAAGTTAAGAAAATTACGGCATGTCGACAGAGAAGTGTTTATCGACATTTGAGAAATTTGAGGAATAAACGAATCCAATCTTAATAACTGGATAGTCAATACGCCAAATTGGCAACAAAATTGGAAGATCTAATGACTGTATACAGATCTGAACGAAAATCAAAGCAACTCCACCTAAGAATAAGAAATAGGGAGCGAAGAAAGAACTTTCTGCAAGAGACAAATGGCTCATATTCAAAGAAAATACAGTAAAGTTTGGTTATAGTGACTCCATAGGGACCGGCAGGAATATTCAGTATAGCCGGAATTCACTATATCCGTAAAGTGAACGGACCCTACATTTCAATAATTGTTCATTATATCCAAATATTTTATTTTCTCCTAAACTCCCGCAAGACTAATTTGTGAAAAATTTTTGCTGATGTTGGTAAAGTAATTTTGGTACCTCCAACTGAACTAGCTCTTGGCTTTGAAGCTTGTTTCCCTAGATCCATAGGATAGTTGTGTTGGGAGGTAATAAAAGGTGACTAATATGTGTGAAATTGGAAATGGTGGATCACAACTTTCCACCAACAAAAGACCTTTTCTGTTTGATTCCTGCAAGGTTATTTTCTACTGAATATGAGAATTTGAAAAAAAATTAAAGAGTTCATCCATGCTTTCTTATTTGCCTTAATTGACGAAGTAACAATTTTATAGGTGTAAGTGTGAAGTGCGGCCATAATTTTCCACAAACTTTCTTCCACCACAAAATTCATTATACGCGTTAAATCAATCAACTAAGGGAGCCTATATTTAAAATTGAATATTTTTGACATTAAACATGATATGCTACCTTGTTTAAGCGATTTAAACTTAAACAAATTGTTAAAAACTGCATTTTTGAACGAAACTAAAGCGCGGCCATAAATTTTCACCAAAATGCATTTACTCCTAGCTGACAACGGTTTCTGGAAAAAATTAGGATGTGTTTGCAATTTAGAATTTTTAGACTTAATATTTTTATGAAATTCCCGTTCCCACCTCACAATATTGCAACGTTATAAAAAAAATTCTTTATCAGTTTTAGAGTAATTGTGTAGACTTGTTATTGCTGCTCGTTGTCACAGGTTCTAAGAAACAAGCCTTCGACCATGCTGTTTATTAGAGTCCGCTTTTTAGATTCTCTTTCCTCTTTGTTTTACTCAAACTCCTCAACTCCTATTTTCCCTCGCGCTATCAAACTTCAATCGTTTAGGAATTTAAATAAATTAGTATGGGTAAGTAAACAAATGTAACCATCTTCATACTAAATTTATTTTAATTGAGTTCAATTTTTAATTCAAAGCGTGTGGAATTCTAAAAACTTGCGCTGATTGTGTCAAAAAATTGCATTTATGCATTCATAAAGAGTACAGAAGGGGTATGCCTGAGTGCCTTAGGCGAAAAGGCATCAGATGATTTTGAGTGGTGGGCGCTTAGCCTGAAAGAATGTACTGTTTGGCTCAGTGAATTCAATTCAAATTCTGTCTCTACTCAGCAAACAGTAACTATCACTGAAGAAATTCATGAGTCACAGACAACGACTATTATATCAGCGGTTTTGGCAGGAATGGGGCTAGGTAAAGTATTATTTCAACTGTCTTCATTCGAGTGGGAAAAAATTTTCTTTTTGTCATAATTTATTTAGTATTGATTGCTATTGCAATTTGGAAGGTATGGATATACAAAAAACAAAACGTTCAATCACCACTCAAGGAAGATGAAGAAATGATTCCATTGTATTACCGTCGTCGTACCGTCGTATTACCGTATTATATTCGAAAGAATAGGTTTTATGAACTGGAAAAATCGACATGTGTTTTTGTACGAGGTTAATTAAAAGAATTATTTTTAAAACCTGGTATCCATAGTAATTTCATCAAAAAACACGTAAACAGTTTAGTGCGTGATCGAGAGAATTCAGTCCTTCCAATTTTTGGAGGGGACTAGTTACGAAAGTATACGGTGCTGTTATGAATGTCTACGAGGGTATACTGTCGAAAGAAAATATTTTTTTCCAATTATGCCTCAGATTCCCATAAAAAAAAGCTGAAACGCATTTGTATGCAAAAAAAAAAGTTCAAAATTTTGGACTTAGAAAAAATTTTTTCAAATTTTGTAGTTAGAAAATTTTCGAATAAAATTTTTTTTTTCAAAAAATTATCAGAATTGCTTCAGAATGTCTTGAAACGGATTTCTATGAGAAAAAAAACAAATAAAAATTTTTTTCCAAAAAAACTTTGAAATTTTATACCGATCCCTTCAGAAGTAGTTAGAGCTTTTTGATTTTTTTTTTGCAGTCGCGCCTTCAGTTGCCTCGCATATTTTATTTATTGATTTCGGATTGTCATTGTTATTGAGTGAGACTCATTTCTCCCCAACCGCTTCCCAACACAGATGCACATATGGTCTCCCACCTTTTCTCTCTCTAACGGTAAGCTACGGAAGCCTATTTAACTTCAATTTCTGAAGAGGTGAGGTGTATAATTTTGGTTTGTTTTGATTTTGATGATTTTACAAGTTTTTTGAATTTATTTTAAATAGAATTAACCTCTCGAAGTTTAATCCAAAGAAAGTGAAGTTAAAAATATGGTTTGGGTATACACTTGGGGAGTATCGGTCTAATTGTTTGTTTTTTGTTTTTTCAGAAAAAAATTTCTCTTCTGGATTTTTGCATTCTCCACGAATCATAACAATTGAAGATTTTTGGAGAATTTTTAAAACAAAAAAGTTATATTTCTCGAAATAATTTTTGCAAAATTCCCAAAAGTATCATTATTTATGCTATTTTGTTAGTTTGAACACAACTTAACAACCTAACAAATTTCCTCAAATGTCAAGATTCTTGTATAGAAATGCAAACATCCGAAAAAAAATTTTCAAAAAAAAACTTGATTTTTTTTTTCCAAATACTGTCTCTTTAAATTGAAAGAAAACACCCCCTTAAATCTATACCCCAACCAAAAATATTGATATTGAATTGTTATTTATTAATCTTGAAGAATTGCTGAATTTTCTATC
>NIPM01000006.1:1772318-1819953 GCA_002738285.1 Holacanthella duospinosa | reverse complement strand
GGGAGACCATATGTGCATCTGGGTTGGGAAGCGGTTGGGGAGAAATGAGTCTCACTCAATAACAATGACAATCCAAAATTAATAAATAAAATATGCGAGGCAACTGAAGGCGCGACTGCAAAAAAAAATCAAAAAGCTCTAACTACTTCTGAANAATATGCGAGGCAACTGAAGGCGCGACTGCAAAAAAAAATCAAAAAGCTCTAACTACTTCTGAAGGGATCGGTAATTACTTATGAAGGGATCGGTACCTTGCCCCCGGTATGGGTGATTCAACCCCATTGCATTGCCTTTACTTATCTTTGTTTTTACCTTGTCAAAGAAGCTCTCAGGAGACTCTTCATGTGGTGACTTGACCATCCCGTTATCGATAACGAGCAGATCGAAGTCCACAAACTGAGGGGCTTGGATCAAATCGTAATTGACTTCCTCCAAAATTTCTCCACTTCCTGTTGGAATATCATTACCCTTTCCGTCGTCCATGTCCATGATATCTGCCTGCGACGGTGATGACTGATGTTACGCGAATAAGTTGACCCTAGTCTAAATTTATTGAATGAACAATGCTAAATTGCAAAGTTTCAACGATGCACATGAAAGTGAATTTTTGAATTACCTTATTTAGAATTCTTATTGAACAAAGAAATAATCGTCCTTATTAGCTAACAAAGACTTAAGAGATAACAAACCGTCTTCTTCCCTCCGTCGACTGAGCGGGAANACTTAAGAGATAACAAACCGTCTTCTTCCCTCCGTCGACTGAGCGGGAATGAAATAATCTTGAGGAACTCGAACTGTTTGGCAGTAAGGTCGAATACACTAGAAGTAGCAGCCCGCTGGTGGCTCTAGCGTCCACTAGATTAAGCAGCTCAGCTTCTAGATGTAGGGGGCCCCTACATCTAGATCCATCTACAGCTCATCTACAGCAGCAGCTACAGCTCAGCCCTACTAGGGGCTGAGCTTCTAGCTGAGCTTCTAGATCTAGCAGCGAATAGCTAAATCTAGTATCTGCTTCTAGATCTAGCGTCTCGGTCAGGGTTCGTGATAATTATCAGCTTGATAATTATCATGATAATTATCATGATAATTATCAACGCTGAAAAAATCATGATTTTTTTGATTTTTTCGATTAAGTTTAAAGCATAGCCATGGAATCTAATTGCCATCGCTCTTTTCTTCCAAAAGCTCTTTTTTCAGTAAAAGAATTAGCATAAAGTTGGTTTGGTTTGGGGAAGGCTAGCTCTTTCTCCAGGTTGAGACGTTTTTTTCTCTCTATTACCCAAACGGATAGAAGCCGGTGTGGGGAAATGAGAGAGTTGTTCATTTAAGAGCATATTAGCCACTCCCTCCGAGGAATCTCATGCATAACTGAAACTATTGGACTCAGAAAACGAGGATTCTCTTGAAATCCCGCCAAAGTGTTGAAAAAATTTAAACTTCATCGCTCTCCACTCTTTCTCACTTTATTATCAGAAGAATTATCAAATCCGTATAAGTAAAGCGTGATTCATTTTTGTACGTGTTTTAACACATTTTTAAAATAATTATAATTTAAAGAAGCTTAATATGCCTAGAGAAAAAGATCGAATTTGGGAAGATTTTATTTGCACTAAAAAAGAAGGGAATAAGGGGTTATGGGCAGAGTGTAGGCAATGCCACAAAGAATTTCAAGGCATTGCTTCGCGATTGACAAGTCACAAGCAGATTTGTAAAGACAGTGGCAATGGGATTAGCGATGGAGAAATGCCGAGTACTTCTCAAGGTAATTTAATGGTATGGTCAAATGGAGATGAGAATCTTGTCTTTAACTCTCAAGAAGTAGACTTAAGTGATCCTGATTCTGAACCTGAACAAGAATTTGACCTGATTGGTTTGGAAAGTGAAAGCGACATGGAATAAGATTAATTAATCGAGATTAAGATTAAAGCTACAGTGGAAGTCGGTTATAGTAAATCCGGCTATGGCAAATCTCTGGACAATGTTAAATGAAATTTTCGTGTTCACTAGGATAACTTCACTATAACCGACTTCCACTGTATAATTGTATACATCCTTTTGATTTTAGGAGGAGTTAAAAATTTACTTCTAATCGACTAGAATAGTATTAATTCTTCTATAATTTTTCTATCGGAATAAAATTTTACTTGAGCTGTTAGTAATCTTTGCAATGAGATTAATATTCTTCTAATTTGAAACATTGGAGAGCGAATTAGAATTCAGATAGAAAAAGATTCAGCTCAAAAAGAGCTTTTAAAAGATATGCTACTCGCCCATGTTAAAAAAAATTTTTTTTTTTCAAAAAGTGGGTAAGTTGATAAATATCGAAAAAATCGGATAATTATCAAAAAATCCGATTTTTTTGATTTTTTTGAAAAAATCAAAAAAATCACGAACCCTGGTCTCGGTGCTACTAGATCTTGCAGCAAAAATTTATTTTTAAAATCTCGAACATATATCTTCTTGACGAGTTACGTTATTATTTTTAATCGATAGTAAATCATATTTAACAACTTTTCACCGCGCCATAAAGATAAATATAAATTAATATAAAAAACAGGAGTAGAATATTTTATAGAACACTCGAAAATTTTAATTTTGCTGTAGTGTTGTTAATTTCACACGTAAAATTGACTTTCCAATCTAAATTTAATGCACTTGTGATATTTGAACTCACAACGTACATTATTTCAAAAAATTCCTTTCCTCATTTTGATTTACAATTAATTGAGTTTTTAAATAATTTTTTTATATAGAACCTTTATTGGAAAAATTCAAAAACATGCTACGACAGGTAAGTAACACTGCAGGCCCCTAGATGCAGGAGCAAAGCACCTAGAGTAGCTACAACTTCTACCAGCAGATCTGCTAGATAAAGCATCCACTATATCTAGTAGCAGAGATGCTACTTCTAGTGTATCCGCCGTACTGCATGGCTATTTTGACCGTTGTTGTTCATTCATACCGTCAGGGTAGCCTTAAACGGGATTTAAATCTATCGTAGACGATTTATAATCTATGGTACGTACCATGGATTTAAATACATTGTTGGCTATTTATAATCTATGGTGATGACGTCGTACCATAGATTATAATCCCAAACCATGTATTATAATATATGGTATTTCTGCGCAATTGCGCTAGTGACCCAGTGACCCCTGACCTCCGGGAAATGTTTTAAATGAAACTTTGAGCATTTATCTTCAATTTGGTCTTTGCAGAATTAAAATAAACCCTTCCGTTCTCGAGATATTCGAGTTTAAAAATAAATCCTCTTTTCTCCATAAGAAACAATGAATCAGAGCACGGAGCAACAGTTTGATACCCGCGTATATATCGGTGTACGTGAAAATAAGGAATCCAATCTCATTTAATACTATTAGTGATAAAATTATTTAGAGAATTATCTACTTAGTACCAATTTGTGCCACAAAAAATTTACTGGTTTACCTGATAAAGTTTTTCAATGAGTGTGTTAACCCATATGTTGTATTCTACTATGCGATCCTAGATCGCGAAAGTTTACTGTTTTAAAGACTCACCCGCAGTCGCGGGTATTCCAACCACGAGTATGCCAACCTTAGATGGTTAGAATTGAGAAANTGTTTTAAAGACTCACCCGCAGTCGCGGGTATTCCAACCACGAGTATGCCAACCTTAGATGGTTAGAATTGAGAAACTTAAAGTTTTAATGATAAGCAACATTAGAAGTGGAGAACTTTTGCAAAGAAGTACCGATATTTTGGGAGTTTCTGACACGATAATGTCTCAAAGCCATTTTTCTGGTAAATTGCAAAAAAACTTGCTGATTACTTTAAGAAGTAATTTGGTTTTAGAGTATTCCAAATTCAGGTAATAACTTCAAAAGTTGTAAAATAAATCGAAAAAAGTATCGTATCATAAAATGCGCCTCTAAAACTAGGAACTTCGGTTTATGTCACCTAATCTATGAAGTATTAGTCAGTTGCCATTATCGGCTAATGTCAACTCCGCTTATTGTCAACCGATTTTTTGGCTCCCTCGGAGGTGACATGAAGCTAAAACCACTATATACGTTGCTGCGATATAATAAATAAATTATTAAATTAACCAATATAGTGTAAATATACAAAAGTAAAAAATGAGTTGAAGAAATTCGAAGTAATGAATTAGGAAAATCAGTCCCAGAAATTTTTGAATTTAACTTTTTACGTAGATAATTTATGAAGCAGACGGACTTGAGGTATAGGTTGCCCATCATGGTGTGTTTTTTAAACTTCAATAGAGGAATTTAAATATTAGGTTTAGGTCTGGACCGACCTAATTTCTCTCGACTTTCACACACTCGGTTTGTGTCTGAATTTGTTGTAACTTAAGGAGCTAAAATATTAAGTCCAGACCAACATTTGGCTTGATTGGTTGGATGCTCTAAGCATCCAACATGTTTTCTACCAGTAGAAAACAGAGTTCTGTAGTGTTTCCTCCCACTGTCTGTGCAGGTGTAGATTGGCAGGGGTTAACTTGGACACTTTTTTAAATTTATTTAATTGGGCCAGTTGGAGGAGTTTCATACTCATAATATTTATTTATTTAATATTCATCCAATTTGACAAAAATTATTCGAAATCGGTGCAGAACATCCTGATACCGATTTGTAAGCGAATAAGAAAAAAACTCCTTTAGAAGAAAAATTTCAGAATCGCTTCAGGATGTCCAAAAACAAATTTCTATGCGAAAAAAAAAANAAAACTCCTTTAGAAGAAAAATTTCAGAATCGCTTCAGGATGTCCAAAAACAAATTTCTATGCGAAAAAAAAAACAAAAAAACTTTTACCCATAAGCGCAATGTAAATTGGCCTGATCTTTGACCTGACTTTTGACCTGATTGGTTCACCACAGAGAAAATTATTGGGAAATCTTGTTCAGATTTTCATTCTGGGTAACTTTTGTAGAAGAATTTTTTTGGGTTATAGTGGAACCCGAAATCAAAATTTTGGACTTAGAAAAAAAATTCAAATTTTGTACTTTTCAAAAATTTTTTTTCAAAAATTTTTCAGAATCGCTTCAGAATGTCATGAAACGGATTTCTATGCGAAAAAAAACGAACAAAATTTTTTTTCGANTTTCACACACTCGGTTTGTGTCTGAATTTGTTGTAACTTAAGGAGCTAAAATATTAAGTCCAGACCAACATTTGGCTTGATTGGTTGGATGCTCTAAGCATCCAACATGTTTTCTACCAGTAGAAAACAGAGTTCTGTAGTGTTTCCTCCCACTGTCTGTGCAGGTGTAGATTGGCAGGGGTTAACTTGGACACTTTTTTAAATTTATTTAATTGGGCCAGTTGGAGGAGTTTCATACTCATAATATTTATTTATTTAATATTCATCCAATTTGACAAAAATTATTCGAAATCGGTGCAGAACATCCTGATACCGATTTGTAAGCGAATAAGAAAAAAACTCCTTTAGAAGAAAAATTTCAGAATCGCTTCAGGATGTCCAAAAACAAATTTCTATGCGAAAAAAAAAAAACAAAAAAACTTTTACCCATAAGCGCAATGTAAATTGGCCTGATCTTTGACCTGACTTTTGACCTGATTGGTTCACCAGAGAAAATTATTGGGAAATCTTGTTCAGATTTTCATTCTGGGTAACTTTTGTAGAAGAATTTTTTTGGGTTATAGTGGAACCCGAAATCAAAATTTTGGACTTAGAAAAAAAATTCAAATTTTGTACTTTTCAAAATTTTTTTTTCAAAAATTTTTCAGAATCGCTTCAGAATGTCATGAAACGGATTTCTATGCGAAAAAAAAACGAACAAAATTTTTTTTCGAAAAAAAAGAAAAATTCTGCCCCCACTATGGGTGATTCAACTCAGTAAAGGTTAAACTCACCGTTCGGAACTGTATAGACTGGATTACGATAGTGAATAAAGTATTGCGGGAACGGGAGAANATGGGTGATTCAACTCAGTAAAGGTTAAACTCACCGTTCGGAACTGTATAGACTGGATTACGATAGTGAATAAAGGATTGCGGGAACGGGAGAATTATAATTCCCTTTAACCTAAATGCTTTCTACTAACACTATTTGTGCCCATCAATACCTAATTTAATAACATTTGCAAAATTTTTGTCATTTTAATGGTTTAGTTAATGTACCTTATTTTCATTTTCTAATTCCATGCAGTATAAGCTTAATTCATTTTGTTTCCTGCGCAACAGATCTAGTATTTTGTTTATTTTAGTAATAAATGGCAAAGTTGTAATATATTGATGCAATGCTGCAAATGCAAACTGTTCTTTTTTGTTTTGTTTAAAAACATTTCACTAAACTCAATGAACGCACAAATGAGAACAAATCCAAGTTGATGACACAGAGATGGGTGTTTTTTTTTAATTAAACGTTTTTTATTTGTTTAAAATGTGTTTTTAGTTTTGAACATCTCATTTTTTTGTTTATTATTTTGGAATATGACTCTAAAAACAGAAGATAAGAGTTTCAACGAGTCGTGCGCATTCCCTTCCTGCTTTTGTTTAAAACAAAGTTAAAAAAACGGCATTGTTTAAAACAGTTCACCGTTTTAAACAAGCATGTTTTTTGTGCCAACTCTGGTTACAACTTTGTTAAAATCTTCTTTATCAGCTTTTTTCGTTTTTGTTTTGAAGTTTGAGAAGACATTAGAATAGTTTTAATTACATAAATTACATGAGAAAATATTTAAAGTTAAAAACAAGTTGTTGAACAGATTTACATTTAAATCCAAAATTTATGTAAGAATATTCTCGAGGTTTCAGACTGTACAAAATTTATATGGCACAACGACCCTAATTTTCCCCTTCCTCATCATCAACAACCACCATTTTGAAGGACTTATAATTTTTGGTCCGAGAATGCCACTAAACTGAACGTACCGATCCTTTCAGAAGTAGTTAGAGCTTTTTGACCTTTTTTTTGCAGTCGCGCCTGCAGTTGCCTCGCATATTTTATTTATTGATTTTGAATTGTCATTGTTATTGAGTGAGACTCATTTCTCCCCAACCACTTCCCAACCCAGATGCACGTATGGTCTCCCACCTAAATCTTTTTCCGTCTCTAACGGAAAGCTACGGAAGCGTCAGTTTAACTTCAATTTCTGAAGAGGTGAGGTGTATAATTTTGGTTTGTTTTGATTTTGATGATTTTAAAAGTTTTTGAATTTATTTTAAATATAATTAACCTGTCGAAGTTTAATCCAAAGAAAGTGAAGTTAAAAATATGGTTTGGGTATACACTTGGGGAGTATCNNTTTTGAATTTATTTTAAATATAATTAACCTGTCGAAGTTTAATCCAAAGAAAGTGAAGTTAAAAATATGGTTTGGGTATACATTTGGGGAGTATCGAACTAATTGTTTGAATTTTTTTCAGAAAAAATTTTCTCTTCTGGAGTTTTGCATTCTCCACGAATCATAACATTTGAAGATTTTTGGAGAGTTTTTAAAACAAAAAAGTTATATTTCTCGAAATAATTTTTGCAAAATGCCCAAAAGTATCATTATTTATGCTATTTTGTTAGTTTAAACACAACTTAACAACCTAACAAACGTCCTCAAATGTCACGATTCTTGTATAGAAATGCAAACATCCGAAAAAAAAAATTTTCAAAAAAAAATTGATTTTTTTTTCAAATACTGTCTCTTTAAATTGAAAGAAAACCAACCAACCAATGTAATACCCCAACCAAAAATATTGATATTGAATTGTTATTTATTAATATTGAAAAATTGCTGAATTTTCTATCTGAAAATTATTCTAAAAGTATTTTTCCATAAGGCTATGTAAAAAATAAAATGGTTACGGTCGATTCCAACTGCATCCCCAACCAGAATTTTATTCTATTCGTCTGCTTCTCAGAATAAAATAACTTTTCGCATACCATGGGAATGTTAAGCAATTTTTACAGTGCCCGACTCTGCATAGTGGTAGGCTTACACTATGAGAAAGTTTTAGTATTTAGGTTGATTATATTTATATGTGAGGTTTGCAAACCAGGGATTGGGAAAAAAATTCAAAAAGCTCTAACTACTTCTGAAGGGATCGGTAACAGATGAAACTCGATCCAAGAATAGAACCGCGGACGGGACAAAAATTTCTATGTATCGGATCGCATCGGTTAGTCAGTCGGTCAGTCGGTCAGGCGGTCAGTCGGTCAGTCGGTCAGTCGGTCAGTCGGTCAGTCGGTCAGTCGGTCGGTATCGAAAGATTTTTTACTCTTGGCTCGGATCACGGATTGGTATCGAACCATTTTCCGCTTGCTGGATCGGATCGTGCGTCGGGTTGATTAGATTTTTCACTATTGGATTTGATCGGAATTGATTTGTTTTTGCCTGTTGGCTCGGTGTCGAAAGGTTTCAACGAAATTTAAATAAAGATGGGAGTCCCTATTTAGTTAAATTGGGTTGAATTATACGAAAGAAGATTCACTGAACCACCTTGGTGTAATCTAGCCCATTCAATATCACTACCTCTGTCTCTGATGGAGGTTATTACTTGGCAGACACATTGTAGAGAAATGTTATTGTGCTTACCTAAAACAACATGGAATGATGTATAAAATGTGAAACGAAATGAACTTACACACGAAGTTTGAATTTACTTTATTAGATTCTAGTAGTTACTCCAGTGTTATTATTTCTCGACTACGATGGCGGACAACTATCCAATTCAACAGAGTGAAGTTACAACTACAAGGGAAAGTNAACATGGAATGATGTATAAAATGTGAAACGAAATGAACTTACACACGAAGTTTGAATTTACTTTATTAGATTCGAGTAGTTACTCCAGTGTTATTATTTCTCGACTACGATGGCGGACAACTATCCAATTCAACAGAGTGAAGTTACAACTACAAGGGAAAGTTTATAACCACGGAAATGGGGATCGTCTTTAAAGTAAATATTAATCGTTAAACCACTTCCAAAAAAACTCCCGGAAATGAAATCAAATAAAAATTGCATGAACAGTTTGCAAACTGCTAGTTTATAAGCTTACTGGGTTAACATTGGTTCTGTTGATTATTGCTGAATGAAGATTTTCATTCCATATCAACTCCTCCCTCGTCTTGGATGTATTTATGCTTGATGTGTTCCCAAAGTTTCTGAAAGTAAGAAATTTTTAAACAAGCATCCAAATTAAAAAACATAAGCCAATTTTATTTAGATCTGAATCCTTAATAATTCCGTCCCCTTCTGGAATCTGGAAGGAGATCTTTTTTTTATCAAAAGACGGGGACGGGACGGTAAAGCCTTTTTTTTAAGATAGGGACGGAGATGATGCCTTCTTATTGTGAAAAGACGGGGACTGGGAATACTTCCTCTTGCCTACCATAATTTAAAAATAAAAATAAAACTTAAGGCTAAACAAATGAAATGTTTGTTTCGACGAGACTCAATTGTATAAAAATTGAATTACATGGCCACAATAATTTAATCATAATGTCTCTGGACAGGACCAAGTATTCAAGAACCTTTACTTTTACTAATTATTAACAAAGACGAGAATAGAAACATCGCATATCACCATTGAATACAATTGTGAGTCAACTTACACCGCGATTGCGTGATTCGAACACATGATCCGTGACTAGGTCAAAGCCGCGTTCAAAGAAGAATGCTGTACCAATGCAGGCAAGAGCAAACGTAGACGTCCGGCGGAAAATCCCACGATACAAGGTGTCTACGAAACCCATCTTAGACCTTACCGGATTAAACCATGAAATGAATTATTGAATGAATAAATATTCAATTTTGAAGTTTTTTTTTTAATCTTTCACTTACAATTATCCTCAGCGTAAAACCCCTTGCTAACTTTGTTGAAAGTTTTGATCTTACCAGCTTACCACACACGGACCACCAATCAGCACCAAATAAGGCAGGTTTAGCTGTCCTTACTTCTTACATGAACAAAAAAAGCTCGCAATGAACAATTAATTCTCTATCGTTTTATTATTTATTTTAAAAAAATTCAGTAATGTGCATTAACACTTACAGTCAGGACAGGGCAAACAATTTGTCAATAAGGTCTTAGGTTATACGCCATAGAATTCAAAATACCAGATTTTGATTTGATTTTAAAGAATATAGAGGAAGTTGCATACTTATGTCACCTCAAAATTAGATTTAAAATTAGTTTTATAACTTTTAGTAAAACGCAATTAATTATTTGGTAGATCCGTTAGAAAGCGAAACAGAATAGTTTAATGAATGAAAAGTCTATGTAAAAAAATCTGATGGAGCTTTAAAAATTCATTTGATGATCCATATGTACTAAAGGTGAAACAAAGGAGTTTTAAAAATCTCTAACAAAAATTTTTGTTAAAAGTAAGAGGGAATAATAATCCTTTCAATAAGTTAAAAACAGTACATCTGCATCGCAACACCATAATCTGGGCGTTTGAATTTCCGCCATTTGCCGAATCCGTAGAAAATTATGTATAGGTGTACTGGGTTAGAGGATACAGTCGGCTCTTGAGAATGAACACTGGGGACCAGTGTTATTGGCAGTGGGCGGATATATACTTTCTAAAAAAACAGCGTTTTACTTACTTAAATACTTGCCAAAAAGCGACGAAATACTGATAAAAAAGTATAAAATAATTAACAATACTTTGCTATTTTTGGTAAGTATTTACAATTTTTTTAATTAATTCACTTACTTGAAGCCTAAAAACCCGGTTGTATACTAATTTGGATCATAAAAATCAAACTGTTTGATTTAATGTTTAAGGAATGTTTAATTTAAACACTATCGCAACTCCAATACATAAGTCAGATGATCCTTATATAATTTAAAGAAAATTTTCAATAAATTTTTTCTGAAAAAAAAACTTGGTTTCTCCGGAAAGTATACCATTATTTGGCGCTCGTGTTAACCGACGTAAAAGCATGTCTTTATTATAACTGGTTATAACTGGAAAACGCGTTTGTTGCAACTGAAGGTTCGGCTTAAATCTTTGGGTCCCAACTGTACACTTTAGTCCAATTTATTTCGGTCCCTCGGAATTCGCCTTGCCAAAAATTTAATGGACGCATAATTTAATTTTAAATATACTTCTTTGAACAAAACCGTGAACTTTTACGCTCTGCAATTTATCATTTTGACTCATCGGTAAATTTAGAGCGAATATGAGGGAAATTATCATCGAAAAACGATTAATACACCAAATTACTTGACAAAGTACTTTTTAATTACTTAATATTCAAAATTACTTTCGAAAGTACTTCTTAATGCCTAAAAACCAAAAATACTTAAAATACTTTTTTATAAGGACATTCCATTCATCCTCAAATTACATGAATTGGAAAGATACGAAGTTACAGAGGTGCAATACCCAAAAAGAAGTAGATAAGTATCCGCCCTCTGATTATTGGGAAGGGGGGTTCTGTGGAAAGGGTTCTGTATCGCCCGGTGGTTAGATGTGAGGATACTTGTACTCTAACAGTAGCCAAGCGAGGCTTTAATCCCCAGAGACAATGACAAGTATGAGTAAACACACCTGTGAGATAAGGAGACCCATGCTCCACCGTAGAAATGCACAGGCTACTCTACTTTTCTGTCTCACACAACAATAATAACATTTGTATCGCAAGATTTGTAACACAACATCGCAACCATAGTACATCTGTATGTTTGCATAGTGGAGCGGTGTTTCAGGACATATTAAATTTAAACAAGCTGAATCTTTTTCAAAACATTATTTCGTTCTTTTAATGAATTATTTTTGAACGAAGCACTGTTTAAATGATCTAGAACAACCATTTAATAGATTAAAGAAAACTCAAGAGGTTTTATTTTAGATTTCCTTTAGTTTTCCTTTAGATTTTTTTTTATTGTTTTCGTTTACATCTCATAGTCATAATCCATAGGTTCCTTTAGTTAGGTTAATCCTATGCAAACAGGAAGTCCTAATATAAAAAATTCATACAATACATCAATGTTAATTATGCTTATTTGTAGAATTGCCGAATTGGTAGAAATCTAGGTAAGCAGGATACGATTACTTAAGGTTTTATTTAGATTTTCTTTTTGGTTCTCTTTTAGGTTTTCTTTTCGGTTTCCTTTTAAAGTTTCTTTAGGTTTAGATTGTTAGGGTTAGGTTTTTTTAAGAATTTTGCTTCGTTAGGTTTCAACTGGCAAGCTTCGGGATGAAGTTTAAGCTTTTCTACAATTATCTTTATACAGTATTCTCAAAAGTCCGTATTCTTATAGGCCATATTTTCCAGAGGTCGTATTTTCCATAAACCGTATTTCCATATAACCAATAATCTGCTCCTGGCAATGAATACAGGAATTGACAGATTTAGCAAGAAAACACATAAAACTCATCATTTTTAACTCAACTCCCGCATAATCCTGCAGCAATATTTTGTATAATCGCAATGTCCCTGATAATTATTATTGTTCTGTGACAAAGAATCGCTTGATTGATAACTGTAATTAAACTTTGAGTTCGAATTTTGCAAATTAAACACCTTTACAAAATATTTCTGACATCAAGACCCTGACTGCTGTAAAGCTGAATAAATCAGTTTCTTGCATTCGTATTCTCGCGGGATAAATTTGGTAAAGATATGGTGTTGTGCAGTAGGAACCGTTACACTAGAAGTAGCAGCCCGCTGCTTTGATCTAGCGTCCACTAGATCTAGTAGCGGGCTGCTAGATTTAGTAGCTCAGCCTCTAGATGTAGGGGCTTAGCTGCTAGATCTAACGTCTTGGTACTTCTAGATCTAGCAGCACTAAACTTATTTTCAAAAGCTCGAACATATATCATTTTGACGAGTTTAGCTACTATTTCTAATCTATAATAAATCAAATTTAGCAGCTTTTCACCGCGCCGAAAAAAATTTCATCGTGGCAGGGCTGAGTTATTCAATAAAATGTGTCTATAAATTACACGGTTGAACATTTCCGATTAACTTTTTTTGCATTAAATAGCTTATCCTATAATCTTTCGACTGATATAAAGCTCGGGCGAGAATAATTGATACCCGATTTTAGAAAAATAATTGAAAGTAAAGCTGCTAAATCTAGGGACTCTGCTGCTAAATCTAGCGGCTCTGCTTCTAAATCTAGGAGCTTGAGCTCCTAGATATAGCAGTAGCTCCTAAATCTAGGGGCTGCTGATAGATCTAGCGACATTGGCGCTGGCAACATCTCATTTATTGAAATTAGCCGTATTAACCTTAAAGAAATTATTTCCTGTGCATTTCAATTGTGACAAAAAAAAATTATTTTTGTTTAACAAAATAAACGAATTATGTTATTATTTACGTTATTATTATGATGAACTAGTAGGGAAAAAATTGTTGTGATCAAGGTTGATTGACAAGATGAAATTGGGCTATAAAAATATCATGTCATAACTCTTGTTAAAACTATTATGGTTCTTGAATGCTTTGCCACATCCAGACCCCTAGCATGAGAATGAGTTCTAGCTTTGCTTTCGGAAACGCAGTGTAACCCTTATTATTTGTTTTGCTTTCACTGTCCGTTGTTCAGAGGTAGTGCATTACGACTAGTAATATTTTCTTCCAATTCTAATTCCTCATAAAAAAATTATTTAAATTGTTGGTAAATTACAGAAGCATATTGCACTTTTTCTGAACAGCAGACAAAGAAAGCTAAAAATTTTAAAGGAGTTACTTCCAGTATCAGTTTGATAATAAATCTAGCAACTAGAAATTTTCAAAACTTCCTCCACTTCTCTGATTACAGCTTATTCCGTATGTTAATCGTAGTTTTTAGCAAAAAAAAATTTATTGCTACTGTATTTCTGTTATCCCAAGTTGTAAAAAGAAATTTAATACTTCGGTAAGCTCAACTTTTAATATTTATAAATTATATATCACTTTCTTTGAGAAACAATAGAATAGTTTACAACTTTTTGTTTCATTGTAGAAATATTTGCTCATTTGTTTTACAATTAATTGATTTTTGTTTTCCAATTTTATTGTTTTATAAAGAATTTTTATTGCAAAATTCAACAATATGATACGAAAGGTAGGCAACACTGCAAGCCCCTACAAGTAGGAGCAAAGCACCTAGAAATAGCAGCTACACCACTTCTAGCAGCAGAGCTGCTAGATATAGCGTCAACTAGATCTAGCAGCAGAGACGCTATTTCTAGTGTATCAGGCCTTGCTGTTGTGTGTTGTTTGTGGAAATAAAGTTCGAAATAGAGCTCTGCGCCGACATGATTGATAGCGGCGGCGGCGCCAGCAACAAATTTTCTCGGCGGCGGCGGCGGACGCCGGCGCGTCGGTTTAATTTTGCGACGGCGGTGTGTCACGCAAACAATCAGCGGCGGCGGCGGAAATCGGCGTGGAATCATGCAAATAACTAATTTGAAACAAACTTTATTTAACGAACAAGTTAAAACAAATTTTATCTAACATATTGTTCTTGTGGAAACTTCGGAATATTTGTATTTCGCTTAGTCTAAATTATCAAGTGGCCCAGCTTCTTTAAGAAGGTCATAATTGTCATGAATGAACAAAGTTTGGTGTACATGTATCGGGTCAATGGATGATCTTTTAGCAGTCACAACAAGGCCTGCACTTGAGAAACTTCGTTCAGATGGGGCGCTAGTGGCAGGAATCGCTAAAATACACATGGCAAGCTCAGCTAACTTTGGGAATGCACTCATGTTAGTATGCCACCACTTCAATGGATTCAAGTCTCCGGTATCATCCGCAACTAGCAAATACTTCTCAATTTCCATCTCAGGAGCACTGACTTGGGGCCGTGAATATTTCTTGAGAAGTTCCCGCATACCTACCGAAGCTGCTGTACTACTGCCCCCAATATCACTTCTCACCCTACAAATAAATTCTTCATTTATAGAAAGTAAATATAAAACAGAAATAAATAAAATTTTCAACTTCTAACCAAAAATATAAGGCAAGGATGAGTCAATTTAAATTTAAATTTATCCAGAAAATTTACCCTAAACTTTGAACAAAAAGCAGATAAGATGATAACGTAACTGTTGTTTAACATTCAGTTCTGAACTTACGTTTGTGAGTCCGTAGCACCAAGAAACTGCCTTTCACACCTACATATTTCTTCCTCATTTGAAGTAAGAAATCTTTCTTATTGGTTCCCTTTGAAATCAACCACTGCTCAATGATAGGCAAATTTCTCATAGCCGGAGTAAGTAATGCCGCACAATAATGCACATCAATAAGAGGAAAACGATTGTCGATGTTGGATTTTAGCACATCACAAATAACCTTAGCCAGGGGTCCATCGTTTGTTTTCTCGTTGAGCCTGAAATTGACAAATCAAGTTATGTTCTGAAAAATTTGTAGGACCTTCCATTGTGATTTCTTACTTATCCTCCAGTTCAAGCTTCAATAAAACGGCCACATTCAATGTTGGGTAGAACGAACCGCTCAAGACTTCAGTTATATTCTCGAAGAACTCTAGTACATTTACGACAACTTTTATAATATCCAGTTCTTCGTCAGTGACAATCTTATCGTAGCTCTGCCCTCTCTCCAACACTCGCTTAACAGTGGCTGTTGCAAAAAATAAACAATAAATGCATTGAAAATTGTCAAGGAATTTTTGTATTACCATTATTTTTTATAAAACTTCTCATCATCGTCATAATTGAATTCCAGCGTGTTGGAACGTCTTTCTTTAATGCTGTGTACTCAGAATGCAACAGTTTTTCAAAATCAATCGCATAGTTGTGCTCGGACCCGAAGGACACTCTGGACTCGGATTCCAAAATATAATCTAGTTTAAAAGGGAACACAAACAGATTTGAAAACTAAAACTTAGGTTTAGTATCAAGATCATACCGATTGAGTATTAAGTCCAAAGCTTTTCTGCGCAACGCGAGAAAGTTTGAAAAAATTAAGATCTTGGATTTTGAGTTGGACTAAAAACTAATATGAGCAACCATAATCTGAGCCAAAGTTGGGCACATATATTAAGTAGTTGAATTTGAAATTGTGAAATTGTACTTTTGAGAATTGCCATATTATCCAATTTTTCACCCTGATTCTGAATGTGATATTGGTTAACGAGGCTGAGACCCTTAAGGGTCCTTCACGGGTACAAAGTTCATTGAAACTTCCATTCCAACTCAGAATTAGAATTTAATTTGAATTCTCATGGAGGTCCCAAGTTAAAATGAACTCATCCGTGCGAGTCCAATAATTCAGTAATTTTTTTTAGATTCCTCCCTACCCAATAAAATAATGGTGACTAGTTGTTCAATATGGACTATTGCATGCGCAGTGGGCGTATACATATGCGCAGTGGGCATATACATATGCACAGTGGGTATTTATTTATGTGCAATGTACTTTTGTATGCGCAATGGGTATTTATATATTCTCTATGGGAATTTATATATGTGCAGTGGAGAAATGTATTTGCGCAATGAACTTTTGCATGCGCAATGGACATCTATAAATGCGCAATGGACATTTGCATATGCGCAGTGAGCATTTATATATTCGCAATGGACTTCTGCATGCGCAGTTGGTATTAACATATGCGTAGTGAGCATTTATATAAAGGCCCTATTCGCATGCGAAAGTCAATTGCGCGTATGTAAATTTCCACTGCGCATGCGAATGTTCATTTCGCATATATAAATAACCATTGCGCATACAAAAGTACATTGCACATAAATAAATACCCACNACAAATAAATACCCACTGTGCATATGTATATGCCCACTGCGCACGCTATAGTCCATATTGAACAACTAGTCACCATTATTTTATTGGGTAGGGAGGAATCGAAAAAAAATTACTGAATTATTGGACTCGCACGGATGAGTTCATTTTAACTTGGGACCTCCATGAGAATTCAAATTAAATTCTAATTCTGAGTTGGAATGGAAGTTTCAATGAACTTTGTACCCGTGAAGGACCCTTAAGGGTCTCAGCCTCGTTAACCAATATCACATTCAGAATCAGGGTGAAAAATTGGATAATATGGCAATTCTCAAAAGTACAATTTCACAATTTCAAATTCAACTACTTAATATATGTGCCCAACTTTGCATCAGATTATGGTTGCTCATATTAGTTTTTAGTCCAACTCAAAATCCAAGATCTTAATTTTTTCAAACTTTCTCGCGTTGCGCAGAAAAGACGCTTGGAACTTAATACTCAATCGGTACCTATGTTCTCATGTGTTTCAATAAGCTTCATTATTGCCTGATCCTTCATTTTGTCAAACTCTTCTTTCAATTCAGAATACTTGTATATTAGTGCACGGTGTGCAACCCTGATTCGCTTTAAAACTTTTTGAATGACTTCCAGTTCTGGATGGACAAGTGGTCCCTTTTCAAATAAATCCACGACGATTAAATTGTGAAGTCCATGTGCAATACATGGAATACGCAAAAATTTTAAATAATTAAATGAATTGACAATATTCGCTCCGCAGTCCGTAACCCCAACAAGAGTTGTGTTTTTATCAATTCCAAATTTCTGCAATATATCTGTAACTTTTTTTGAAATTCTTTCACCAGTGTGAGGATGCGCAAAAAGAGATGTGCCCAAATTGGAAGTTTTTGACTCGAACTTCATATTAATCCAATGACAGGTGAGCGTTATGTAAGAGATGCGACGATATTTATCTGTCCAGCAGTCGAAGGACAGTCCATAGGTAGCTGCTTGGCTTGTCACAATGGATTTAACTTTTTCCACTGACCATGTATAAACATCTCTAAGGGCACACCGTGACAATGTCGTTGGATGTGGCAAGTCAACGTCCCCTTCAATGACTTTGTACATCTGACAAAATCGCTTAAAACCTTCTTTTTCCACCGTGTTAAAAGGTAGCAAGTCCTTAGAGAGCCAGAGAATCAAGTTTCTTGCAAGTTTAGATTTACGTAAGGCGGGAGTCTGAACAGTGGAAGCTTTTTGAGGTCGACTTTGCAGAGGATTGAACCAGTCAGTTATAGCCCTTTGATTTGATGTTTCAATTTTTGCATTAACCTTCAGCTCGTGTGCAGATCCTGTCAGGTGTGCGATTAGATTTGTCGTGGAGATGCCAGTTTTGTACCTGAATAATAGAAACATAATATAAAATGTTGTCTTAAAATAAATCATTATCCTTCAGCTGTATCAGATATGTTTATTTATTATCAGCAGTGTATTATTATTTATTATCAGGTTTGTCTCACTACTAACGACCTGATACTGGTTTTGAAGAGCAGGGTTAAAAAAATTAATTTAACATTCCTCACCTCTTCATTTTCTTATTGTTGAAACACAATGAACAATAAACATGTTTTTTATCAATCTGTTTCCCGTCTCGATTTAGTGTACCAAAGTACTTCCATGCTTCACTGGNTGTCTCGATTTAGTGTACCAAGGTACTTCCATGCTTCACTGGAACAATTTTTCTTATTCAGCAGTACTTCTATTCCTTCATCAGCAAAAACTGTTTCATCCAAATCTCCATTATCATTGTCCCATGACTAACTTCAGCCGTTTACAAAGTTTGCTTAAATAAATTGAGAAGGACTAGGACGCACGGTTTGAACTTAAGAAACGCCACTTTTGTTCAGGTGGGATAGCAGTGATGGGCACCCAGTCCAGTTCAGTCCAGTTAATCTAGTTAGCTGGAATGAACTGAACTTAACTGGATGGGTTTTTAAAAGTTTGAAGTAGTTAACTTAACTTAACTGGTTGGAATTTGAAAAACTGTAATACTTAACTTAACTTAACTGGGTGGGTTTTATAAAAAGTGAAAAACTGTAATTAACTGGACTGGATATTTTTCTCAATTTTCAATAACTGGATTTAACTTAACTGGGAGATTTTGAAAATTTTAAAAACCGGAACTTAACTTAACTGGTTATCCTCCTGCCCATCCCTGTGGAATAGAGCACTTTCGCTTCGCTACCGCTTCCAGCGGTAGTGGAAGCGGAGAAAATTTTTTGCACAGAAGTGGTAGCAGCAGCGGTGTCTCAGACACAGAAGTGGAAGCGGAAGCGGGATAATTTTTCTTAAGCGAATTGAACGCGGAAGGGGAAGCGGGAAAATTTTTTTCAATAAAAGCGTAAGAGGACGCGGGATCTCAGACGCGGTAGCGCAATGAGATTTTTCTCAGGAGAAGCTGAAGCGGGCTATTTTCTTAAAAGAATCGGACTTTTGAACACACTTATAACTTACCTCGATTGAAAATTTAAAATTTCGATCATTTGAAATTTAAGAATAGAATAGACCCACATTTTTTAGAGACTTCTTTTGTGAAGAAACTTTTCAAACCTAATCCATAAGAGGAGCTACTCACATCTCTCGCTCCCTTGACTTATCAATTTATTAATTTAATTTAACGTTCGGATATATGTATATTTCAGAAATCCCAGACACCGATGGATATACAAGCAACCAAAACAGTAATCTTCCGTGGGAAGCTCAAGCTATCTGATTAAGAAATTTGTAAAATGCAAAAAGTTATCCAAAGAATCCGTGTCGTGAATCTCAATTTGACATTGCGCGGTTTCGGTAGCTGGAAAGCAGTACAAAATTCCTCATTCCAATTTCTTGATAAATTGGTATTTGTAATTTTTAAAAAAATTGGCTAATATGGCATCCGTTAATTTAAGGTAATTTAACTAGTGTATATGTGCCTGGCTTTTATACCTACCGTATATGCGGAAATGGGGGAAAGAAGGAAATATTCCCTCCTTCCTAGTTCTGTTGAAAGGAATAGAGAGAGCGTCGGCATCGTGAAATAAACTCGGCGGCGGCGGCGGCGGCCTGCGCCGATATTTGCGTGCCACGGCGGCGGCGCGCCGACATTTGAGTCAATTGTCGGCGGCGGCGGCGGCGCAGAGGACTAGTTCGAAATATGCAAACATCAGTACGATCTTCTAGACTAGAAGTAGCGTCTCTGTTGCATGAAGTAGTGGACGGTATATCTGGTACTTTGCTGATAGAAGTTGTGTAGCTGCTATTTTTAGGTGCTTTGCTCCTACTTCTAGGGACTTACAGTGTTGCCTACCTTTCGTAATATATTTTTGAATTTTGCTATACAAATTCTTTATAAATAGATAAATAAATAAATAATCAATTGATTGTAAAACAAACGAGGAAATAGTTCAATAATAAAAAACAAAGTTAGAAACTATTTATTTATTTTTCAAAAAAAAATGATATATAATTTATAAATATTAAAAGTTGAGCTTACCGAAGTAATACCTACCTTTCCTAGATAATGCATTATCAACAGAGGAATCTAAAGAATTCAAAATGTAAATTGTCTCGGCCAAACAACTTACATAAAATTCTATTTATATGCTTGTTCTTATGTCATCATCGCTCAATAACATTTTCTTCAGAACAATATCAGTCGAATTATTTTTTTATTAAATCATTAGTATGCCTAGGATCTGGGGCGACATACTAGAAAAGTGTCTTAGATTTACATCTAAGTCTAATATCTTAAGGAAAAAATTAAGTTTGTCTAAGTAGAAATCTTATCCACATACTAGAAATTAGTCTTAAGGTTCAAAATTACAAATTCTAAGATAACAATTTTAAGAATGATTTTGAAGCCGGCAACACTGTTTTTACATCACAAATGAGACAGGTTTGGAGTGCGGGAAAAATTTAAGTTTAAATAATTTTGTGATTTATTCTGAAAACAAATTATTATTATTATGTCTGCTGCTGATCGACATAAATGGGAAAGGTTTAACTATAAGGGACTTTATCTTATCAAGCAGAATCATTTTAGTTAAAAATTTAAATGAAAAGACCAAAAAAAGAAGCATGCAGTGAAATCGAAAGAAAACGTTATAAAAACTTTAGCGATGGTGAATTGGAACTTCTAGTTTCTGAGGTGGCAAATCGGAAATCTATTCTTATGGCAGATTTTACTTCAAATATTACCCACTAGCCGACGCTCGCTTCGCTCGCACGGTTAGCGCTGCCGCGGGCATTCCATTAAGTCACGAAAGCAGATCAACAAAAAATGGTGTAGCAGATTTTGAACAAAGCAGGTAAGCAAACGAGGCAGAGTCTGTTAGTTGAATGTCGTAATAAATGGTATCTGATATAGCCGTATAATAAATAAAATAAATCATGGTTGAGCCTTGAGCGTACTTGGGGTTTGTCAGCAAAGCCCTGTCCATGCCCAACGTTTGATCAGTAGATAGAGGCTAGGATTTAGTCTCCTTTAAAATGGAAATATGTAAAACAAAATTTATAATTTTTGGCTATTTACAAATTAATAGTTTTGGGCTATTTACAAATAAAATCCTAATTCGTTACTCAAAAATTTCTTTATAAACGCAATTACCAGTAACCATCTACAAATTTACCTTGTCTGAGAGATTGTACAACTTTGACTTTAACGTTATTTTTACTCGGGCACCGTCGTTATCTTTACCTTTGCTTCGGCCGTGAATAAACACGACGAAGATAAATAAATACCAACATTTGACAATGACTATCCTTGTGATTTGTTGATTGTCAGCGTTTCCAACCAGATCCAGCGCATTATATTATTTTTAACTTCTTATAATGCCCGCACACCGCTTGTTGATGCCATCATCCTTTCCACCCACGATAGCATTCTTTCCGTCAATGCCCGCATCCCTCACGTCTCTGCTTGGATCCCTCACGTCCTTGCTTGGCTCCATCCCGACCTTGCCCGTAACCCTGCCGTACATGCCCTCATTCCTTTCTCCATGCCCGCATGCCTCCCGTCCGTACCACGCATCCCTGTCGTTCATCACAGCATCCCCTCCGTACATGCCCTATTCCTCCTGTCCCTGCCCGCATCCCTTTCGTACATGCCTACACCCCTTCCGCACATGCACGCATCCCTCCCGTCCCTGTCTCTATTCATGTTCCCTCCAGACTACCAGCATCCCTTTTCTACATGCTCAAATCGCAAATTCATTAAAAAATATTGAAATAGTATGCCAAGCTAACCCAAAATATATTGGATTTGTTTGCCAATTTCACCCAAAAAATCGGATCGGATTCCCTGGTTCACCCATAGAATACTTTTCGCTTATGCCTAGTTCACTCAAAAATATTTGCGTCATTGGCTAAGTAGCATATTGGGATCATATGATAACTCACCAAATGTATCGTATGTAAATAAAGTCTCTTTCACTTTTTGAACTCGGTTTTCCTCCGCCTATACCGGTTTATTTACATTTCAAAGAACCACTACCACAGACACCACATATTTGGGCAAATATAGACAACGGTGCGGGAAAAAAATTTTGTATTCCGAAGCACCTCAAATTTTGATGAAACTTGTTTTGTAGACTAATATGAGGTCGCTGATCACGAATTTGGAAAAAAATTTTACCGGACACGTATAAAAAAAAAGTTACAATTTTTTTAAATGGAACAAAAATAGGATTTAATATGCATTCGTTGTTAGGATTAGGATTCGTTAGGTTGTTAATCAATAAAATATTTCATCAGTATTTTGTTATCATGGGAAAGAAATTGCGGCGCGAAATCTCTGGCGCATCTCGCGCGCCTACGATAGATGTTGAAATAGCCTACCGCTCGTTCAACTATATAAATCATTAGTATATAAAAGTTGACATAGTCCGAACAACCTGAAAGCGATATCCGTTACAGGTATGCAATCACGCTCAACTAACCCAATCACGATTGTGCATGTTACCGATTGGTATTTGCGTGAAAACGTCTATTGCNATGTTACCGATTGGTATTTGCGTGAAAACGTCTAATGCCCAACAAAAACATTGACAAAAATACCCTCTCAACCTAAATAATTGCAAAGAAAAACTTTTTTTTGATGCATTTTCGGTGAAAATTTTTTTCACATTCGTGATCGATTAGCGACCTCATATTTGTCTACANGTAAAGTTGGAATCGTATGCCGAGTTCACCATAATATTTGGATTTTATGCCAAGCTTACCAAAAATAATTTTGGAATCAAATACCAAATTCAATCAAAAATATTCGAGTCATATGCCAAGCTCACCCAAAATTCATTTATGCCAAGTTTCCCAAAAAAAATATTGGACAAACAATATTACCCTTACTACGAATCGAACCTCGAACTGATTCACCGAAATTCTTACTCCATAATCACCAGCCAATTGATTTTTTAGACATGAATAGGATTTTAAAACCATTTAAGTTAACTTATGTAAATGTGTTAGCAAACTTCACTTTATTATGAAAGGTCAGTCGGGTGACAATCTTAAGTATATATAGGTATCACTATATATGTCTTAATTTTCTAAAAATTCATTAAATAAATCATGTTTCTTTTTATCATTTTGGGGAGAAACAATTAATCAAGCAGCCTTATATCTGCATCAGGACAATGTTATTTATATTTTTTTTGGGAAAAAAAAATTAACAACACCTCACAAAGAATTGAACCTCCGACCAAACCCACCAAACTCCCATGCCATAGCCACTGAACCATGACAGTCTGTAATGATTGTGGTATTGTTTTAAAAATATATAAAAACCTTATAAGTAGAGTGAACATGCCTTTCACATTCCATCTCTCAAACCAAAAAAAAAGCCATACAGAAACTATATGACAATTTTTTTGCTGTATTCTCCCTATCTATTTTTCCCATTTTTTATTATAAAATCAAAAACTCGAACATTTGACCTCTGAGCTTAATAAAAATAGCATGAGTGACATCACAAATACATACCAATGATAATTGTAATAGGTTACCCTATATCTAAATTGCTTAGTTTAAGAGAATTTGTGTCAGACGCGACCAAACACACGAATTATATAGAAGATAAGGCCAAACAAGCGCAGTGGAATCTTGTCACCGGTTCTGTTAACAAGGTAATTCATAATTTAAAAAATACCATTTGGCTGAAGAATCTCAAATCAATGTCGCAAAAATAATAGAACAATCATATTCTATAAATTCTTTCTCAATTTGTAATATTCACTTTTGTTTTAGGTATCGGATAATAATCGTACTACCACGGAAATTATCAAAAAATGGACAAATTACAAGTCCAGCGCCAAGGGGAACGTCAGCAGGAAAATGAAAAAGACATTTATTAATAAAACTGGGGAAGGAGAACGAGCAGAACCACTGTCTTCACATGAGGTTCGAATGATGGGAATCATAAGGTCAAATTCAGTGAAAGGGATACCAGGAGGTCACGACACTTCATTTTTACACGGTGAAAGAAATAAAATCATTGGATTATTTCAAAGTGAAAATTTCCGCTTCGTTTTCAGATTACTTTCCACCCCGAACACCGGCAGTACTTTCAAAGGCGAGAGTTGATGATGACGAAAACACTTCAAGTGAGCTAGTTCTATCAATTAGCCACGTAGACGAACAACTTTATGCTTCTACTGAACTAATGGTTATGTCCGATGAGAATTAAAATGAAATTTACCTGCAACACGAATTAAGCGTTTTGTAGAGTATTAATGCATGTCCAACTTTGTTTAATATATTAATTTTTGCATTGACAGCTGATGAGAAGAGTGCTACTACATCAAAACTAGCTGGCTGAGAGAAATAGTCCAATTGGAACCAATGAAAGTAAGTCTATAATTACTAGAGGTGTTTCGAAGCTTCGAAAACTCAAAGACTTCGTCCGAAGTCTTCGAAATATCGAAGCTTCGATCTTCAAATTTTCTTGGCAATCTTCGACGAAGTCTTCGATCGAAGTTTCGAAGGTTAAATTTTTCAATTTGAGCGTGTCGACTTAAACACGTTTCCATTTATTTCATAAAATCATATCACTCTGTTCTTTGTTTGAAAATTTATTAAACTACTTCCAGTAAACGGAGAAATCCTTACCTTTTTCCATCATAACTTAAAATCAGAGTTCGAAATAAAAATCGGCTTGATATATATCATGATTTTTATACACCAAAAAATCACGATTTTTTTTTACTTTTTCGCGATACTGTACCTACAGAATTCATGACTACACGACATTATTTTATGTAAATTAAGGCTCAACAGACGCTGATATGTCCCAAAAGGGTTAGAATCATTAAACTAGACAAAAGAGAATCAACAGGGCCACCCAATTATTTTTATACACTGATTTTTTATCTTTTTTTCGTTGTATTAGCTTGTCAAACCAAAATTATGCGTATAAAAGTTTACATACAGCAGCTAAATGCTATCAATTAATTTGTCTTGG
This sequence comes from Holacanthella duospinosa, assembly GCA_002738285.1. Taxonomy (NCBI): domain Eukaryota; kingdom Metazoa; phylum Arthropoda; class Collembola; order Poduromorpha; family Neanuridae; genus Holacanthella; species Holacanthella duospinosa. The sequence continues at coordinate 1,794,799 of NIPM01000006.1, read as the reverse complement.
AGCATTAGAAGCATTAATTAATTCTAAACTTGAAGAAAACANTACACTGATTTTTTATCTTTTTTTCGTTGTATTAGCTTGTCAAACCAAAATTATGCGTATAAAAGTTTACATACACCAGCTAAATGCTATCAATTAATTTGTCTTGGAGCATTAGAAGCATTAATTAATTCTAAACTTGAAGAAAACAAAAAAAAATCAAAAAAAGCAAAAAAATCGGATATATTTCAATAAATCCAATTTTTTTGAATTTTTTGAAAAAATCATGATTTTTTCGAAGTCTGATTAAAACGAACTGGTTACAATTACAAATACTATAAACTACTTTGCGTTTAATTTTATTTGTTATATAGAAATAAAATTCTAATTTCTGAATTTACAACGTAATGGGACGATAAAATGGCTTCCGCTTGCTATTACTATTCGATAGAGACCCCACATACAAAACCTTTGAACCTTCGATCGAAGACTTCGCTCGAACCTTCGATCTTCGATTTTGTTTTTGTCGTTCCCTTCGATCTTCGATCGAAGGGGGAAAATGCCCTTCGCAACACCTCTAATAATTACTAATACTAATTTCTTCATGCAAATCATATTAATTTATATTTAATTTCATCGATATTTACAGGATGCAGGGATACTAATAACACAAAAGTTGTAAAGTTACAAAGAGAAATTTTGGACGAAATGAGGACTAGCAAGCGCAGTGCAAACAGACTCATTGAGATTGAAGAAGAAACTGAAACTTTTCAGAAGTTTATTCGAATTGAAGAAGCAAAAATTGAAAAGTAAACAACAATCAACAAATTTTGTTAACCTAATTGATTAAGTGTTGGAGGTATTAAAACTACTTGTATAATTAACTATAGTAGTTAACTGTTAAATTTTCACGTGTATGAATACCACTTGTGTCATCTATCATTCCAACAGCGGCAAAAGCGTTCTCATTCACATATTCATTTGCTAATACTTCCTCTCCAGGGTCAAGTGGAATACGGTTAAGTATGCAATAGTTGTGTAACGTCAGAGTCAATAAGATATTACAGCACTGTAAAAAATAGCACAATTTAAAATGTCATAAATCATGTTTCCGGTTTGACAGTATAATTTCGACGAGTTTTATAATTAATTAATGGGTTCAAAATTTGAAAAAGGTCAATCACGTTCTCTTGAGGTAATCCACAGTGACCATTAACTTCAGATCTAGTCAAACTTTCGAGAGTTGTCCAGAGTTTAAATCGTCTAGTACGGATATCACCGGGAATGTATGGTAGTGCCGTTTCAAACTAAAAAATGTTTAAATTGATTGATATAAAAACTTTAGTTTTTATACCATATATTTTTATATAGTACCATATATACCATATAATTTTTATTTTTTATATACTACCATTATACCATATAAGTTTTATTTTTTATATAGTTTTTTAAGACACCCCTCTTCCTTGTCTCAGATTATGTCATAAATTGAGATGAACTTTTATTACTTACGCCTTAAGATTGTACTTAAAATTGTACGACTATGTCGTCCCTGGATGTCGCATAGTATTCAAGAAAAAAGTAAGTAATACTTTTAACAAGAGTTATGACATGATATTTTATAGTCCAATTTTATGTTGTCAATTAATCTTGATCACGACAAATTTTTCACTATTAATTTATAATAATAATAACGTAAATAATAACGTAATTCGTTAATTTTGTTATTCAAAAAAAAATTTTTTGTCACAATTGAAATTCATCAGAAATAATTTCTTTAAGGTTACTAACCGTTAATTTCGATAAATGAGATGTTGGCAGCGGTAATGTCGCTAGATCTAGGAGCTGCTCCTTTATCTAAGCGCTCAAGCTCCTAAATATTCGGTTTATAACACCCGATGTTCATTATAGCCCAATAATGAACAAATATAAAATTTAAAGTTATGTTTATGACATCCGATGTTTTGACTTTTCTTAGTTCAATTATTTTCTTTTTCTAGATACTGCAGCCTCACAATCCAATAAATTAAGAATTTACTTGAAGAGAAAAAAATGGAGATAAAACTGTGTGGAATATCTTCAAAATTCTGCAATGATTTACTCACGATTTAGAGATCCTGTAACAGTGGATAAAGAATAGTAGATAATTAAAATTTAACAATTGTCTTATTTTGTCCACTGCGCCACGGAATAATAGAAAAAACGTTGGTGCAGTGATTCAAAACTTCAATTCTTCATTCATTCACAACGAATTTTATTAAATTGACATAACTTTTTCAACATGATAGGGTCTGGTTCATCTCTCACGATGGTAAAATGAAGGGCTAGACCGCAAGATATGGTTCATTACACCCGAGTGTTCATTTTAACCGAGTTCATTATGACGGAGGTTTTTAATATTNCAAGATATGGTTCATTACACCCGAGTGTTCATTTAACCGAGTTCATTATGACCGAGGTTTTTAATATTAATTTCGGTATCTCTAGGCAGGGACTGACGGTTCAGGTTCATTATAACCGTGGTTCCATTACACCCGGGGTCACCATAGGCGAGGTCCACTGTATTTGTAGCAGACCCTTTAGATTTAGCAGCAGAGACCCTAGATTTAGCAGCTTTACTTTTCAATTATTTTTCCAAAATCGGGTATCAATTATTCTCGACCGAGCTTTATATCAGTCGAAATACCATAGCTTAAGCTATTTAATTCAAAAGAAAAATTAACCAGAAATGTTCTATCGTGTAATTTATAGACACATTTTATTGAATAATTCAGCCCTGCCACGATGAAATTGTTTCGGCGCGGTAAAAAGATGCTAAATTTAGCTTGGAGGGGTCAATTTAGTTTGGAGGGGTCAATTTAGCTTGGAGGGATGGAGGGGTGGAGGGGTCTTTGCTGACTGGAGGGCCCATCCCGTGCCCATCTATGGCTAGATTTAGAAGCTTCACTAAACGATTTAGCAGCTTCGCTGCTAGATCTAGCAGCTCAGCCCCTTTATCTAGAGGCTGAGCTGCTAAATCTAGCAGCCCGCTACTAGGTTTAGTGGTCGCTAGATCAAGCAGCGGGCTACTTCTTAGTGTATGGGGCCCTACTGAACATAATAAAATTCCCAAAATATGGAGGACTGACTAAACCAAAGAAAATCTGGCGTGCCGTGCCGTGGAATGTCGTGGAGTTCCGTCGGCTGCCGTGGAGTGCCTTGGGTTGTTCTCTTCGACAGGACACAAAACTATTCGGCACGACACTCGGCAGTCCACGGCAGCACACAGCACGGCATGGCAGGTCACGGCATAGTACTCCATGGTACTCCAAGGCAGCCATCTGCGTCTATACTCCACAGTACTCCACGGCACGGCAGATATTTCTGTGGTTTAGTCAGGTGACTTTAGAATTAGTCAGCAAAACCCAGCCATTTGACTAGTAGTCCATCACTCATCTCACCAATTCAGTTAATTTTGAATTTTCCCTCATATTCTTTAGAGCTGAGTAACGTTAAGTAATGTCAATATGCCCAACTCTGATCACTGGAATTGAGGACATGGGATAAAAATTCTACACCAATTTCAATAACAAACTGAAGATTATTTAATTACTAATAAGTGACTGTCAACTTTTGGTTGAGAATTGTTTTTGCTATTGCTTTTCTCTTGTGTTCGGTTCATTAATTTCTGAATAAAAACCTTCAAAGCATCAATTCAGTCAACATGGTAAGTCAGCTACTGCTTGTCCTTATCGTACTCCATTCAGTCATGTTTACAAACTACTATTTTTCACTTTTTCATTTTCCTTTTGCGGACATTCTTCGGCTATCGGATCTTGTTAAAAAAATTGTCATGTCTTCATTCGTTTTCAGTCGATTATGTCGTATAACGGTGGTGGTGTTGTGGCGATGAAAGGGAAGGAGTGTGTTGCCATTGCCTCTGACCTTCGTTTCGGTATTCAGCTCCAAACCATCGGATTGGATTTTGACAAAATTTTTCAGGCGGGGCCGAAACTTTATGTAGGATTTCCTGGACTAGCCACTGACACCCAAACTGTTCACCAGCGACTCAAATTTCGAACAAACTTGTACGAACTACGAGAAAACCGGAAAGTATCTCCTAAGGTCTACGCTAGCATGGTCGGCAACCTTCTCTATGAGCATCGGTAAGCTAATTGATCGTCACTTGTGCCAAAAGTAAGAAATTTTTTGTCATTCACTTACGTTGAAGACAGTATACTTTGATTAGGGTTGGATTTGACCAAGTAGTTGCCACTGAAAATCTTTAACTCTTTTAACATTACTTTCTCCTTCATGAAATTTTTCTAAATTTTTTTATTTAGATTTTTTGATTTCCAAAAAGGAACAAAGCTCAGACCCGCCACTTTGAGTTTGAGACAGGGATTGCCACAAAAATTTGGTCTCTGGTGTGGTATGATCCCACATCTTGGGTATTCCGGACCCAACGCACTAACCATTTGTGCTACAGAGCCTAGTTAGGCAATCCTGTTCTAAAACTCAGTAAAACTCTGAAACTCTCCTTCCTGGTCATTCATTGCCAGGTAAGGAGTCTACTGTCTCATTTATGAGTACAGTAGTGGGGATTGAGTCTTATACTCAAATTCCCACTACAAAATTTGTTCCAAATACTAATTCTAGCAACTTTTTTCTATTAAATTTAGCTTTGTGATGACCCGTTCAGGTTACATTTTGTTTTGTGGCGATACAGGTAAACGTGAACACCTCCCTTTCTACAAATTTGCCTAGCCCTTTGACTTGTACAGGTCACCACAGAGAAAAGTGATAGGGAAAAGTTACTCACATAATTTAAGCAACATTATTTTAGGTCATTTGTCCCTACTTAAGGAACAAAAAACCTTTCAAAAAACTTTAAAAAATTTCGAGACGGGAAATTTTAATGTTTAAAAAACTTAGAAAATTTCAGTGACCACTATTTGGTCAAATTCAATCTTGATTGGTGTGTAGCGCTGTGATATTCAATTTCTAAATATTTTTTAGATTTGGTCCATACTTTGTTGAGCCCGTAGTGGCGGGTTTGGATGCCAATAACCAACCGTACATATGTGCATTTGATTTGATTGGTTGTGCAAATGCACCGGATGACTTTGTCGTGGCTGGAACTTGTGAAGAGCAGATGTACGGAATGTGTGAATCCCTTTGGAAACCGGATCTAGGACCAGAAGAACTTTTTGAGGTTATTTCCCAAGCTCTCGTAAATGCCTGTGACAGAGACGCAATTTCCGGATGGGGAGCAAGAGTTTACGTCATGTGAGTTGTAAAATTTATATAAAAAGTGAGAATCTCAAATTAATATTAATCTCTTCTATTATACTTTAGTGAAAAAGATAAAGTAACAGTACGAAATGTTCGTACGCGTATGGATTGAAGACTTTCTACTATGCTTGATGTACTCGATGAGCAAGTCCCCCCTCTCTTTCTTAAAACTATTTGCATTGTACTATTAATTCGTATATTTGAAAACCTTTTAGGAAATTAAACCTAATTTTTGGAGAAATGATCTACCATTCTTTATCGAACATTGAATCATCCAAGACGTGGATTTCACTGTTAATGTTTACTTTGTGTAAATTTGTATTTTGGGAATGAATTAATACGATAATCTTTACGTTACAATTACAAAAAACATTTTGAGCATGTGATGTGATCCTGTTCACTGTTCTTGTGGTTTTCAATTCAAGGGATGTGATGTAATTTATACAGTAATGCAGAACTTGGTCCAAATCCTTATATGATTGGAGTAAATCGTAGAGGAAATTCCTGTTATTCATACTTTTATTTTTTGGTTCTTTTAATTAGAATTGAGCTCAGTAGGTCAAGAAAGAATCTAATTATGATTACTAGGAACCTATTGAGAATTAAGATTTATTAGGAAGTTGAAGGCGTCTATTTCGTAACATGATTAATGATTTAACAATTAGGTTTTACTAAACACCGAATCTCCTTCCATCATCAATTAGGTGAATAATAGACGGAGATTTGACGACATGGGTTGTAGAAGCAGAGTCGCTGGAATCTCCAGATTTTACAACCAGAGCGACAGCCTGCGGCTTCTCATTGGTTGATTCTGATAGTGATTTCCCAGTCCGTGAGTTTGTTTCCGTTTCACCAGGAAATGGAATGAAATCATCTTCTTTATCACCAGTATTGTTTTCGTTCTCATCCAAGTTTTTCCCTTTGTCCTTTACCTCACTTACGGCGTCTCCAATTACCTTAATCAAATAATAAATTTTCTTATACCGTCTTTTCCAATGCCCCAAAGAACTTGAGAAACTCAAATTCAACTAATCGGATTTGAGTATTCAACTTATAGAAATCTGATTGACTGAACTCTCTTGGGTCCCCCTCAATTAGATGAGATAAATTATTCAATTCAAGAATACCGCATTATTGAGTCCATCGAGGTCATCAGGTTTGTCTGTAGTGGTAGAGGAGGAGAAGTAGAAGTCAGATTCAGAGAAGGGATTCTCAGTTGTGGTTGGACGGAAAATGCTAAAGAGACCACCGCCGCCGCTACCACCTCTCAAAATTCCTGACAAGCGGCTCAAAATTCCTCCACCAGAACCATTTGAACCATTTCGTCTAAATATTCCGCTAATTCTATCCCAAAGGTTTGTAAGAAATATGAGGGAACGGTTGAGAAAATTGGAGAAAAACGTTCGAAATCCACTCCCACTGCTACCACTACTGCCACCAGAGAAGAGTGATCGAAGAGTTGAGATACCGGAACGGGTTCGATTCGCAATGTTTCGTATCACCCCAATCCTGTAGAAAAACTTAGTTTTAATAATTTACGTTTTGAATCGAAACTCATAAATTTATCTGAATTCTGTAATAATTGAGGATTGTTGAAGGTTAATTATTATCCTTCAACGACTCAATTACCTTACGTTTCAAATATAACAATAAATCATTTTTCCCGCGGAAAAGCCAAGAATAAATAGACTACTGCGAGGAAACTTAACATAGTTTTCTATATTCGTGACGAATCGTGAAATGTGTTCTGACGTGCAGTTATCTAATAATTTTGATAGGTATAGGGATAATTTTTTTGCAACTAAATCTACCTTTAGTGTTAAAACAAAAAAAAAAGCCTTTGAAATTAAATTGGATATAAAAAGTCTATCAAGTTGGAGTCATTTTCAACTAATTAGAAATTCTCAGGGTCTTTCCATGTTTCATTTAGCAAGAACAATTTAAATGTTGGTGCGCTTCATTCTGTTCAAACCTTTTCTTTGTAGTTAGCGCATGTCATTGCGTATAATCAAAATTTTTAAAGCAAAGTCATTCCTTCTGTCGAAGTTCTAGAGTATTTTTAACAAAGTAAAATTTTGTTAAAATCAGCTAATATCATTTTCTATTGTATTGTAATCCATTGTTTATAAGTTCGATTGTTGATTCACACAACAATGTGAGAAACTTACGTTCTTTTCTCACGAATTCCTTCATCTTTTGCAGGTGAATAGAAGGCATGGGAAATTTCCTGGAAAAAAAAATTAATTTTTTGAAATTATCGTCAAGGTTTCAAGGTTTTTCTTTTATTACTAACAACAATCATCGAAACTTCACAGAATTTTTGTTTCTATACTGGAACTTATTATAAAACATTATCAGTTTGCTTATTCTATACTTTATAATTTCAGGTTTTAGCAAGAGTCGTTGTTCGAGTTAATGAAGGAGAGAAGAGGCGAAGACGACTTTCAATAAGTGCCATTTTTTGTGGTTATGTCCTAACCTTTACAAAAAAAAATTTTTTTTTTTTGGTTCGTGCGAACGAGTAGTCGAGGATGATAAAATGATTTGTGAATTAGCGATGATATGATGACGCAAAATTTTGTATCAAGTAGTGATCAAACGCTCTGAAAAGGTACTTTTCGTATTCTGAGTGATTGCTGAAAAAAAAATATTTTTTTTTGCAAACTCTTCTACTCGACAAATGCACTAATTAAACTACTCATTGTTAAGGTTGCAAATTGTAATTAATAAATATGAGAGGTTGTCCAAGGATATTTCCTTAACTCACATTTTAAGTGATCATGATTTCAAACTTGATATTTTGCTTATACAAAATTCAAACCATTCTCTTCAAAAGATTTTAAAATTAATTCAAGGATGCTTCAAATTTTTTTTTTAATTTGAAAAAAAAAAAATTTTTTTTTTAATTCTACATTATAGCTTACTGCATACTCCTGGACTGCTTCTTGAAATAGTTTGACATCTGTATTGATGTCGTTCAATTGGTCGTTCGAGAGTACTGACGGAGCGTTGTTCTGATCAATGGCTGCCGAATTCACAATTTCTAATTTCCATCCAAGGAATCCAACGAAAATCAGTACAGCAAGCGTTACTATATTTGGCATTTTGATTAAATAATTTTAAACTGTCTAATTTTTGAGAAAACCCTGAGTAAATTGGAGATGGTATTTGAAAGAATTATCAACAAGATTACTCACTCCATCAGACAATGAAAATGAAATGGAAAAGATTCGCAAATCTGAAACATGATTTTTGCAGTTTCCTTAAGGCTTTTGACTAGAATATTTCTCCATCAGTAGGTGAGTATTGTTGTAATAGTAATAATTCTTCACCTGGTTAATTCATTGGGGAAGACAAAAAAAATGAACAGCCAATCAAATCAGGCCTTCTGATCCTTCTATATTCTTCAAGTGGATGATCACTTTTACAAAGTCAAGAAATTGGCACACAAAAAAAATTTAAAGCCATGCAAACGAGGAAGCTCAACAATGAGTTAGGTATTTTCATGAGCTTCTGGGATTATGTAATAATTGATTTAGGTAATTTTATTCCATAAAATACTCACGAGGCAACAATCAACAAGTTTGCTACAACAATTAAAACCAAAATGTGTCACAGAATGACTATTGACAAAGTGCATGTCTCTTTTACAACAATGGGTGTCATTGAAACACTGAAAGTGACAGTGTGGTTAGATGAAAGGACGGATTCAAAAACTTGTTTCCCACATTTTTGCAAAGTTCTAATGAAATTAAATGCCATTGAATTATCATTTGGATATTTATTTATTTTGTAATCTTGTATCAAAGACGTTTTGTCATGGTGGAAGTCGACCATGAGTAATAATTTTTTTCCAGTGAAAATTTTGGCAACTCAAACACTCCCAGTGTCCCAGTAATGTTCTCCACTACTCCTATGTCCTAGTTTAGCTGAGAGTCATACTCACTGACTCGGGAGCCATGACTTTGTCTCTAAACTTTGGGGTCGAGCATGATTACTTGATTTTTAGTAGTGAAATCTTTGAGTCAGAGTTAGTGTTCTCCATTACTCCGACTCCGGAGTCGGAGTCAACTCCTGACTCCGGAGTTGCTACGATATTCTCCGCAGTCGGAGGACTCCGGAGTCACTCCAAAAATTTGTGGAGTCGGAGTCAATGACTCCGGAGTGCTACTGGAGTCGGAGTCGTTGACTCCAACTCCGGGCTCATGGAGAACATTAGCTCATAGTAATGGAGACCACTGCACTGCCCTCCAGCAGCAGGGTACCGAGTGGTACTCATCACTCGGTATTTACCAGTGGTAAAAAGTGGTAAATAACGTTATGGTAAGAAGTGTTCTGCTGGTAGAAAGTGAAAATGTTGTAAAAACGATGGACGACTTGGTAACATTTAATGAGTAGTGAAAAAGATGGGAGGGAAGAGAACAAATCTTTGATTTTGGGTTAGTTTTGTTTAAACTGACGCTCAATAGTTTTGAGAAATCTTTACACTCGTTTTAAATTTCGAAAGTCGTTATTCTCTATCTGTTACACATGTTTTATTGAGAAAGTGTGGCTTTGTTTTTCGTGAAATAGCGATTTTAATTTAAAAAACAATGGAAGTGTGTGGAGAAACAGAGGATATTGTTGTCAACTGTGAGGCTGAAGTAGACACCACAACCAAAAAATTGAATTTATCAAAATCTAGAGTTAGGTAAGGAAGACCGAAGGACTATTGCTGGAGAAATTTTACAGAATTCACTAGTGCAACTGGGAAGAAATTTCAATAGTGCAATTCCTGCAAAGCAATTGTCAGCGCTCAAGCCCCTTGTCTGAGAGTTCATGTTTTGAAGTGCAAAGGTACAATTAATTCTTGAGTAACAATTAACTTTAAGTTGATTTTAAGCAGTTTTCGATACATTATTAATTAATTTTCTTTCCAGGAAACAAATTCAATCGCTACTTCAACTGCTACATCAGCATCAATTACTTCTGAATCTTCAACTACTGGCGGCTCTTCGCCAATGTGTCGGCGGGCAACTCTAAGACAGACAAAGGTCGAATCATTTGGAATGCGTACATCGAAAACTCAAAAAGAAAAGCTAGACCAAAAGGATGTCAAGTTCTGGTATTCTGCAAACTTGTCATTCAACTCAGCGAATTTAGAAACTTGGGAAAACCTTGTTAAGAGCCTTAGGATTGGCTATATTCCACCTTCCAATTTTCAGCTTGGAGAAAAGTTGCTCAACGAAACAAATCGTTACTTTGGGAAATGTGCAAAAATTTAAACGGCAAGTTTGGGACTGGGACTCTAACTCAAAAAGGATGGTCCGACATAACACAGTTATCTGGTTATAACGCACTCAATAACTAACAGAGAAACTTATATCATCAGTTGGAAGGAATGTGGTGCTGCTAGTAACACTGCGGAGTTTTGCGCTGAACAGTTTATGGAGGTGCTGAACTATTTGAAAACTTTGAATTTCACGGTCACCTCAGGGGTTATGGACAACTGTAACACTATGCTAAAGACAAGGAGGACTTTACAAAAAAAAATCTGAAAATTTTGTTTTATGGTTGCTCAGCTCACATGCTAAATTTTGTCTGTCAGGATATTTCACCTTAACACTTAAACTCTCGTTGCAAAACTTGTACAGGTAATTAAATTAATAATCCAACGAGTTATAAATAAGTAATAGTTACAAAGATATACCGTAAAGTATATAACCTAAATTCTCTGCAGGTGTCAAACTATTTTCGGACCACCATAAGCCAGCGGCATTGTTGAAAGCCAAAAATGGCTTACATCCCGTTTTCCCTGCTGTCACTCGCTGGAGCTCTCATCTGGACTGCTTTCGAGTATTTCTGCATAATCTGACTAAATATATTGAAGTTGGACGTATATTAATGTTGGACGAGGACGTGTCGAAGACAGTGAACAGTTTGTTTATTTTCGAGACACCCGAAATTTGTTAAAACAGATGGAAGAAATCACTGCTGAAATTCTTACAATCAGATATAATTTTGGTTGTTAACCTTTTTTAATTAATCTTTAAAATCTTTCTGAATTTTTGTCTCATTTTAGCTACAATGGGACTCATTTAGTGCTGCAGATGCTGCTCATTCCTAGAAAAAATATCTCAACAGCGACTGTTTGAAATTATAGAAACGCCAAATTGTGGCGCGTATGGAGCAAAACTTCAAATCGACAACAAAAATCGACGCAAAACTTTTTTTGCTTGCATATTTAATGCACTCTAAATACAAAGGTAGCAAATTTGATTTTATACATAACGCACTCAAAAATTTATATAGAAAGAAGTAATTATTCTTATTTTCTCAGGTAAGCTTTTGGATTCAAAGCGTAAAGAGTAAAGACGATTGTATGGAATTCACTCTACGTAAGTCACCCGAACTTATTCCTATTTACAAAGATTCATGGCAAATGATGAAAAACTATTTCCAAAGTTTATTTAAATATTGCTTTGATCGACTCCTCGTCTCCTCAGAGTTTATTGGGCGGAATCAAATGTTGACAAATATCAACTTCTTAGTACCAATGTATCATTGCCCAGCAGCAACCGCACCCATTGAGCGAATATTTTCAACGTATGGCTTAATTCAATCGGAAGTACGAAATCGTGTTCGCCAAGAAAAATTGACAAAACTTTCATTTTGCTACAGAGGTTTGAGAAAATCCTCCGATACTCCTCGACCAAAGAAACTTTTGTCCACATCGGCTATATGATACACTAACACGAAACAAGCGTTTTAATTTTTTGCAATACTGTAGCAAAAATCGATTTCTGAGAAAGTGAGTCATGGGTTGAAACAGGTTTGAACCAGTTATGCCAGATGTAACCGGGATGTCATCTGCACTAACGACAAAATGTAGAAAAGAACTCATGACAAAGGAAACTCGGTTTCCTATGACGTAATCGCCCGATTGAATAAAACCGATGCCTTCCTGTGTCTCGGGAGAGAAAGGGGTTCATTCGACGCTTGAAGGTTTGCGTAGAAACACCTAGGTAGTGCTTTGCCATTTAAATAAAGTAAAGGTAGAAAAATTTATATTGTCTTAATCTAAAATTAATTACCTTAAATTAGAAGAAAGTATGAAATAAATGAGTAATTAGGTTAAACCGAGAAGTAAAGTGGGTTCAGTTTGATCGTTCTGTGTGAGGTTGTTGGAGTTGATGTGATCCACTTAGAGACGCAAGACTTTTCCCCCATCGGAACAGTAAAAGTGTGTGTAGTGTCAAAGGTTTCCCCATCCCTTCCAAGACCGTGGACTTGGCAGAGCTCCATCCCTGCTTAGGGTCGGAAGTCCCGCGTGGCAAAACACCATCTCAGCGAGCAACACTAGTTCTTCGAATTTCCCTTGACATCAAACATCATCTTCGGATATCTCGGTGTCCGATAGGTGTGGCTGGGCTGGACGAGGCGCCTGGAGATAGAAAACAGAGGCCTGGACGCTTCGGTCACACTCGGGACCCTATACTACATTGATCCCACACGGAATCCTCCCAGAACGGGAGAGTACAACCCGGCCTTAAGGTATCGGGGAAGATGTGGAGTTCGGTCCACCGGTAAGTTCCTTCGTATTGGATTAGTTGGACGGAAGCTCCCAGAAAGTCCGGGGAGAATCCAGTTCACCCGCGGATCGAGTAGTCAGGAGATCCCAGAGAGTCCGGGGAGAACCTAGTTCACCCGTGGATCAAGTAGTCCGGGGAGAACCCAGTTCACCCGCGGTCCCGGAGAAGTCCCGGAGATCTCAGAGAGAGTGGATTCCGGATCCCCCGTAGATCAAGACAATAGGAGTTCCCAGATAAGAGCTATAGTTCAACTTCCCAGGAGACATGGAAAGGAGTTCTCAGTCTGGAGAACAGATTTCGATATTACCTTCAGGATTATCACATTCCCAACCGGAGAGTTCGGACTACAGTACCAAACCCCGGAGTAGATCAGTTCCAGTCCTAAGTTCGGAAGGAGTCCGATAATTAGATCCAGACTCGGAACGGGTCTGGTACCCAGAGTCCTTCTCATTTTAATAGAATAACCAGTCCGCTCTGGTAGATGCCCTCAAAATAGTAAGTTCGGTTGAAGTTCATACTTCTATACCCAAGTTCGGTAGAAGTTTGTACTTCTATATCTACGCTCGGGCAAGTCCGTTCTCCAGTGCCTAAGTTCGGATCAAGTCTGTACTGCGGTACTCGAGTCCAGAAAGGATACAGATAATCTCAGGTCTGTACGACCCGCAGAACACCTCGGAACTGTATGATCCGCAGATCATCCCAGATCTGTGAGATACGCAGATCACCCGGATCATTGTGATCCGCAGATCATTCCGGATCATTGTGATCCGCGGATTATCCCGGATTTGTGATCCGCAGATCATCCCAGATCTGTGAGATCCGCAGATCATCCCGGTTCTATGTGATCCGCAGATCATCCCAGGTCTGTGAGATCCGCAGATCATCCCGAATCTGTGAGATCCGCAGATCATCTCAGATCCGCAGAATATCCCAAGATCCATAGCTCAGGGAAACATCTGGCAACCAGACTTACATCTGGAAAGGTTGGATAAATCTCGGAAGACGAGATAAATGATGTAACCCGAGACCAGTCCCAGCATGAAGACTCTTTCCCACACGGAATAAACCCGAAAGGGTATAATAATAATTAAGAAAAAGACAAATCCCTCGGAATCATAATTTAGAAAAATAATTTAATAAGGGAAAAATGTTCACCGTGCCACAATATTCTTATGGTTTTTCTTATATTTATAACTGATTTATCGCAAGAGCTTGAATAGTATCAAAATGAAATATATTTAAAAAATTTCCAGACTCTTGGAAAATTTTTCCCATTTTTTACCATTTTTACCATTTTTATTATTTTTACCACTTTTTCCGTTATTTACCAATTTTACCATTGGTATAGTAAAAACTACTTTCTACGGATAAATTCGAAACCCTGTCCAGCAGCAGAAATTCAGGTCATGTTTGCAAAAAAAAATAAAATAAAAATTGAAGCGTCGAATTCGCCATATTCCACTATTTGTAATAAAATACTTGAAATTATTATGGTTGACAAATTAATTAACTTTGAAAAAAAAATATTTTTTTTTGCAATATATCAATCTTCATCTCCTTCAATACAAGGTGTCTTACTAATTTTACGTATTTCCACTTGGAATTAATTAACGACAATAAAACAACTAAACTTGAAGGAAATTCTTGAGTATGTTATTTGAGTACAAGTTGCCAATTAGAGCGGTTAATTGGTAATGAATAATTATGCCAAAAATGAATATTGTTGTCACGTATTGAAGTTTTGAATATCTCGTCAAAAAAGTATTCATACTTAGCTAACTTCATTTTAATTAATAAATATTCAGGGCCTTTCAATAAGAATATGAGTCAAGAAATTAAAACCTTGAAATTTGAATATTCAAATACTATGGAGGGAGATTAATGTAAAACTCACCAAACCCCTGCGCACATCAAACTCCAGTTTTCATCAAACTCATTTCAGTTTTTGTCAAACTTTTGTCAGTTTTCGTCAAACTTTTTTCAGTTTTCATCAAACTTTTTTCAGTTTTCATCAAACCGAGACACACACCAAAATTCAGACTCTCACCATAACCGAGACACCAAAACCCAGACTCTCACCAAAACCGAGACACTCACCAAAACCCAGACACTCACCAAAACCGAGACACTCACCAAAACCAAGACTCAGCAAAACCAAGACACTCACCAAAACCTACACACTCACCAAAACCCAAACTCTCACCAAAACCCAAACTTTCACCAAAACCTAGACACTCACCAAAACCCAAACTCTTACCAAAACCCAGACTCTCACCAAAACCGAGACACTCACCAAAACCAAAACTCACCAAAATCTAGACTCACCAAAACGCAGACTCTCACCAAAACCGAGACACTCACCAAAGTTCATTACACACCTAAATCTATGGTGTGTCTGACTTTTCGTATGAGTCTAGACTTTGGTGAGTGTTTTTGGTTTGGCGAAAACTGAATCGAACTAAAAGCGAACCGAACCAAAACGTTTATATAAGTGTTCATGTTATCTCTAAAGTTTGTATTTTCAAGTTTTGGGATAACACTGTCCAATTATGTTAAGTTTTATAATCCAATTTTCACTCCTAATTATTTAATGATAAAAATAATCATTATCAACTGATTGAAACTGCGGTTGAATTAAAGTGTTTGTTAGTACATTCTTACACTAAAACACAATATTCAATATTATCAACATTCTCAGTAAGCAAAATGGAATACAGTGGTTTCCATCTGTAATCAAGTTGAGCAGACTGGCAAATTTGGTTTAATCTATCAGGAGTTAATTATAGCCCTAAAATTTATCATGGAAACTGTTCAGTGCGCGTTGCCAACGAAACAATACCTAGTGGAATTTATTTATTCTTTTATAAATATTATTTATGCAATTCATAAGCGCCCATTTTCCTTTAAATTAAATCAGTGTTCAATTAGAATTCAAGGAGGAAGGTCGCTTAAATTTTTGCTCTCTTATTTTTTAATTACATTCAATACAAATTTAATTGTAATTATTTTTTATTAACAGTTTTATTGTTTTTCAAGTTGTTATCACTTTAGTGCACCTATCGACTGGATAATACTTGAATCAATTCCTGCTAACTCTTGTTCCTGTTCCTGACCTGTTTCTATCATCCTACCAAGCACTGTTCCTGATCTGTTCCTGTTCCTGACCTGTTTCTATCATCCTACTAAACACTGTTCCTGATTTATTCCTGTTCCTGACCTGTTCCTGACCTGAATTCTTTCCTAGTAAGAAAATTGTTCCTGTGGTATCCGTTACTGAATCTACATCAAATCTTATTCTGTTCCTGTGTATAAATAACATCCCTATACAAGTTACTTTGTGTTCACTTTGGATACGAGCAAAACAGAAACTTCTTTACTCCAGGCACTAACCCAGTTTATTCCATCCGGTTTCATTGCCACCGGAATCCACTATTGTTACCTTCAAAGCAACAGTACGGTGGTTAAGATCGTGAATCCGTTTAGTTTCGGTTTGTTTTTAGTTCGGTTCAGTTTTCTTCCAACTAAGAGCACTCAACAAAGTATAGACTCATACGAAACGTCAGATACTAACCAAACGCCAGACACCATAGATTTAGTAGTGTAATGAATTTTGGTGCGTGTCTCGGCTTCGGTGAGAGTCTGGGCTTTGGTGCGTGTTTCGGTTTTGGTGAGTTTGGCTTTTGGTGAGTGTCTTGGGTTTGGTAAGAGTCTGGGTTTTGGTGAGTGTCTAGGTTTTGGTGAGAGTTTGGGTTTTGGTGAGTGTCTCGGTTTTGGTGAGAGTGTGGGTTTTTGTGTGTCGGTTTTAGTGAGAGTTTAGGTTTTGGCGAGTGTCTAGGCTTTTGTGAGAGTTTGGGTTTTGATGAGTGTCTCAGTTTTGGTGAGAGTTTGGGTTTTGGTGAGTGTCTAGGTTTTGGTGAGAGTTTGGGTTTTGGCGAGAGTTTTGGTGTTGGTGATTGTCTCGGTTTTGGTGAGAGTTTGGGTGTTGGTGAGTTTCTCGGTTTTGGTGAGAGTCTTGGTTTTGGTGAGTGTCTCGGTTTTGGTTAGAGTCTGGGTTTTGGTGTGTGTCTCGGTTTGATGAAAACTGAAAAAAGTTTGACGGAAACTGACAAAAGTTTGACGAAAACTGAAATGACTTTGATGAAAACTGGAGTTTGGTGTGCGCAGGGGTTTGGTGAATTTTGACATTAATCTCTCTCCATAAAATACGACTAACTTTTATTTGAATTTCTGTCATACATCCTTATTGAAAGGTTCGGAATATCATTATTTTTGCCAAATAATGGCAAATTTCGAATTTCGTTTGAACAAAAAAAATTTTTTTGTTATTTCTTGTAATTTCAAATTAATGTAATCAGCATAATTTTTTCTTTTACAAAATGGTTACTTAACACAAAAAATTACAAATTTTAGTTTGAATAGTGAATACATTGAGTTAATTTTGTATTTTTTTCTTTCTTATAACTTTGAAATAAAGAACATTTGACTCGAAACATTGAGGTTACTATTGTTGTTTTTAGAATGTTTTTATTAATTAAAATTTGAACAATTTTAATTTTACTAATCAGAGGAATAGTAGTAACGTTCCCGCTCTGAAGGGTAATAACTATGGGCTGAATCGGATCGCACTTGCGCCTTTGTCCATGGATTTGAAATTTGAGCGGAAGAGTAGAAACTTTGAGCGGAATTCAAATGAAAGTTGGGATCAGAGTCTATTGGATAAGGAATAAATCTGCTAAATCCGTCTGACGAAGATGCAGAATTGTCGCCAATTATTTCGGATCCTGATCCACTGTTACTGAAACTGGATCCATAACCACCTTCCAATTTTTCATAATTTTCTGTTTTTTCTTGAAATTTTTCTGTTGAGGTTGTACTGGAAGGACTGTTAGTTTCGTCATCAACCACTGAATTTATAGACTCTGCAGTCGAACTTGAATCGTCGTCTGAGTAATCCACTGCATAAGGCTCAATGGTTGTTTTCGGTTGAAGGAAATTTGAAAGGAATCCACCCCCGCCACTTCCACCACCGGTGAATCGACTTACTAATCCTGCAGCTCCTGCTCGGATACGTCCAAAAATTCCAGTGCTAGAGCCAGATGATGATTCATCCATACTTCCACCTCTACCGAACAGTCCGAGGAATCGATCCCATAATTTTGTCAAAAAAACAAGAACTCGGTTGAGGAGATTTGAAAAAAATGTTCGAAACCTCCGTCCAGTGGAGACACCATCTTCAGATCCACTCCCACTACTACGACCACCGGAGAATAAATTTCGAAGCGTCTTTACACCGGCGCGTGTGCGATTAGCAAGTGTGCGGAATATTCTCAATCTGGGAATAAAAAATGAAAATCATTGGCTAATTTAATTAGATTGGAATTTTCACTCACGTTCGTTTTTCTCTAACAGTTTCATTAACAGCAGGTGAGTAGAATGCGTTAGCAAGATCCTACGACAAATAAAATACAACCAATCAGAGCAAAGATTATTTTTCTACTTGTCAATCATCCACAAACACGTACAAAATAGTCTTCTACTGCTTCCTCAAAGACTTGCATAGTAATATTTTCCTTTTTGCCTGATTGGTTGATTGGAATTACAACAGCGACAGGCTTAGGCAGTCCATGCCTATTTTTAACAATGGCGGAATTTACAACTCCAGAATTGAGAAGAACCAATAAAAATGCAACTACGAATGCCCCGAGGGGGCATGCGCTTTTCATTTTGTAATAATAACTCCGCTACGCGCAGCGCAAGGAACAACTGTCCTATCAGTCTGACTAGCTGAAGAACCAAAAAGTGACTAAAGTCCATAATAGACCTCAACTTCAACTTTTAATAAATTAAATCATAAAAATTGCATCCCAATAGAAAGGAATAAATAATGATGACCTGACCTGTACATGTATAACTACTAATTCATACACATTTTTACTATTATTTTTTCTGTATTTTTTCAGAATGTAATACAAAATATAAGAGCTAATATGTATATCCCATTTTTATTGCCCTGTAATTACGTGATTTTTACTAAAAGTAATTGAACATGGATAACTGTAGATATTCACTTGTAATAAATTAGCTAAACTTGTTCCAGTAATGTAATTACGGATCAGAATCAGAATTCGAAGTAAAGTGTAATAACTTGCAATATATATTATATATAAAAATGAATAAATAAAATTAATCAACAATAAATTAATTAACAATAATTAATAAATTCTAAATTATCTTTAAGTGATTTAAAAGGAGAAGGATATTGAGATTTGTGTCCGGCTGTCAGTGTGGGGAATACAATTTTTTCATATTAAATAAATACAGCAACATAAATAAAATTGATAACAAAAAATATGTGCAAGTTCATTTGAAAATTTGAAGAAAAAAAAATTAAAAATTAGGTAATTATTGTTATTGTTTTAATGAAACCCAACTGGTTTAGATAGGAATAAAAAGTAGGAAAGTGAAATATTCTTATGAAATATATTCTTTGAAGTCATGTAACACGTTATGATTATTGAAAAGTGTAAGTGGATCTAATTGTTGCCCATTGGAGGAAACTTGTTTTTGAAATTTTTTTAGGTCATTTTATGTTGGAAATGGTACCAAAGATCATCTTTCGTACAAGTTTTTTCTTTTAATTGATTAATTATACATTACTGCTAATTATAAGTGATTTTTCCACAAACAATTAAACAAGTAAGTCAATTTTTAAGCTTTGAATAAATTGTTTCCACGTGTTTGAATAAATTTACTTCATGATTCTAAGGTTGATCCTAAATTTTGGTTTGAGCTAGAAATTATAAATAAATATGATGCCGATAGAAGATACACCCAAAATTGGCATTGTAATAACTTATTCCAAAATTAAGGAAGTATGCCAGATTACCATTAGCTAGAGGTACCTGGAAAGTTACGCTCATGCACAAATATTGTAATGGTAAAAATTAGCAATCAAACTTAAAAGTTAAAGTAGTTAAAGAATTCACGAAATAATGAATTATCTAATTGTTTGAGTTTAGTATTGTTGTACAAATGGAAGCCCCACCACCTGACACATTATAAAGGGAAGCGATAACACAAGATGTAAGAATCCTGGTACAACAATACTAAAATGACATTGGGGTTGTAAAGTGTTTTTTTAATTTTTCGAAAATTAGAAACGTATAAATCGCAATGGTTTAAAATAATTGTTAGAGGTATGAATAAGGGTCACGAGACCAAAGTGAAAAACCTCTGAGGTATAGCAAACGAATTTGAGTATACTAGTCATTTCGAGATTTCGTGACCTACTCTCGAACCAAATAGCATTGAGCCCTCGAAGTTCTCGCCGCGAGATTTTTTGTTTTTCCTTTGGAAATGTGCGCGTCTTCTCATTCAAACTTTAAGGCGGTGAAGTTAAAGTTTAATTCGCAATTCAGATAAGTCTTATTTTTTATTTACATTTGCCATGCCACCAAAAATTCAAAAAGACATAGTGTTAAAGGTAAATAGTGTAAAAATCTAATTAAGTTGAAGGAGAGTGTATACAAGGGGTTGGGCGGGAGACAGCTGATAGCAAGAAATTTCTGGCAAAAATTGGTATTAAAAATGTGATTTAGGCAACTGCTATAGCATGTCCTGTTAACGTTTCAACGGTACTACTTCCGCCACATCAAACATTTCCTGAATACAGGGGACAAAATTTTTACTGTAATGAAACCTAGGTCTTTCCAAATCAAAAACAAAATAAATGCAGGCAAATTCGTTTAAATGATACAGAAGTCTAAAACTCAAAAGTTTAAAGAGAAATGTTGGATTCGCGATAGACTAATTGAAATAAACATGGAATTAATCAAATCTACTCAAAATCCTGTTCTAAGATTAAAAAATTCTATTGATATATTCTAATTCTATTTCAACCTATTAATCTATCTATCTATCTAATATAATCTATCTATCAATACTGATTGATCTGTGTAGAAATTTTTAAAATTTCTGCACGACGTCGTTCACTGAGTAAATCACAATACAATTGAATGACTGCCGCACACAACTCCAATTTTAAGATGTTTGGAAAATTGTTATATGTGAATCCCGCCGAGGGCTCAATGCTATTTGGTTCGAGGACAATTTTTATATAAAAGCTGGTTAGTGTGAACTTACTGGTTCACATAAGCCTAATCACATTAAATTTATTTCAGATACTATATAATCAAATTTTAAAGAAACAACTAATTAATCTTTAATTGAATTTCCTTAGCACCAAGGTGATTACAAGCATAACTCCCGCTAGAAGAATTCAAAACCTATAAAATTTTATTAATTTAATGTTATGAATGCATTGGTACATGCCTGCCATCAAACACAGACATGTTCATTTGAAATTATTACCGCTAAACCAATATCAAATCACCGGGAGCAGAATTGCAAATCTAAATATTAGTTTAGTAGAATTCAAAGTGGTGCTGCAGCGTTGCAAAATAAACCCGGCAATGAACAATGCGGCTGGGAGCCGATTTATAGATTATCGATGAGTTGAAAGCATAGATTACTACTCTGAATTTCCTTTAGTCACAGTGGTCGACTCTCGTTTCCTAGGACCTCTATTAGAAACTCCACTACAATCGGCTTTGACAATAGAAAGTTTGATACTCACTGACGTCTGAGAATAAAAAGTTTGTGACAATAGAAACACTTCAACAACAAAACAAAAAAAAATTTTTTTATTAAAATTTTTTTAATTTTCAAATTTATCATTATTTAACTTTATTTATTTTTGTTTATTATTGAAACTTTGTTATAAATTATTAAACATTTTTATTATTAAAATTTTTTTATTTTTCAAATTTTTTGATTATAAAATTTCTACTATTATTAATTTTCTTTGAATTTTTGAATTTTTTATTATTAAAATTTTTTTAATTAAAAAACATTTTTATTATTAAATTGATTTTATTTTCCTAATGCAAATATAAAAAAAATTAATATTAAAAGAACAGAAGTGGATCTATTGAAAAGCAAGTTAAAGATAGAAAATTTCTTCCAAATGCTTTCCTTTTGGAAGAGTGCCCAAAATGGAAGTGGCGTTTCCTCGTTGAATAGCTAGACTTATTCGCTGAATCAGAAACGATGTAGAACGAGGTTCTCCGGAAGCGATTTGAATGTAATTGCCAATTTTCTTAATCAAGTTCAGACCTTTGGGTCCCAATACTCCGTTTGACTCGACAGGATAGGAACGAAAGTGAATTTATTCTCTGGCAGAAAGTTGTATTTTTTAATCTTCCTTTCTTCAGTAATGATAGCGGCAGCACCAGGGTCTTGTTTGGTGTATGAGATGTATGAATGGGCGAATGTATCCACACAAGTGAAGTCCCAGACCAATGGTTTTCCTCTAGACCAGGGCACGAGTGTCATTCCATCTGGGTGTCTTCCGTCTTGTCTTGAAAGACCTGGAGGTTCTCTAATGCTTGCAAATCNGACGAGTGTCATTCCATCTGGGTGTCTTCCGTCTTGTCTTGAAAGACCTGGAGGTTCTCTAATGCTTGCAAATCCGGCTGAACGAAGGGATCTGAGGATGATGTCGTTTATCCCGTCGTGTCTTGCCAATCTTCCAGAGGCTTTCTTGCATGAAAGACCATGACGACCTGTTTCTTCAACTTCTAAACCACAAGAACAAAA
>NIPM01000006.1:1731124-1769264 GCA_002738285.1 Holacanthella duospinosa | reverse complement strand
ACACTACTTAGATTATACTTCAAAAAATTAACAATCTAAGTCCCTACCCCCTTGGTCACTCCCGACACCTCCATCTCACTTTTAGAATAAAATAATACATTGAGATTAAGGTGTAGGGAGTGAGGAAAGGAGGTGGGGACTTAGACTAGACCTAAAAATAACTTACAATGTAAGTCCCAGCTCCCTTCTTCACGTAGGGACTTAAGGGAGTTAAGGTGTAGGGAGTGAGAAGGGAGATAGGGACTTGATTTANTGCTCCCTTCTTCACGTAGGGACTTAAGGGAGTTAAGGTGTAGGGAGTGAGAAGGGAGATAGGGACTTGATTTAGCCTTAAAAGAACTTACAATGGAAGTCCTTACTCCCCTCGTCTCTCCCGACACCTTGATCTGAAAACGAAACAACGTGAGATGAAGGCTTAGGGAGTGAGGAAGGGAGATGGGCACTTCTTTGGATTCGAAACAAATGTAATTTAAGTCCCGTCTCCTCTCGTCACTCCCCACAAAGCAATGTCATAATTAAATTTTAATAATTAATTAAGTCAACTTACATTTTCCCTCTGCTTCTTTTCCAAATTTTGAAACTTAATCTTGTGCTCTGATCACAAGCCGACTTCGCTCCCTCCAATTTTTAAATTTCGCGCTATGCATTTAATTTCTCTAACTTTTTTTGGAGAAAGCAACTTTCTACGGCCTGGATTTATCTGGTGGGCCTTGTAGTATTTCTGTGGAGATGACGGTAGATTTTTTGAACACTTCTCGACAAGTGTTCAATGGATGGTAACATATATAGGGAAAATCGGTAGAAACAATGAAAACAATTTTTTTGTAATATACATTGCTGCGGTATAATAAATTAGTTATTAAATTAACCAATACAGTGTTAATATAAAAAAGTAAAAATTGAGTTGAAGAAATTCAAAGTACTGAATTAGGAGAATCAGTCCCAGAAATTTTTGAATTTAACTTTTTACGTAGATAATTTATTATTAAATTGTTTTATTATAAAAAATTTTTTATACTAATTTGTTAAAATTTTAATTAAAAAAAAGTTTTTAATTATTTTCTCGTTAATAAGTTTGATACTATATCCCTAACGTAGTAGATTTTATGACGTTAGGTATTGTTAAAAGATTGCACGTATTTTGTCAGGTCAATATTATTTCCCTTCACCGCGAGTATAAATTAATTTAAATTTTGCAAATTTTCACTACACAACACACAATGCAATGTAATGTAACCAAACTAATGTACTCTTTTATGCACCCTCTTACTCCGTCTGATTTTTCCCTCGAACGGGCATTAACATTTCAAAATTTTTATCAAATAAAAATTCGAATTTACAGTGGTTATTTCAATAACTGACTACAACTGTGATTCCCATGGTTTTCGGGATACGAGAGTCATTCGGTGACTCTTACTCCTTTGCGGTTGGGAGTTATAGGCGAGACTGGTTGTACAAGGGTGCTAACGAAGCAGCAATCTTACGACCTTTGGGCGTTGACATGCAGTTCAGCCTTAAACGGGATTTAAATCTATGGTAGACGATTTATAATCTATGGTACCTACCATAAATTTAAATACATTGTTGGTTATTTATAATCTATGGTGATGACGTCGTACCATAGATTATAATCCCAAACCATGTATTATAATATATGGTATCTCTGCGCAATTGCGCTAGTGACCCAGTGACCCCTGACCTCCGGAAAATGTTTTAAATGAAACTTTGAGCATTTATCTTCATTTTAGCCTTTGCAGAATTGAAATAAACCCTTCCGTTCTCTAGATATTCGAGTTTAAAAATAAATCCTCTTTTCTCCATAAGAAACAATGTATTAGAGCATGGAGCAACAGTTTGATAACCGCGTATACATCGGTGTACATAAAAATATGGAATCCAATCTCATTTATTGCTAGTAGTGATGAAATTATTTAGAGAATTATTGACTTAGTAGCAATTTGTGCCACGAAAAAATTGACTGGTTTACTTGATAAAGTTTTTTCAATGAGTGTGTTAACTTATTTATGAATACATCATATGTGTGATGTGTTGTAGCTAATACGAATCAATCGTACTAGCTATTTAATAGCAATTGTTGATAAAGATGAAATGAGGAATCTTAAAGGCATAATCAATATTCTTAATTCCAATGACGAATTCTATTTACTCATTTACAAATAGTATCATCACATAATAAATCATAGTATTTCTGCGGAGATGACGGTAGATTTTTTGAACACTTCTCGACAAGTGTTCAATGGATGAGAACATATATAGGGAAAATCGGTAGAAACAATGAAAACAATTTTTTTGTAATATACATTGCTGCGGTATAATAAATTAGTTATTAAATTAACCAATACAGTGTTAATATAAAAAAGTAAAAATTGAGTTTAAGAAATTCAAAGTACTGAATTAGGAGAATCAGTCCCAGAAATTTTTGAATTTAACTTTTTACGTAGATAATTTATGAAGCAGACGGACTTGAGGAATAGGTTACCCATCATGGTGTGTTTTTTAAACTCGAATATCTCGAGAACGGAAGGATTTATTTCAATTCTGCAAAGGCCAAATTGAAGATAAATGCTCAAAGTTTCATTTAAAATATTTTCCGGAGGTCAGGGGTCACTGGGTCACTAGCGCAATTGCGCAGAGATACCATATATTATAATACATGGTTTGGGATTATAATCTAGGGTACGACGTCATCACCATAGATTATAAAGCGCCAACAATAGATTTAAATCCATGGTACGTACTATAGATTATAAATCGTCTACTATAGATTTAAATCCCGTTTACGGCTAGCCTGACATGTAATCGTTTCATCGAAAGTCATGCGGTTTAAGAAAAACTTTTTCAAACCTTTAGTATATTTGTACGGATTAAAAACCTAAAGTCTAGATGCTAACCTATTTTTAGATTTTACTTGAAATCTTGAAATATTTTTAGGAATTTTTGTTATTTCCATAACTAAATTTAGGGACAAAAAATTTCATCTTTTTTTTATGAATTCAGATTTATTGAATTATGAATTATTTAGACCAGTAAACTTATAATAATAAACTTGTATATTCTAGATGTCCTTCAACGATTAGAAAACATTATTTAAACTTATTTGTATATAGAATAGTTAAGCACCTTTTTACACTTTTAGCAACTTTTTAAGTACCTTTTTCTGCAATTTTAATACCTTTTATGGTACCTTTTTTGCATCTGCTATGCACAGCATGGGCCCTCCATTGAGCAAAGACTCCTCCAAGCTAAATTGACCCCTCCATTCCTTCAAGCTAAATTGACCCCTCCACCCCTCCATTCCTCCAAGCTAAATTGACCTCTCCACCCCTCCTAACTAAATTGATCCTCCACCCTTCTGCCCTCCATTCAGCAAAGACCACTTCAATGTAAGTTGACCTTCCATGCAACAAAGACCTATCCGCCTACAACTGCTCCAACTGGACTCCACCCCTCTCGCTTTAATTTTCGTTTAATTTCTAATCGATTCTACTTTTTTCCGGTAGTATTCTGTTGTTGTGATTAAATAGTTTACATTATTAAAATTATAAACAACCTAAATAAAATAAATGGATTGTAGAAGAATTACGGTTTCAAAATGGCTCTATTGTTCTATAAAAATTAATGACAGTTAAAATGCAAAATTCTATATCACAAAAATCAGGAAGAAATAGTCTAAACATTTTTTTTTAACCCTTAGCTTCCACCATTTTACGTTTAAATCACTATTTTGTTTTTGGGAAAGTGATACTGTCCAGTAGTTTCCTATACACTTAAAACAATAATTTTTATTTAAGGAATTATCCCTTCATCCGCCATACCCCGGATGAAAACACTGAAGAGCAGTCCACTCCTCTGCTCTCCACTGAACATAAGAGCCCTCAACTTCTCCAGCGCTCCGCTCTCCACTGAACATAAGACCTCTCCAGATCAACTTCACCACTCTACCCTCCACTGAACATAAGACCCCTCCACTTCTCCATCCCTCCGACCTTCACCAAAAATTGATCCCTCTTCTCCGCCCACTGCGGAGGGCGCCCATGCATTGTAAAACTCAATTTTCTTCCTTACAAGAGGTTGTTTTAACAAGTACGTCACAATTTTATTACTACCTTAATCGATCGCGGATTAATTTCGCTCCGATAATTTCTTAAATTTTTCAAGAATATTGTTAAAGTACAATGGTATGTAGGTCTCAGCTTGCGTACATACATGTGGTTCCAGGGGAATACTAAATTTAGTCGCGGATTAATTGGCCCAGAAATTTTTTTTTGAAAATTGCACAAATCTTTTCAAAATAACCTTATATCAATTACTCAGTATGCAAACACATAAATGATTCCAAGGAAATACCAATTAATATAAGATTATTTTGAAAAAATTTGTGCAATTTTCAAAAAAAAAAATTACTGGGCCAATTAATTCGAGACTAAATTTAGTATTTCCCTGAAACCACACGTATGTACGCAAGCTGAGACCTACATACCATTGTACTTTAACAATATTCTTGAAAAATTTAAGAAATTATATGCCGGGGAGAAATTAATCCGCAATCGATTAAGGTAGTAATAAAATTGTTACATACTTGTTAAAACAACCTCTTGTAAGGAAGGAAATTGAGTTTTACAAGGCAGCATTTGTCGAAAAGTCCCTTATGGACTGAATACTAGGTTTAGGATGGTGGTCGACTCCCAGGTTTAGGAATGATGACTCTGTTCCAATACATTACAAATGAACATATCGAACTTAATATCTTTAGTTTTTCTCATCTACTTTCACCAAAAATACTTTTCTTTTACCTGAGATTGGCGTACGGTTTTTTTTTATATTTCGTATTAGGTAACTCACGAATCAGTCAAGATTTTGACTCCAGATTCGACTTCGAAACATCAAGTGAGTCATAGTAATGCCTCAGACAGTCTACAATGAAACTTTAAATAGCCATAGTTTTGACTTCCCATATCGGTGACTTTTGATTCGGCACAAACTCAGTGTCATGGAGAATATTAATTTACAGATTCTTACGGCGGCATTAACAAAACATGTCAGATGCAGTGATTTATCAGGTATGTATTACAGAGTATTTACATGTCTTTTGTTTCGAATTAATCAATTTAATGCAAAGAATTAATATTCTAAAACCCAATTAATTGCTTCCTGTCATGATATAAAAATCTTGTTAAAATATTTTAATATTCTTTAGCGAAATTTTTTGAACTAATAAATTGTGCTCTTTCAACAAGAAACAATATTCTACGAGTAATATTGTTAAGCATTAAAAACGATTAAAAAATTTAGGGAGTCAGAGAGGCAAAGAGGTAATGAAATATTAAATTTGGGAATTTTAAATGCCCATATGTGCCTGGCACGGAGTAACTCGTAAATTCACCAAATTCATTTGATCCAAATCAAATGAAATTAAAATTTAACAATTCAGAATTTAATTGATTATTTTTTGTTTCAAAAATCTAATGACTAAACACTGGTATAGTTGCTCTATTTTTGACAACTGGGAATTTGCAATTCTGTCAGCGTTGGAAGTTCTGAGAGGCGGAAACTCTTCGGAAGTTGGATGATGGTTACCAAACATCAATAATTTATCATTCAGTATTTTCTTAATTTAGCTTGCAATCAATGTGATGTGAGACTTCACCTACTTCTTCATTCAATCATGTAAGTAACAAATTTTTAATTAAACATTTACAGTCTAATTTGCCTTATCTAGCAATAGCTGTTAGCCGTTTTCCCGTCATCTAGTCTTACAAAAGAGATTTATAATCTTATTTTAACCTTGATTGTTGAATCTTATTGGAAGGCTTAAACACTTAATGAAAAACCTGAAGATTCCTGTTGAGTATCTAAAACAATGAACACGCACATACATTCGGGAATAGTTATGCATTTTAATTGACTACTGCTTATTTCTTCCAGTCAGCTGATAATCTCTTACCTTTATCAATCTGCATCGATCTCATAAACTGGAAATTCATTCATCACCATAAACCTCGTCACAAAAGAAATCAACTTCTAGTCTCAAAACCACTCGTTACCAATTTTCCTTACGGATTGTTCATGCTTAACTTATGACTGACAAGACGCTTGGCAATTTTTTTTTTCTTCGGTTAAATTCATCTGGAAAACATAACATCAATACCAACATTTAATTCATCGGCATTTACATTATTCACTCAACACTAATTCAATATTTTTCTAACAGGTAATCGAATTTTTATTCTAGTGGAAGGACATGTATTCTCTTTCTATTTCGAAGCTAGTGACAGTTTTGTGAATTATGCATTCATAAATTCATAATTCTTGTCAAGTTTCATTTCCAAAAGTGAAGAGGATGGACATATCCAAGTCGTAAAATTTAATTCAATGGGAGCTAAATAGGCAGAGACGATGTCAAGAATTAATAGTAGTAGTAGGTCTTATCTCAACTCGTCAGAGTTAATAGTTTGAGATCAAAGTGTAATGACAATTAACTCAAACGAGGATGATAAGGAGCATCACTTTCTCTCAAAATTCGTTCCAGCTCAACCATTCATGTTTAATTTATGATGAGGACGACAAATATTTTAGTTTCGTCAACATTTTCTGTCTCAGACTCTGACACCACAAAGTCACACTTCTCTAGTCAGTATTTTTCCGTTCTTCGGACCAAGCCTTCTTATGAAAAACATAGTGAGCAAAATAATAATTATCGCACATAATACGACGGTACTTACAGGTGAAAGTTTTTAGTTTATCAAAATTGAGTTAAAAGTTGAACACTTGTTGAGGTTGGATCGCTTGAAGGTAATAAGTCAAATTTTATGAAAATCTATTTCTGATATGCTAGAGTTTTGGCATTTTCGCTATATACATTAGATATTAAAAGCAAAAATGAAAATATTATAGTTTTAGAGTTTTCTTTTTGACGAGATATTGTGACTTTGGCAATGTCCCAAAAGTTGATGCGATTAAACTTTAAACTAGGTACTTTTGTCCTGGCACACGGTCCAACTTTCCGATAGTTGAACCTTAGCAATCTAAATTCATCAACTAAGCTCATTGTTCTTTACTCCAATGAATCACTTATGTGCTATTATGTTCTGTCTCTGTTGTCGTTTTTAGTGTCACAGAATGCAACTTTTAGCGATTTTTATTGTCATCATGCAATAGAAATAGTATCACAGAAATCGATGTTTCAGTTTTTCTATTCATTACATCACGCAGTTCTCCCAATGCAAATCTCATGCAACATATCTTTCGTTCCCGAATTGATTTCCAAGTCTATCTTATTATATGCACGCAATAATGGAATTCGAACAACAGAGGAAATCAATTGTGAAATACAAATAGTTTTAGCACATTACTTCAAATTTTTTTTGCCAATTTTTATCAAATTGAATTTTGTGTGAAACTCCTGTTCTTAGAATTTTTGGAAAGAAAAATTAATTTGGCTAGATTAATTCGTTATGCTTCGGTGGGTGCTGGGTGAAAATGTGTCTCTCTTTGTAAGTCATTTTTGGTTGACTCTATACCGGACAATGCATGTCCCAAAATTTTTTTGAAAGTTCAAGTTCACAAAGTTCAAATTGGATTGGATAAAATTAAATTAAATTTTTTTTTTGCTGCTTCAATTAGAACCTGGTTTCGTTTAGTTCTAGTTAAAAAAAATTTTTTTATTGAAGGACTTTGTCCTTAGTACAAGCTACTGCCCTGAACGCCTTGTTTGACATATTCCATCGATGTTATCTTTTCTAATGCTGCAATTTATGGTACTTACGGAAAAAATTCTGCAATATGATTGATTGACATTGAAGTGTGAGGTTAATGTGGTTCATGATTACGCATACATTTCTACAAATGTAATTCCAGAAGTGGCAATTTTGCGAATCAGTTTTCATTATTAATTTCCATCCTTTAACATAGATCGTTCAATAAAGTTAATTTTTCGCAGTGATATTTAACATACGATTACTTTAATTTTAAACTTAAGCTTCCAAGCTTATAGTTGTTTGAATATAAAGTCAAATAAAAAAATTGAAAAGATGCGGAGGACACAGAGCGAAATTATCAGGGACCATAAGAGTGGATATGTCAATGTAAGAACTGAATGTAATTGTCTTAAATTATAACCATCGTCCGTCACCCTTGGACTTTATTCTTGGTCATTATTCTCATACTTTTTAGAATAATTAGTAATGTAAAGGCTATTCTATTTTTGACTATTTTTGAATCGGATGTGGGATTTTTCCCAAACTTGTTATGAAAGGTCATAGGTGAATGGAAAGTCAAGTTGAGAGTCATAGTCTTCCGGAAACTGTCGTACCTATACCAACGGAGGAGAATGATCGCAGAGGCTCCTTTCTGACCCCTTTGAAATTCTTCCCATTTTTCAAACGGATTCGAAAAAGACAGCGAAGTCGAAGTATTCCGTGTATTCGGATCAATTCAGGTGAAGGACCACTTCCACTCGACAACATTATAGGACAACATGAAGAGGAGCATGCGCCGATGCAAATACCACCAATTGACACTGAAGTACTCCAATTCGAAGAAACTCCAAATACACAGCCAAGAGTTTTAAAGAATCGTAACTTTCACAAACAAAAAAGTTTTTACGTTGTAGCAGTAGAACCAGGATCAGAATTCGGTAATGAAATGGAGTCATTGACCTCATCGTCCACATCGGAGTATTCGACATCTGCAAATGGGATAGAATTTGACACGACCTCGTCAAAAAAGTCAAAGAATGGAAAAATAAAGAATTTAGAATTTCCAGAATTAGAATTTAGTCCATTGAACAAAACTCGGACAGAGCGACCACGACTTTTCTCGGATCCTAATTTCTCACCTCGCACTGCACAACTTCTTCCACCAGAATTCCAATCTACAGTCACTGCTCCACCCATTCTTACCACTCTGCCGAATTCTACTATGCGTTTCTCACTTCCTGGATACTTTAGAAGATTTTCACAGGTTTTTGAAAACTTTACCACCAAAAATATGTTGAGCGTCCTTGTACTGTTTTGGTTTTCCTGTATAATTTTTAATTCCTAACTGCCTTGTGTTTGTAGTGGAGGATTCTAGAGTGATGGGTTGAGCATGCGTACTTACAAAAACTGTTTCCAACTTCATTAATCAGTATTAACATATGTTCAGTGTGTTCAAATCAAGACCAAATTGAATTGGATGGAAACCTAGCAATGGAATATTGAAAACGTTATTTAATTGTTAAACTCTGTCAAAAATATGCTTCAAAAGGCGTCCACAATTTCTACTAAATTGTAATCGTTTTGCAACATTGATAATATAAATTATTCACGCTGTTATTACTGCACATATAACAAAAATTCATAAGAATGAATTTCACTATTCATCATACTTCTACACTTACTTTATGTATCAGCAACGTTTTCCACCTGAACTTTTTACTGGCGGGAGATATAAATTGTTGAATAACGTAAAGATAGGATTGGACAATTTGTTAATAGTTATTAATGAAAAGAAATGAAGTAAGCTCATTCATGCTTCAAAAATTTATTTCTGCCGCTATTATATAAAGTTCAATAGAAACATGGCCATTTTGGTTTTGATAGAAGCGGAGTTTTAATGTCTGGTCTTTCTTTTTGTATTCGTAGCAAGGTCTCGTCTCCTCTGGCTCTGATTCGATGGTCTCTCTCACCAATCGGGCTCTCGTATCTTTCATTGCAGAGGAGAATTTCGCTGGGTTTCAACACTTGCTCGAAAGTCGCCGTGTCGTCGTCGATGATCGAGATGAGGTACGTTATTATATTGTTTTGAGAATATTTCATAACAGCCTACTTTGCATTATTCGTTGTTTCTAAAAGAAGTTGATTCGAATACAATTTCTTCTTGTTGTTACAGAGTGGAACTACGGCACTGATGGTTGCAGCGACTCGTGGAAAAGCGAATTTTGTACGAGCATTGATTGAACATGGTGCTGACGTGAACGCAGAAGATGAAGACAATTGGACCGCACTGCTCTTTGCAGCGAAGGAGGGTCACGATGAAATAGTTTCAGAGCTACTCGACCATGGAGCACACATTGATCATCGAGACATGGTGCGACTGTGGTCATTTAGTTTAGAATAGCTGGGGAAATTAAATGAAAAGTATAAAATCACAAATGATTACATCATATTAGATAGTTTAATCAATCATTCGATTGATTAAACCACTAGACCGCTTCCGTTTAAATTTTTTTCCTTTTTTTTTTGTTTAAATTGTATAATAAATTATTGTTTTTATCTTGATAGGGTGGCTGGACTCCGCTCATGTGGTCATCGTACAAAGGGAAGATGCGTGCTGCTCGTATTCTCATGGAGAAAGGGAACTCTGATGTAAATGCCTATGGGAACTATAATGTGACTTGTCTTGCGTGGGCGGCTGGGCGTGGGTACGCCGAAATTGCACGTGACCTTATTCAACACGGGGCAAAAGTGAACACGGGTGACAAATATGGGACAACACCGCTCATCTGGGCCGCTAGAAAAGGGTATGTGGACATAGTGGATATGTTACTCCATGCAGAAGCAGCGGTGGATGCTTGTGGAATGGTGAGTGGCGGAGATAATAATTGAAAGTGGGTTGAACTGAAATTTGGTTTATTTTCTAGACAAGTTGGACACCATTGTTGGTTGCGACGTCAGGGAATCATATCGAAGTGGTGAAAATACTGCTGGACCATAAGCCAAATGTAAATGCTCTTGACAAAGATGGCTGCTCTGCCCTCTCAATCGCATGTAAAGAAGGGTTCCATGAAATCGCTGTAACGCTTTTGAATTATGGCGCTTACATCAACATCAGTGTAAGTGATTCACTTGGGTTCAATGACCTTAAATTCTGTCTTAAATACAGTTTATAGTTTTCCTCACTCCACCGGACCTTTCTCTGTGTCACCCACCATAAATCGGCGTCAGAATTACTATAATGTAATAGTATAATATCCCTTTAACAATGGTTCTATGACAGATTGTCAACATGGCTGCTTCAATCAGACATTGAGATTGACGAAAGTTAACGCTAAGAGGTCGCCCTCTCGCACTTCCTCAATCAAACATTTGAGCTACAACAATAAAAAATAGACCCTTCCTGCAGGATTTTCGTGTTTTTCCATTAATTTTAATAGAAAATTTTCGACAAACCGACAGGTTCAGACAAAACTGCCAACTAAGGTCTTGACTCGATGAAGGCTTCGTCTCAATAGAGGGGGGGTACTAAAATTGACATGAGAAGTCGATTATGTTGACATTTTGGCAATGACGTCACAAGCCTTTTTCAGACAATGCTATTTTTGACCATTGTCAACAGTACCGTCTGTGGCCTATTCGAGGGGGACTTGCTTGCGACTTATTCGTTCATGTTCGTATTGACCGAATACCTCCGAACAATTATGCCAGATCTGTCCATTATCCGCCGAACATGTTTAATTTGCGTAATCGTTGTTGAAGGGATATAATAGCTAAAAAAAAATTTTTTTTAATTGATTTTGTAGGACCGTGGTGGGAGTTCGATACTTGTCCACGCAGCGAAAGGAGGTCATCGCTCAATTGTCGAAGCTCTTTTGAAGCGCCATGCTGATGTGAATGTACAAGGGAAAGATCGAAAAACCGCCCTCTATTGGGCAGTGGAGAAATCTCATGTGGGAGTTGTCAAACTCATCTTAAGTACTAATCCTGATCTTGAAATTGCTACCAAAGTAATTTAAATTAATTAATTATTGAAAATGAAAATGAGTGCCAATTTCAAAATTTGCCACACTATTTTAATCAATTAGTTTTTCTTTTGTGGCATATAGGATGGGGATACGCCGTTGATCAAAGCTGTACGAAATCGGAACATCGAGATCGTGGCGCTACTTTTGGAAAAACGTGCGAAAGTTTCTGCAATTGATAAAAGTGGGGATACTTGTTTGCATATAGCAATGCGTGCGCGGTCGAAGCAAATTGTTGAGTTGCTTCTGCGCAATCCAGTCCACAGTCAGCTACTCTACAGACCAAATCGCTGTGGAGAAACTCCTTATAATATTGACAGGGGTTCACCAAAACCAATCTTACCACAAATTTTTGGTCACCGTGAGTTATTCTTGATATTTTTGACTATTTAGTTTAGATACGAACTTTTAAATCAAATATTACCATTTTATTAAGATAAATGATCTCAGGTGGTTTGAATACACAAGAGGACGGTGAGAATCTCCTAGGATACAGTTTGTATAGCAGCGCGCTTGCTGACATGCTCTCAGATCCAACTCTCAACATGCCCATCACTGTTGGACTGTTTGCAAGGTGGGGCAGCGGGAAGTCGTTTCTTTTGAGTAAACTCAGAGGTATGTTAGTTTGCTACCGACCGTCTTTTATTTTGTAGACGAGCTCTTCTGCGCAACTGGGAAAAAATGAGCAAAACTGCGACTTTGACATTTAAAGTCTTGTAAAGGCGGAGCAACGCGACAAGTACTTGCAGTGTCTTGAACCAAATGTCGGCAAAAAGCTGTATTCCACTGGCTTGCGCTCAGCTCAGGTGACTCATCCAATTTATTCCAGAAATGTGCAAAATCTAATAGTAACTAAAAAATTGAAATATTCGGTATAAATATTGTAGACAAATATAAAATGAATAAGAATGTGAAAGTCGAATACGAAAGCAATATTGTATGACCAAACATTTAGAAGAAATTTAAAGATTGATTGATGTCATAAATATGCTGTATTTATTATCTCTGATTTTTTCCGACTACGGAGATATCCCGATCTGGACGGGATTTTT
Source organism: Holacanthella duospinosa (assembly GCA_002738285.1). NCBI lineage: Eukaryota > Metazoa > Arthropoda > Collembola > Poduromorpha > Neanuridae > Holacanthella > Holacanthella duospinosa. Next base: position 1,756,472 of record NIPM01000006.1, on the reverse strand, counting down.
CCCGACTGAGCCAGACTGTTCGAGTATAGACAACTTTAGTCAAATTCGCAGTTTTGCTAAATTTTTCGCAGTTGCGTAGAAGAGCTCGTCTACATAATAAAAGACGGTCGGTATCACAATTGAAGTCTTCAAAATTATTTGAAATAAAAAAAATTTTTTTTTTGTAATTTTGTTGTTTCAGAGGAAATGAAAAGTTTTGCTCGACAGTGGTTCAATCCGGTTCTTTCTTTCAGTATTTTGATTTTTGTTGTGACGCTCTCTATTGGCTCAGTATTTGGTGTCATTGGTGCGCTGGTAGTCGGGAGCCATCGCTGGATCGTCGGTGGGAGCATCACCGTCGGAATTTTAATTCTAGTTCATTCCTTTCTTTTCGTCGTTTGGTTTAGTAGCAAAAGAGCCAAGTAAGCGAAGCTCATATATGATAATTTGCACATCTATTTTAAAGTTGACGATTGAATTCATTATGTTCATGTTTAAAATATGTCATTTTCAGGTACGAATGGTCAGTATCTCATCGAATTTCTCGTTACCTAGCAACAAAGTTTGATTCCATGAAGCTTATCTTCCAAGTAATTTTTTGTCATCCTCCTGGGTCATTATTCTCGGACCAAATCCAGGCACAGCCGATCAAGTAAGTTAAAAGTTACACTTTTGGTAGGAAATTTGGAAAATGAAAGTTATATTTTTATTCTTGCCAGTTTTTATTTTACCGAGCAAGCGAAAATTTCTAGTACGACTGGCGGTGAGAATTCTGTGGTACAAATGTTAGGTTCTCTTTACACGTGTTTGGAAAAGGACTATGGGACTCTTCCTACGCGCCTTTACCGTGCTTTCAAACCCAGATCAAGTACGATTTATTTATATTCGGAATTTGATTTTACCGGGTTGTATCAATTGCCATTTTGCTTAGTTGGTGCTACGGCTGACTGGAAATGGCGGAAACTTTGCTGCGTTCCTTACTGCCTCATCTTCCTGCTCTGCTTTATTGCCACTCTAGTTGGAAGTGTTGTCGCAATTTTTTCCTTTTCATCACTCGGCGACGAAAATACTACGCAACAGTAAGTTAAAATTTTGAAAATTAAGTGATACAAAGCATATGGAACAGAATCGCAAAATAGATAGTATTTTGGAATTTTTTTTAGATTCAAGAGCTTAGCCGTGCAAGCTGTTATGTACTGTTGTGTTCTCTTCGTTGGTCTTCTCCTAGTCGCTAATTTGTACACAATTGGACAAGTATGTTTCATACCAACGTTCGTTTTCATAAACTTTTTGACACTTTGTTTCTTATTACATGTGTAGACAATGAAGACAATTATATTCTCACACCGGCGCCATCTTCAGCACGCAGTTTCTAAAATGTACGCACTCAAAGCAGAAGGGTTCTTGAATTCACTAAAATCCGAAGTGAATTTAATCACTGATATGGTGAGTGGATGTTTGTAGGACATGCTCTATTCTGATTGGTTGATAGCAGGCTGTGTCGTATCTGTGCAGGTAAAATGCCTGGATGGTTTCACAGGGAAGCAGAGTCGTATGGTAGTAATTGTGGATGGTCTGGACAGCGGAGAACAGGAAAAAGTTTTACAAGTCCTTGATGCAGTACATATACTCTTCAGTGACCCCAAGGCTCCCTTCATCATTCTATTAGCCATAGACCCTCATATTATTGCGAAGGTATGCTTTTTCATCTTTTCTAGATCTAGAAAAGATTATCAAACCTATATGATAATTAATATATTCGATTATATTATGCTGCCTGTAAAGATGGTACGCCTGAACAGCAGGGTAAGAATAACGAGTACATCAAGTGAAATATAGTAAATATAATCTGTAAAATTTTTAGAAGGTTTTTAGGAAAATATTTAGTAACTTCAATATAATTGTGTGATGTGTGGTATGACTAGTTCAGAAGACGTAGTAGATGAGGAAGTTTAATTTTCATTATTATAGGGAATCGAGCTGAACGTAAATGCGGTGCTAAATGAGTCGAATATAGGAGGTCACGAGTACTTAAGGAATCTCGTCCATTTGCCATTTTTTCTTCAAAATGCGGCGCTTCGGAAAGTGAAGCATGTCAAAATGCTTGAGAGTGCACTGAAGCAAAAAAAGATAGAAGAAGATCCTGGGCCTCAGATTGTGGTATGTAGACGTAATAGCCTAATTAATTTGATTAGATTACGAAAAGTATTTTCAATGGTTGCTTCGATATTCAACAGTTATCAACGAGGCGAGCCTCTGTGGAGTCTGCGTTTGGAGTCGCAATGCCACTAGAGCGCTTTGAGAAGCCGTCGAAGAAAGCAAGGAGACTGGGTCTCAAGGTCAAGTCAACACGAATTTATACTTTCTTCTCTGTCTTATGTTCCATTAGTAGACTCCAAGGTTTGTAACGAGTAGAAAATTGGGGATTTACTTTTGGGACAAAGTACAGAAGAAAGCTAACATTATAGTTATATTTTATGTTACAGTTTGTTGTTTATTTATTTTATGTTATATTTCTTGTCCAGATGAGTGACTCTATTGGGAGCAGTTTAGGGAGCAATTTGAATAAAGCTGTTACGGGACCAACTGACCTGAAAAAAATCTTATTGGGGGATGATTACTTTTCGGACATTAATCCTAAATCAATGCGCCGTCTTATGAACATTATCCACGTGACAGGGCGGCTTCTCAAGGCTTTCAACATAGACTTCAACTGGTATCACTTGACGACGTGGGTCAACGTCACAGAACAGTGGCCATATAGACTTTCTTGGATCATTCTCTACGCAGAACTATTTCAAAAGGACCTCGACGATTGCTTCTCTCTCAAAACTGTCTATGAAAAGTGTGATTATTCTTAAAAGCTTTTTTGAGCCTGACTAATTGTTCTGGTTTCTGTATCTAGAGTTAGACCATTTGTGCCAACGTCAAAGGAAGTGGACGCGAATGTATGTTTAGATCGTGACGATAAGAAGTTGGACGTCTATCTGGGTCTTCACAAAGGATCTTTGCTCGTTTCCACAATGTACGTTTTTCTACCCTTTACTATCAGCCTGGATCCTCAGTTGCGGAAGGATATTCAAGGTCAGTGAAGTTTAGATATACAAGTAATAATTTTTTGTTGAATGAGTCGAATCTGCGGTTGGGGCTAAAAGTTTACATTCCAAAGCCCTTGTTGATTTCATATTTCTGGATTTTTTTAAATAGGAATTTTTCACAAATCCAATAAAGTTGCGGGTCTAAATTTGAAACTATCCCACTCTAATTTTACCCTGGAGTATTTGAGCTCAAACTTTTAATTTTTTTTAATTGTAGAACTATATCAGCCGTTGGAACAAATTTTTAAACAAGGTGCAATTCCTCTGAATGGACCTACGATACCACCACCGTCACCATATCTCCAACCGAACCTCAGTTTGAGATATCGTGCCGTCCAAGGGAGTCGGGGTAATTCAGTACAGTATAATGGACCCCTCATTCCAACTCCTCAGTTCTACCCGGGACAATTTCAAATGTTCCCTGGTATGGGAGGAGGTATATCTTTATGGCCTTATGGGTCACAGAACCCACCTACCACTGCGCATCCCAATGCGCAGGATCAAGTTCTTATGGTAAGAATTCGGTGAATTTTATATACCGTTGAAAATTCATCAATTTTTAACTTTTAAATTTTGTTTCAGCGGGACCTGAAGAACAAGAAGCTGAGTACAATGACTGTTGATGGATTCTGTGATTTGTTGAGCTCTCTCTCAGGTCCATTGTATGCGAATCTCAGTAAATGTGAAGATTTGATTAGGAAGAATAATATTTGTGGTAGAGTTTTGGTATCGTGTGATTTGACCGAATTGAAACAGGTACATATACAAAACGAATTGTTACAAGTTAGCATAGAAAAAAAGAAGAAAATGTGGACAAATTTTTGTTATCAATTTGCTAAGACAATTTCTCTCCGATTTTTCAAGGTTCTCCACATGTCTTTTGGTGACTGGGAACTGTTCAAAACGGTTGTGACAATATTGCGAGAGCTTGATCAGGTGACAGTTTCTGGTGATCATTCTACACATGGACTCCAACGTGACGGGAGTTTCCGACTGAATGTGATCACTCCCGACCGAGACCGAAGTGTGGAGAAGAAGCCGAATGTCCTCGAGAAACAGGTACTCATCCCCATGATAGAAATGGACTCAGGGGATTTGTAGAAATAACTGTCGACTCCAGTACCTAATTAATTAACACATCATTCGTGATTGGAAATAAATTCTACTCTAATTTTCTCTAGAATGTGCATATATTTTTCTGCATGCAAGAAGAAATTTGGCTTGTAGAACTTTAGTGGTATTGACAAATGATTGATAAATGTAACAGGGTTTATGCTAAAGCAGATGCGCTTTTCCAAGCTTTCCTAATATTTGGCGGATTGATTCTAAAACTAACATTTTAACAAATTATCTTGTCTGATTTTGCTTTTTGTGTAATTGTAACAGGTGACAATGGAAGATCAGATGATCTGTGGTGCCTTGGAGTTACTGAATGACGAAGCACGAGACGACGCATTGAAAGGAGATGTCTCACCACCTGAAACTTTGAGTCCGATTAACTCCGAACCGGGTTTGAAATTTTACTTTCAAAAATTCCGAAAATCGCTTTCATAAAATGGAGTAATAATTTTGTTGCGTTAGAGCCCGATGGTGTTGAAGAGCGTTTACAGAGCCGTAGTCCACGACTTTCTCGGATTCAAGTCGACCAAGATGAGACTGACGTTCTGTATGTGGTTGGTTCCACCTGTTTAGCTTTGACAGCAGAAATTCCCGAATCTCCATCTTTTCCTTCCAAAATTTCCACTCGGAAGTATGAAACAAGGTTTTCACTGGCCAATGAAACTGGACGTAGTCCTGGAAGAAGCCGGAGAGCCCATTCACAACCGCAGGAGGCAGAAGGTGATGTGAGAGTAAGACACGGAAGCGTGAATTTAAGCCACTCTCCTCGCAAAACGAGATCACGTGTTTCTGTTACCGAAAGAAGAGGGATCGTCATGAATCCGAAGTCACCGGGAATGGGATTCGATTCAAGAAAATATCCACGTTCAAACACTCCTTCGCAAACTTCTAGTGACGAGGAAGCCAAAGCACTCATTGGGGCAGTAGGAGGAGCCAGGAAAGTAAGCAACGTATAAGAAAATTGAATGTGTAGTTAGTAATTATTTCCTGTTGATTTTGGTGATTCGGAATCTAAAATATTTAATCGACTCCTGAATCACGAGTCATTCAAAGACTAAAAGCAAGAAATGAATGGGAGTTGATTTTTGTATTTTAACAGATATCTACAACTCGAACAACTCATTCTCATCATCCATCATCTCCAAAGAAGCGAAGTAAGGAAGAAAATTCGAATCGATTATCGAAAATTCGATCAATTTTTACACGAGAAGCAGAGGCGCAGGCTCTAGAACGCTTTGAGAGCAGTGGACCAATCAGAAACGGCCCGATTCCCAAAGGCTCAGAATCTTCATCGGAACCTCCTTTTAGACAATACAGATCCCCTACCCCATTGCCCCCGTTCGGGTCTGAAGAGTACTACCGTGTCATAAAATCCGACAACCCATCTCCAACCAGCAGCAACGAATCAGAACTTGGATCAACTCCGGAGAATCTCTCCAGTGGAGAAAACTTATTTCTCCCTGGCCCTCCTGATTTACCTGCCGAATCACCCTTTCCTAGAAGATTTGTCCCGGTTCGTCCCATTCTAGGGGCTAATTCGACTCAACCGTTTCCCATAGTTGAATTTTTGCCCAATTTAAATATCCAAATAAGACAAAGGAGGGAAGCGGTAGTGCAAAAGAATGTATCAATTGAAGGCAAGCCATGGCGTTCTGGAACCCCAGGTCCACTGACAGGAAATTTAATCAAAAACAAACTTATGAAATCGGATCCAGTATTGAGTAGTCGACCATCACTCTCACAAGAGTCTACACAAAATGAAGAAGGGAGGTCACAAACCGAAGACTTTAATTTTCCTTCCGTTCAATCACAGATGAGTTCTGAGAGGACAAGATCGAGCGAAAAAGTGGATAGTTCTTACAAAACTCCTCAAGTCTAACTATACTTTTAATTACCTTGTGAAAGTTACCAATTCAGCGTTTCAGTTTAAACTAGGATTGTGATGTCAGGATTAGTCCAGACTAAGGTGATAAAAGGCTTAGGCCTAAATTGCAGATATCCCTAGTATAATATCTTGAAGTTGTGAAAAGATTTGAATTTACATTAAAGTGAAGTGATTAATTATTAATCGGTTTGAATTCATATTTGATCAAAATATTCTTACCTCCACTCCAATATCGTTTCTGTCTATTTCCACATACAAAATACATCATGGACCATGTCCATGGGTGATTGAGTACGCAAAATTTTGAATTTGTCGGTATAGACGTCGAATATGGCGCCAAGAAAGATACGAAATTGAATTAAGGGCAACTATTACCGGTTGGGGAAATACGACATGGTTCATTTGGAATTTACTTTTGCATCTCTCATCCTCACCAACAAATGCGCACCTCCCACTACACCATAAGCACCCATGACGGGCAAATCCCAAATTGGAGCTACTTTTAGACGGCGATATTTAACTGCAAACTGGGGCTGCGAGTGACGTCCATTTTTTATTGACAGGAGTCAGGGTACTCAGAGTTATGAGTCATGACTCAATGACTCGCACTTTTGTAGTTAATCATGTTATAAATTAACTGCATGACTCAAGTTTCTCACATCACCCCTGAGGATTGAGTCAGAGTGAGATGACTCAGAGTCATGACTGTGACTCTGAATCACGACTCAGATAAAAATTCAGTATATAAAGTAGGGATGTAACGAATATTCGGCCTATTTTTCCGACGAATACAGATATTCGAATTCGGGGTCTCATGACGAAGCTTCGGCCGAATATTTCAAACATGAAATGAGCGAGTTTGACCGTAAATCCAAGTGAACTAAAACGTCACAGTGACAACAGCAATTCAGAATGGAAGAAACCAGAGTCAAGATACCTCATTCCGATATCCCAGCACCGTCCACCAAAATCCAACTCCTCGGAACCAGTAGGAAAATATACAGTACAGTTTACTTGTGAGGTAGCCCGTTTTTTAAGATTTTTTTTTTGTTTTTCGTTTTTTTTTTTGTTAGGTTTGTTTTTTAAGGTTTGTTTTTTGTTTTTTGTTTAGGTTTTTTAGGTTTGAAGGTATGCCAGATTTTAAAATTTGTTTTTAATTTTTTTAAGGTTTTTTAGGTTTTATTTAGATTTTTATTTATGTTTTTTTTAAGGTTTTCTTAGGTTTGAAGGTATGCTACTAAAAAACCCTAAAAAAAAACTTAAAAAAAAAAACAAATAAAAACCTTAAGAAAACATTAAAGAAACCTGAAATAAAACCAAAAATAGACCTTAAAAACTGACATACCTTCAAACCTAAAAAAATCTTCAAAAACCTAAAAAAAAAAAGCTGAAAAAACAAACCATAAGAAAAAACTAAAATAAAAAAAAAAATAAAAAAAAAAGAACCTAAAAAAAACTAATCTTTAAAAAACTAATTACCATAAAAGCAAACTGTACTGTATATTTTCCGACTGGTTCCGATTGGAAATATTTTGGTGGCTGGAACTGAGGTTCGGATTTGGGTATCTTGACTCTGGTATGGAAGAAAGAAAGTTTCTCAAATTTCTGATAAAAAAAATTTCACGGAAATTTTGCTAGTAGTAATTATCTAAAATGTCAAAAGAGCGATTTAGAAGTGCTGTATGTTCCTGTAATCTCAAGTGAGTCATACATCACATTTTGCCTCGACTCAACTATGAACCTGATTAAATTAAACTTACTTACGTTGCTTTAAAGAAAGTTTAAAAAAATAAAATCTGCAGTATTCATCAAAACGTAATTCTGACGCATGAATGCAAATCCTGGGGCTGTGACCTTTCGATAGATACCCCACTTACACAGTATGAGATATTCGGACGAATATTCGGCCGAATATTCGTTATTCGTTTGTAGAACGAAGCGAAGCTTCGTTATTCGTTTTTGGGCCGAATACCGGTATTCGTTATATCCCTAATATAAAGTAAACAGTATATTTTCAGAATTTATTTGAATCTGAGTCACTGATTCATGATTGAGTCATGACTGACTCAATTATAAAAAGTAATCTTAGAAGAGTCAGCCTCAATTTTATACTTATACTGTGAGAAACAATGACTCACAATCACGACTTGAACTCAAGATCCAGGAATTGGACCCTGAGTCATCGTGTCCTTTCTACTTTGCCTTATGTAAATAAATAAGTCCTTTAAGGACGATATTTTAGGAATCAAGGATTATTACAAATTAGTCATAAACTGCATTTCACATAGCATTTATGAACTTTCTAAAGCCTATAAAAGCGGCTGTTAATCATAGAATTCCATATACTGTTACTCTGTCCTTTTTCACTTAAAGAACACTTAATAAAATCGCAATGCCTACAAGTCTTGTGTTATTGCTCCAACTCATAGATCAGAATTTACAACATGGTAGCAGAACGTGGTTGAGTTAGGAAACAATAAGCAAAAGTCAGTAGTACTTATTATTTAAAACTTAGTTTTCAAAGAAGAAAAACCTTTGTAAAGTCAACTATTTGTTCGTTAATTACAAAGTAAAATTTTATTCAATAGTGCTAAACAAAAGGAATAGTGTTGATCAAGAAAATATTAGAAGAAACTAGCAGAAGTTTGTTACATTTGAAGTGAAAGTCTTGAAAATCAGAGTATAGTATAGTGATTCACAACTAAAGAAAGTGAACAATGCATAGAAGTTAACCCTGAGAACACTGGTATTGTTTCTGTCACTCTACAAAAGTTAAACCAAAATTAGGGCAGAAATATAATTATTGCCAAACAGGAAGAATCGATTTAGCAAAAATTGATTACTGGAACAGTAGGTGAAAAGAGAATAACCNAACCTTATCATGGAAATATTCACATATATTGCGCTGGAAGCACAATTACTATCAGTAACAATAAACAACCATGCTCAAATCAAACGTTTATTCTACCACTGAACTCGGAATTTGAAATAAACGGACAACATTATCATGGAGAAGAATTTAAGCTTAATCACCAGGAGGAGATTGATCCTACTTGGATTTTAAAAGCGAATTTATTCCTACAACCCAAAGTAGAATTAAACAAGCTAGTTCTAAGGCCATCCACTGAAAACCCATCAATGAACAATACAAAAGGAAATAATTCAGATGCATACTTCCCTTGGTTTATATTAACAATTGTCATAATAAGCATATTAATCTTGAAATTTTTAATTTTGTCTTATATTATATACCATAGAAGAACAATTAGAAAAAAAACTAAGGAACCAACTGTTCTCTACAAAAAGTCAGATGGGACACAAGGGACATCGGAAGTAGTCGAGATTGGGGGATAGTGTGAGAAACAATGACTCACAATCATGACTTGAACTCAAGATCCAGGAATTGGACCCTGAGTCATCGTGTCCTTTCTACTTTGCCTTATGTAAATAAATAAGTCCTTTAAGGACGATATTTTAAGAATCAAGGATTATTACAAATTAGTCATAAACTGCATTTCACATAGCATTTATGAACTTTCTAAAGCCTATAAAAGCGGCTGTTAATCATAGAATTCCATATACTGTTACGCTGTCCTTTTTCACTTAAAGAACACTTAATAAAATCGCAAAGCCTACAAGTCTTGTGTTATTGCCCCAACTCATAGATCAGAATTTACAACATATACTGGCGCTACTAAAACTTAGTCAATGAGTCATGACTGACTCACTTGAATCTGACTCACCTTCACGAGTGATTTGACAACTGCCACTGCATCATGCTACTGAATGAGTCAATTTAAAACAAATGACTACAAAAGCGACAGTAAAAGTACCAGAGTCATGACTTTGAGTCTTCTGACTTATTCAGAAGAAATGAATCATTCGTCTAATTACAATCATTCCTGAAGGTGGAGTCAGATAGAAGAGTCAGAGTCATGCTAGTCAATTAAAAACATGACTGATGTTACGAAAGTGGGAGTCATGATTCTGAGTCACCTGACTCCTATTTAGAAAACAAAAATTGGATTCATTCGCAGCACCAGCTTCAAGCAACACTAGTGTTCCGCATGGCTCTGGCTCAATGGCTCTGGCTCTGGCTCGACCTGAAATGTAAGGTTTTTTTCCCTTTCGTGAGGTTTTCCACCTTCTTTTGAATATTTAATANGCTCTGGCTCGACCTGAAATGTAAGGTTTTTTTCCCTTTCGTGAGGTTTTCCACCTTCTTTTGAATATTTAATAACTAATAGTCATAACTTGGTATGATACTCTCTTCAGCACCTTACATACGAATGTCTAGAGCTTCCACAGTTTCTTTAAGGAGCGTTTTTCTTCACTCAATAAAGCCGAACTCAAATCAAGTCTCCATTAAATAAAATAAATAAACCAATCACCAATTACTAACCATAGACAAAACAATTTACACTTTTAATTTCACTATTTCCTATTTGGTAGTGTACAAAATGACCACTATGAGAATTACGATGAACTGTAAATAACTAGAAGAGAGGAGTTGTGAGTATGGCCTTGTATGATCAGAGTTAAAGAAAAAACCTATTGCGCATGTGCATAAAAACTCTGCGCCCCTAAAAGTCCCTAACAACCCTAACCCTACGGACACCTCGTGAGTAAGCCAAAAAGGTGAATGACCTTTTCCACTTTTCGTCTCTGTGTCAGACATAAAAGTGAACCCTTACCCCAACACCCGCTGGCATAAACTCTTGCGATCCGACTCTTATTCAAGAAGCTTGGTACGAGTGCGGACGTCGAGTAACCACCATATCGATAGATAGTGCTCCCTTTTGGTCCGACATATAACCTCCAGAATGCCGACTTCCACTCTGATTATTCACTTTGAAATGGTCTAAAAACTCCCAAAAGGCTCTTGGGATCAAATATTATTAATTGAATTGATTAATTAAGTATTTTTACGTAATGTAATAACAAAATTAAACTTAGTTAGAATTAATTATCATGTTAAATTAATAATTAAAGAGTAATTCCCATTACCTAAATTTTCCTACCTTTACGCGCATGCTTTAAACTTGAGGTCAATGAACCCAATTTCATTCCTCCTCATACCTTTTCACAACTCAACAAACTTAAGTTCAATGAACCCAATCTTATTCCTTCTCATACCTCTCCACAACTCACAACATCCCCCCCTCACAAACCACGAAACTAACTTTACAGACTAAATATGTAGAGATATGAATAAAAATAATAGTGAGATAACTAAGAACTGAGTGTAAGTGACATATTTTCAAAAAATAATTACAAACTTTCCTTTTTTATGTTGATTCGACACGTTGGTTCATCATCATCATCATCATCATCAAAAACTGCAACTATTTTGCATTCCTCATCTTCTTTAAACCGAGTCTTATTTTCAGAATCCACTGTTGTGCAGAATTTTGGGTTCTGCATCCAAGATTCTTTAATCTGTTCCATTAGATCTTGTGGTAATGACCGGAAGAACTCTTTGGCCTCTTCTGATGTTCCATGGTTTATTTTCTCCATCTCCATAATCGGCAAACTTCTTACCATTGATCCAAAAAGTTCCTCTGACAAGCTTTCTCCTTCCGCATTCTTTACTGCTTGTTTCATTTTCTGTCTCTCTCTCTTCTGTCGATCTCTTTCCTTCTCTCGATTTTTCAATTTCAAAGTCACATTCTGTATCTTTTCCACTGCTTTTTCCCGTATGTTTAACTGCTTCCTTGCTAGCTTTCTTAGCTCTTCTGCTATTTCCTTCGCTTTCTTTTTTAAAATCAGTCTCTGTTTCTTGATTTCTTCTGTCTTTTTGTTTTCCATCTGTCTCTTTCTTTCCACTTCGCACCTTTCCTCTGCCTCTTTTTGCATATGATAAGCTTGTATATTTATCTCCCTTTNTTTGCATATGATAAGCTTGTATATTTATCTCCCTTTCCAAAATTCGGCTTGCTTCCACCCCCAATTTCTTCAAAATTCTCCCTGATCGATTCGCATCGTTCTCTTGTTGATTTTCCAGCCAGTTTTGATGTATGTGGATTGCTTGAGCCAATGCGCATCCCTTGGCTTTTGGAGTTTGGTAGGGCTTTGGAGCAGCAGGTATTATTTGGCCAACGATTCTGATGGAAGGTTGAATCTCTAAAGTCCTCCCAACTGTCCACAAATTCCGGTGTGTAATAGTTATTTTGATGTTCCCTGGTTCCATGGGCCAGGCTAAGCGAAATTTTTCGAGTGGAATGAGTTGCAGAGGGTCTGGTTGGAAGGTCATCAAGTTGACAGACTTGATTTCTTTCTGAGTCATTGGATTGATGTCCAACTTTCGCAAATCTGATCTCATAATATTTTTGGCCCTCTGGTATGCAGATCTGCGCTTCTTCTTCATCCCTCCCACCATGATTTTGTTCAACTCATCCTGCAAAAAATAATAAGGCTTAATATCCGATATATGAATCTCTCCATAAAATTTTCCAGATTTTAAATTTTTTATAAAATAAATTTCGTTGTTTTTTCTGCCCGTTATTTCAAACGGACCCTCGTATTTGTTGGTAAGGGATGCAGTGATACCTTTTGAAGCGTTGGAGAGTAGATGTGACTTCCTTAGCACCAAGTCTCCAATCTCGAAATTCACAGAGCGACGATGTTTGTTGAATTGAGTCAGATGTTTTTTCTGAGAGTTCAAAAGTTCGCTCTTTGCTAACTCTTGTACATACTTCATTCTTGNCCTTAGGACCAAGTCTCCAATCTCGAAATTCACAGAGCGACGATGTTTGTTGAATTGAGTCAGATGTTTTTTCTGAGAGTTCAAAAGTTCGCTCTTTGCTAACTCTTGTACATACTTCATTCTTGTTGCCATTGTCTCAATTTCCTCATAACCAGACAATTCAATTCCCATGACATTATCTAATGGAGTTCTCAATTCTCTTCCAAAATTTAAATATGCAGGGGAAAATTTTGATGCTTGACTAAGGCTGGTTCTGAATGCGGATGATAATTCGTCAAAAATTTTATCCCACTCCCTACAATTATCAATTGTGGCTACTATCATGGATTTGATTGTCTGGTTATACCTCTCAGTTACATTCGCCTGAGGGTGATAGGGTGGAGTAAATAGTCCCCTTATTCCAAACCTTGTGCACCAATTTTTAAATAAATTACTTCTCTCAAATTGAGGACCGNGGTGGAGTAAATAGTCCCCTAATTCCAAACCTTGTGCACCAATTTTTAAATAAATTACTACTCCCAAATTGAGGACCATTATCCCCTACTATAATTTTTGGAAAACCCCATCGACAACATAATTTCCATAACTGTTTTATTACTGTACTCGCAGTAGCCTTCCTAAGTGGAAATAATTCTATCCATTTTGTAAAATTATCTACGACTACTAACAAATATTTGTTCTGATTTGAGCTTCTAGTGTATGGTCCCATCAAATCTAAATATAACATTTCCCATGGTCCATGGGTTTTAGATGAGTTCCCTAATCCTGCTGGTTTCAATTTCCAAGGTTTTACTGATTGGCATTCCTTACAAGTCCTAACATACTGAAAGGCATCTAACCACATGGATTTCCACCAAAATCGATTCTCTAATTTCCTATAAGTTTTTGATACCCCCAAATGTCCTGCCAAAATGTCTGAGTGGAAGTAGCTAAGACAGTCAGTTTTCAATTTATTTGGAATCCAAATTCTCCAACCTGAGCTATCTTCTTCCCAAGGGCAATATTTGTTGCCTATGTATTTATGAAGACAACTTTCGCCATCTACAAATCCAAATTCCGATTTCCTGATAATGTGATTATCCTCTTCCTGGGACTTTTCCGGGAGTTTTTGTTGAGTTATGTAATCAATAATTGGACCTAACTCAGGGTCTTCTCTTTGAGCCATTCCCAATTTTTCTTTAGAAGGAATGTCCTCAAAATCTATTACATTTATTTCGTAAGCCCGAGATAAAGCGTCTGCTGTTCTGTTCAGGGCTCCTGATCGATAAGCGACATTGAATTGGTAACCTTGTAGCTCTAAAGCCCACCTAGCAAGTCTACCTGTAGGTTCCTTCATTTGTTTAATCCATTTCAATGCCTGGTGGTCTGTCTCAACTGTAAAGTTGGTAAATTTTATATAACCTTTGAATTTTTTGATGGAATAAATTATGGCTAAACATTCCTTTTCGGTAATTGAGTAGTTTTTCTCTGCCCCAGAAAGCTTGCGACTAATGAACCAAACTGGTTCCCTAATTCCATTATTTTCCTGCAAAAGCTCAGCCCCGCTTCCCTCATTGGAAGCGTCACATTGAATGATAAATGGTTTACTCAAATCCGGTAATGTCAACTGAACCTGCTGTTTAAGAGAATCTCTCAAATAATTAAATGCCTTTTGACATTCTATATCCCAAGTAAACTTTGTATCCTTCTTTAATAATTCAGTTAAAGGAGCGGCTCTGATCGAAAACTCCGGGATAAACTGCCTATAATAGCCAACAAATCCTAGGAATCTTTGAATATCTTTAACCGTTTTCGGAACCTGGTAATTATCCAAAGCTGAAACTTTACCTGGATCAGGAAGACATTTCCCTTTGTCGATTATAAACCCCAGGAAAGTGACTGATTCCTTGCATAGTTCTACTTTGTTCGGATTGATAGTAAATCCCGCTTCTTTCATTGTTTCAAAAAATTCTCTCAAATGCTTCACATGATCTTCCAGTGTTCTTGAAAAAATCAACAAATCGTCAAAAAAACCAAGAAGCGTATTGAAACGTAATTTATGAGTCACTATATCTAGTGTCCTTTGAAATGAAGCTGGTGAATTCTTCATCCCTTGAGGAGCTCTCTTGAACTGGTATAAACCCCTTGGAGTGATAAAGGCGGTTTTTGGTCTGTCTTCCAATGCCACTCCAATTTGGAAAAACCCATCGGAGAGATCAAATTTTGACAAATAATGCCCATTGGCCAAATAACAAAGTAAATCATCGATCCTGGGCATTGGGTATTTGTCACCCTTTGTCACCTCATTGACCTGTCGATAATCAACACAGAATCGAAAACTCCCGTTCTTCTTGGGTCTCAATAAAACATTACTTGCCCAAGGACTAACAGAAGGTTCTACAAGATCATTTACAATGAGCTCCTCTAATTTCTCCAACAGCCTTGTCCGCTTTTCAGGAGTCATAGGCCGTGGGTGATAAAATATGGCCTTGGAATTGCCTGTATCAATTCGGTGTTTGAAAACGTTACAAAAACCCGGTTTCTTAGTGAAAATCGAATTAAATTCCATGACCACATTCCTCAGTTCGTCAAAGTAAACTTTCGGAATGTCAACATCACCCATCAGGTTATCAACGACCTCCTGAGAGTGAATGTCGTCCACACTGAGACAAACCGCCTCCAAACCATTAAGACAATCAGGGTCAGGAAAGAAAAATCCATCTCCGTAACCCATTTCAGAATTTTCAGTCGAAAAGTGAGAATTTGAAACCACCGACGTGCCGGATTCCTGGATCCGCGCTGGAGCATGAGACAAATCACAACCCTTAATAATTTTCCCTACATTAGGGTTCTCGCTTGTGGAATCACTGTAGATCTCACTCTGATAGCTTGGTTCGTAAGAATCCTTCGATTCTATTTTGGGTAGAGAAGTGAATTTTGATTTCCCTCCCATTTCTCCCGGCGAAAAGACAGGCGAATCAGTGAAACCAGATTTTGAAAATATAAATTTATATTGAGGCTCGGCAATTCCAAAAGACCATCCTTTAGGAAAAACCCCTACATTGAAAACCTTCAGAAAGTTTTATTGTTAGAAGAAATCTGAAAGTTTAAAGTTACCATTTTGTTTAGGTAAAATTCTGCTATATAGTTAGCAGGATTGTAACAATATGATGGAAAATTGTTAGGACAAATAATTGATTGATCATATCCGAATGAAATAAAAAATTTTGTCGAAAATTTTGTTTCAAAATTTTAATTTGGGTTGAGCTATGAGCCATTGCTCTGGCTCATGAGCCAGCTCAACAAATGTCGGGAGCCAGAACCATGGGTCATGAGTTGGCTCACTGTCAGCCTGAACTATGAGCCATGGCTAATTGAGCCATTGGCTCTGGCTCACACCTAAACCTGAGCCATGCGGTACACTAAAGAGCATAGTGCAAAGTGACAAGTTGGGGTCTCGGAATGAAATTAACTACATTTTCTAGAAACTGACATTATAATCTAGAATGTTAATTTTTGAATTGCCATTGGGCACCGGATGAAGGGTAAAATCGAAAAAGAAATTTGTAATTTTCGATGAGTTAAACTTAAATACGTCCTAAAATCTCTATTTGTGTATGAGAGGGAGAGACGGTGTAGTGGTTACAATGTGCGGTTCTGTTTATAGTATAAAACCTAGAGGTTCCAGGTTCGAATTTTATTACCGTCGCTCTTTTTTTTTGTTTCATGAGGCCTTTCTTATTCACATCAACCTTGAATTGCTACTAATCCATGAGTCATAATCATGGATCCGAAAGTCGGACTCCAGATGTTTATAGATTCGGTGACTCTGACTCAGCTAAACTGTGAGTCATGGTGAAGACTAGTTGAAACTTTCTAAGTTGACACTAATGAAAACTTTCTTCAAGTCGGAAAATTTTGTTTTTGAATTGAATGCAGAGGGTTTCTTTCACACTAGAGTCTGTTCGTGGATTTATGACGATATCGTGATTTTTTATCGATCGTGATCGTGATTTTATCGTGATTTTTCACACTAGATGAATTTATTTCAGCTAATTAAATGAAAGTTTGAGCATTTATTTTCAATTTGGTCTTTGCAGAATTGAATTTATTTCAATTCTGCAAAGACCGAATTGAAGATAAATGCTCAAAGTTTTTAGCCGCGCATTTAATTTGTTCCTTATGTTTAAAACATTTTCCGGAGGTCAGGGGTCACTGGGTCACTAGCGCAATTGCGCAGAGATACCATATATTAAAATACATGGTTTGGGATTATAATCTATGGTACGACGTCATTACCATAGATTATAAATCGCCAACAATGGATTTAAATCAATGGTACGTACCATAGATTATAAATCGTCTACCATAGATTTAAATCCCGTTTAAGGCTGGTCTGACATGGTTTTGAGTGAGAAAATTGTCTGGGAATGACGTCGCTGAAGCACTTCAAATTCCCTAACATTTCTTCTCGTTAAGTTTGATGACTTCTCATTGTTTATTTGCTTGAAATTATTGTTGAAATATTACTGGAATAATTCATTTTCATTCTGTGTAAGTTTAAAAAATATATGATTAACATGGTTGGTGCTTGTGCTGTTGCATGCAACCTGCAAAGTCACAAACAGAAATTATAAAGCAATGGAATATAGGTTTCATTATGATTAGATTACGCTTTGAATGTGCCCATATGTGTTGCATGGTTCATGGGATGCATGATGAGACACAATCCTTTCCATACCAATAGTTTAGGTTTAACTCCGAAAAAAAATAATAAAGTTAAAAATTTTTTTTCTTCGCACGTGTGTGTACTTAGAAGTACGTCTGTCAAGGACAAACATTCACTTGCAACCGATATGGGGAAAAATCGATTTTAGAATCGATTTTTACTAATTTTGACAAAAACTCAACATTACAAGTTTTTAAACTTAATATGATAGAATAATATGAGATTAACTATTTGACTAATGATACTTGAAGAGATTAATAAGGGGAGAATTAAAAATATATGTTTCAAATAAAAATCAGTCAATCCGTTCAGCTCAATAAGAAACAACTTTTTTGTTTCTCAGGTGTGAAATAATATTATAATTGGAAATGATAGAGGAGTTGAGAGGAAGATAATGACATATGCCTTGTACCCAGACTCGTAAGGAAACATTGAAACAAATTAATTAAAAAAAAATTTTTTTTTACTCAAACATGAGGTTAGAATTCCACCTCAAGTAGTCACAACTTTTTGTTTCTCAGGTGTGAAAAAATATTATAATTGGAAATGATAGAGTGAGTTGAGAAAAAGATAATGACATATGCCTTGTACCCAGACTCTTAGGGAAACATTGAAACAAATTAATTAAATGAATTTTCACTCAAACATGAGGTCAGAATTCCGGGTCAAGTAGTCACAACTTTTTTGTTTCTCAGGTGTGAAATAATATTATAATTGGAAATGATAGTGTGAGTTGAGAGGAAGATAATGACATATGCCTTGCACCCAGACTCGTAGGGGAACATCGAAACAAATTAATTTAAAAAAAATTTTCACTCAAACGTGAGGTCAGAATTCCGACTCAAGTAGTCACAACTTTTTTGTTTCTCAGGTGTGAAAAAATATTATAATTTGAAATGCTAGAGTGAGTTGAGAGGAAGATAATGACACATACCTTGCACCCAGACTCGTAGGGGAACATTGAAACAAATTAATTTAAAAAAAAATTTTCACTCAAACATAAGGTCAGAATTCCGACTCAAGTAGTCACAACTTTTTTGTTTCTCAGGTGTGAAAACATATTATAATTGGAAATGCTAGAGTGAGTTGAGAGAAGGATAACTACATATGCCTTTTACCCAGACTCGTAGAGGAACAATTTCAGTTATTTAAGGTATTTTAGGTGAAGAATTGTTGAAGTATGAGACAATTATTTTGAACGTATATACAGCTTAAGTTGTGATAGTTTAATTCTTGAAAGGAAAAATGTTTAGCTGCACTATATTTAAATGTTAACATGTTACAAGTTAATTATTTTATACTTTACGATAGTGCTTTGAAAGTAATATATCAGTTTGATGTGTAAGTAAATCAAAATAGTTTGTTTAGAAAGTAGAAGAAAATTTTAGATACACTATTCGCAACTACGATGAATTTTCTTCTTATGTATAATGAATTGCTACTGTTTTATTTTTGAAACTGTAGGATTAATGATGATATTGATACAATGGTTTACAATTGTAAAACACTACTAAAGATATTGATGTAGTTAGGGAAATAATGTAACTGTAAAATAATGTAAACTGTGAAATAATGTAAATGTAAAAATAATGTAATGGTGTACAAAACAATCATAACATTTTTTGGATTAAAAAATTTTATTTTTATTTTAGAATTAATATTTTAGAAGTGGATTGAAAATAGAATTCAGTAAAAACAAAGGGATTACGTATCCTGCAAAATATTCTATAATTATCAAATTTCAAGTTTAAATGTTTAAAAAGTTATATTTATTTAATATAGCTTATTTTCAATCATCATGGTTGTAGTTTAACGTTAAAATTGCATACATGTTATTTACACTGACATGGATTTAAAAGTTTGTGGCAAAGGAAAATCAATTTGCTAAAGGTTTATGACTTTAAGATGAAAAATTAATTGATTTGAAGAGATTTTATATTTTGTTTTGAGTATAAGTAAAATATTGAACGTATTTAAATAATGTCCCAGTTGTCTTTATTACTCAAGATGAGTGGCATATGAATACTGTATTTCAATTGTTTCATAGAATAAGTTATGTTCAATTTGAATGAATCGAAGAAAATGTATCTTATCAAAAATTTATGAAAATGCCAAAAGGAATCAATGCAAATTGAGACCCAACAGTTTTATTTCAGCCTAACGAATATTTAGGAGTATTTTATATTAGAGGAATCTAGATATTACGTTACGTTGTGTACTTCTCATAGTAACACAGTTTGGTTGAACGCATAATGCATCAGCTTAGTAATGGCAGCCTTTATTGACTAAAATAATTCATTAAATTTTTTTGAGTTGAAATTTGTCGTCATGATTTCCGGATGGATGTAGTTATTGTGTCGCATTTGTTATAATACTGCAATTAAGATTCGGAGTGTGATAAATATCATAGTTCAATAACGATTTGTTCTATAAGTTTCTAAAATAGGGTTACTAAACAAGAGTAGTTTGTAAATGTATACCGCATACAATTACAGTTGAAGTGATATAAAAGAAACATAATGTTGAATTAAACTATTTCTTCAATAATTGATGAAGTGTAAGTAAATCTATGGAGCGTTTCTCCGTCATCTTATCGTTTACAGCTTTATTAACAAATGATATTTTGCAACCACCGAAGTGATTTCGCTTTTCAATTATATCGTATTACATTGATATTTTTGTTTGGTGTTTTTAAAAAGATGTTTTTAGTATCGGATTGTCTGCAATTTGTGCACTGCTTACGCTGGAACACAAGCGACAACAGTACTTGTAATTAGTGCTGATAACAAAAAAAGTTGTACCCAACACCTTCTTTGTTTCGTGGACGTTGAAAATTCTTTTTGGACATTTTAACTTTGGCAATGGATTTGAAGTTTGATGAAATATTGGTGAGTTAAATACTATACAAAATAATAAAATAACTGTTTTTCTTTAAATATCATGTACAGATACGTAAGATTATGCAAATATATATTTTTAAAGTAATTGTTGGGCGAAGAATGATGTCTTTTTTGCTATGTTTTGTAGAATGTTTGGTGTAAATTAATTATATTATAAAATATAACATCTTTCAATAGTGGAATGATGGATAAAACCAAATAAAAATTTGTATATATATGTATCATATATTTGAAATCAACATTGCTATTTAAGATGTTTGATAGAGCAATTGCTGTTACTGTGTTGTTATTGGTTGCGTCACTATGCAAGCATTTCCAATAGCAGTATTAAAATAAATTTTTGTAAAACGCGGTCAACAATTTCTGTGCACTAATCTACATTATCATGACGGTGCTAATGAGTCCACTAAAAATAGTGATGTTTTTTAAAAAGTTCTTACTTCTAATTGTTTATAAATTAAAACTGTTAGCTACAGCAAAAGAATACTTTGTGAATGATAATGTTTTTGGAACTCATAATGCATACAGTTGGCATAAAAATTATAACGTAAGCGGGATCAACTTTGTTACAACATGCGTAAAAATGCTAATATGTTTGAAAATATTCTCTTGAGTAGTTAACAGTTAGTTATAGATTGAGCCAATATTTATCAATATCCCATGGTTGCTTAAAAAATCAACCGAACCTAACGCTAAATCTTTTTCAACTGGAGAATCGTTCGCAAGCAAACCTGCCTTCAAAACTATATAATATAGAAAATCAACTATATCGTCAATTATAAGAGGCCTTATACTCCGCATCGGTCACTAGTTAGGAAGTATAGAAACTAATAGGCCATTCAGTTATTTGGTCAATTGACGAAAAAATTTCTAGATATACTGAGAACGTGAAATAACCTAATGTTTAATTCTAATGTAACAAACAGTAAACTAAAAGGTTCACGTTGCAGTTAGTGTTTAACTTAACTATAGTTCTGAATATGTGTGTAATTTTTCTGCTTGGAATTATAGAACTCAACTGATACACTTCTGACCGAATATGTTTACAGTTGGGGAGAACAATTAGGTACCCAGCAGTGGAGTTTTTTGAAGGAAATTCACAAATACTTGAACAAATGCAGAAAGGCTTCACCGTCAACACGGAAGCCCCTCAATTATATACGTCTGACCAGAAACCACAAACGTTGCAACAAGCGCAGGATGTGTACTTCGTTAGAGCGTAACTACGATAGTTACAGGCTGTTATTACATGTTGTGTAATGAAAACACGATTATATTATACCTAAACTGCCGATAAATAGATACAATAATTTTAAAAACCTCGCGATTAAAGAATTTGGTGAAAAAGAGCAATCGTATGTATTGAGCCGTATATAGCTGTCTAGACTAGCATTTAACCATCCTGTTAGATGAAACATATCCTAATTTGTTTAAAAAGGCAACCAAATTGTAATAAAATGCGTTTCAAATTACTGAATAAATGTACTTAATAGTGATTTAGATAAAAAACGGCGTGTATATTTCATTCATTATTGTGTTCAAATCCCAAAATCAGTCTCAATATTTCTATTTTAATAGGAAAATGATGGTAATAATTTAGTTCTCAATCGTATTTGCTTACATTAGCCTTCAATTCAATGTTGAGTTGTTCAATGACTCAGAAGTTAACGATACTTTGTCTTTATTTTAGTTGTCAGTAGTTGAGTATTTTGATATTCCAAGCAAATTTGGTTCACGATTCAGCACATTCTATCATATTTTTGAAAACCTGATATTGAATTACAGAAGTACGGCTTATATATACTTATTGAAATTATTACATAAAATCTAGTTGATTTGTTGGAAGAAAATAATCCGCTGACAGCAATGGCTGTGTATATTGATAATTATTTATCATTGGTTAGAGGGAGCAGAATAAATTCGTTTTGGGAGTGCAGCAATGTTGCAAGACAGTATATTACTCTGAAGTGTTGGATAAATTTAAATCGGTAAATAGATAACGAATATCCCCTGGTATCAGATCTTTGAATTCTTTTTATAATTCAGGTATAGGTTTCAGGCTGAGGATCTTAATGAATCTAAATCTGAAGTCAGCTATCAGGTTCAGGTCCCTGATAAACTTAACAAAGTACCCGCAATCAGGTTGCAATATGCTGGACCTGCGGAAACAATTGTAGGCGCCGGTTGAGGTGTAATTACAGATACAACCTTAATTTAAGGCAGCTATGGTTTGGGCAAATGAACAAAATAACTATTCCACATTACAATCCCGAAAAAGTGCGATGGTTGTATTAAGTATGATGGACATTAACGACGATTTCGCTTATATTTAATGAAGATGAAAGTGCAGCGCAGTTATTAAACATGTAATAGCACTGAACTCACTAACATTTCTGTTTTGTTGATAGGATTCACTAATGCCTTTCATGAAGGCATTTAATACGGATTGTCCGTCCAATGCCAACCACATCATATCGCCTGCTGTAGCTTATCCAATGTGAGTGAAAATCAGTGTAACCAATAATGTAATAGATATCATAACTTATACGTACGTAATCAACAATTTAAAGAAAATGGTGATACCTTGCATGGAAGCTGCAGGTTTTTCTACGCAACCAATCCCAAACGCATATGACGATACGGCTGATGAGATGGATACTTTGTGTATCGGAAGAAATGTAGCAACTGATTCAGGTAATAG
Source organism: Holacanthella duospinosa (assembly GCA_002738285.1). Lineage (NCBI taxonomy): Eukaryota > Metazoa > Arthropoda > Collembola > Poduromorpha > Neanuridae > Holacanthella > Holacanthella duospinosa. The sequence goes on along the minus strand of NIPM01000006.1, from coordinate 1,733,376 downwards.
TTACCAACCTTAAACCCCTATTAATAAAACTAATTGAAAGTACGACAATTAGGCGTTTAGGGTAATTGTATTATTGCAACTGGTTATTTAAGTATTATAAGTTCTGAAAGTGTTACATTCTTCAGTTTTAAGTATAAAGAGAATTTTTGTATAGAAAGGTATACATCAACCACTGACGTTGATTATGCTACACTTGCTCCTACAATGGTTGATTCAGCTATTTTCTTTATGGAGTATTTGCCATTTACTGCGGAGAAAGAAGTTTAAATTGCTAGCGCTTATCATGTAAGAAACGATAATGTTTAATATGAAAATAATGGACGAGTATAGTTATTTATTACTGCTTAAGGAGAAACTGCTACAGACGTTCATGATCATCGCCAATTACAACCCAAGGCGCTTACGATTATACAGAAATATGTTAGCAGTACTCAACAACGGAGACAAGAAGAATGAATGTAAGTAAACTATAAGCTGAGTATTTATCTAAAATACTACCGATTGAGTTTTAAGTCCCAAGCGTCTTTTCTGCGCAACGCGAAACTTTGAGGACAATAACAAATNGTATAAATCGGGCGTTAGACACGTTAAAACTCCAACTAGAGTATCAGTAACGACTAATGCTACAATTACACCAGAGAGCAAAAGTTGCGCAACTTTTGTTCAAAAGTTTTATGCAATTTCTTGTGCAAGAAGTTGTATGAAACTTTTGTTTCATTATTGATTACACTACCGATTGAGTTTTAAGTCCCAAGCGTCTAAAGACGCGTTGCGCTTTGAAACTCCTGTTATTGTTTAGACACCTTGAATTGATAACATGAGTGAGACAAAAACTCTTTAGCAGACGACGAACAACAAATAAAAGGGCGAGCGTCTCAACAAGGGAGCAAAATAACCGCTACGGGAAACGTATAATTTTTTAATTTCCATCCTACTCTTTCATTCAGTGTTACTAACACGGTCTGAATTCAAGTGAACTATAATTTTTTTGTTTTGTTAATTTATTAAATTTGAATTAAAGTAAAGAGGACTTAAGGTCAACTAGAGAATTACTGTGAGTACAATTAGTTACTTTAGGTTTTCCTTTCTTTAACTCAANCTTTTGCTCTGCTGCTTGTTTCGTTAATTTCCTATTCGCAGAGTTGTTCACTCCAATAAAACCGCTATGGGAAACGGAATTTTTTATATTTCCATCCTACTCTTTCATTCAGTGTTTGATTGTGCCAGACTTAAGTTCTGAACTATAATAAAAAACAAATGTTAATTTATTAAATTTGAATTAAAGTAAGGAGGACTTAAGGTCAACTAGAAAATTATTGTGAGTACAATTAGTTACTTTAGGTTTTCCTTTCTTTAACTCAACTTGAATAAATTAAAAAAGGCAGAAATATGCGCAGAGAGAAATTATATATTCGTCATGGAGTTTCGTATGCGCAGTAGGACATTCTGTATGCGCAGTGGGAATTAACTTATGAGCAATGCNTTCGTATGCGCAGTAGGACTTTATGTATGCGCAGTGGGAATTAACTTATGAGCAATGGAGTTTCGCATGCGCAGTGGGCCTTTATATATGCGCAGTGGAAATTAATGTATGCGCAATGGACTTTCGCATGCGCAGTGGAAATTTACATACGCGCAGTTGACTTTCGCATGCGAATAGCGCCTTTATATAAATGCTCACTGCGCATATGTTAATATCCACTGTGCATGCAGAAGTCCATTGCGAATAAATATATGCTCACTGCGCATATGGAAATGTCCATTGCGCATGCAAAAGTTCATTTCGCATATATAAATACCCACNCTTTATGTATGCGCAGTGAGAATTAACTTATGAGCAATGGAGTTTCGCATGCGCAGTGGGCCTTTATATATGCGAAGTGGAAATTAATGTATGCGCAATGGACTTTCGCATGCGCAGTGGAAATTTACATACGCGCAGTTGACTTTGGCATGCGAATAGCGCCTTTATATAAATGCTCACTGCGCATATGTTAATACCCACTACGCATGCAGAAGTCCATTGCGAATATATATATGCTCACTGCGCATATGGAAATGTCCATTGCGCATGCAAAAGTTCATTTCGCATATATAAATACCCACTGCGCATACAAAAGTACATTGTACATACATAAAAACCCACTGCGCATATGTAAATGTCCACTGCGCATGCAATAGTCCATATTGAACAACTAGTCACCATTATTTTTATTGGGTAGGGAGGAATCTAAAAAAAATTACTGAATTAT
>NIPM01000006.1:1695565-1731066 GCA_002738285.1 Holacanthella duospinosa | reverse complement strand
ACTGCGCATATGTAAATGTCCACTGCGCATGCAATAGTTCATATTGAACAACTAGTCACCATTATTTTTATTGGGTAGGGAGGAATCTAAAAAAAATTACTGAATTATCGGACTCGCAATGATGAGTTCATTTTAACTTGGGACCTCCATGACAATTCAAATTAAATTCTAATTCTGAGTTGGAATGGAAGTTTCAATGAACTTTGTACTCATGAATGACCCTTAAGGGTCTCAGCCTCGTTAACCAATATTACATTCAGAATCAGGATGAAAAGTTGGATAACATGGCAATTCTCAAAAGTACAATTTCACAATTTCAAATTCAACTACTTGATATCTGTGCCCAACTTTGCATCAGATTATGGTTGTTCAAATTAGTTTTTAGTCCAACTCAAAATCCAAGATCTTAATTTTTTCAAACTTTCTCGCGTTGCGCAGAAAAGACGCTTGGAACTTAATACTGAATCGGTATAAAGGTATCCACACAGATCCATAACAAAGATTTTATATTTAAGATTTTGTAAAATATTTTTAGATGACAAACTCCTTACGTGATTTTGTTGAGTTTTACCCAATCCATCATTGTACAGAGTGAGTAAATAAGGGCTACCTAGAGATCCTCACTCCACCGGACCTTTCTCTGTGTCACCCACCATAAATCAGCGTCAGAATTTTTTTTGTAACATCACATGTTACATTTAAAACAAAGAACCATTTAGTCAAAAGTTGTTATACCTAAAAATGGAGTACCGTCGATGCTTCGAATGATTTTGAGTTATGAATGAAAACCGTTCTGACTTGGTGACATCTGGGAGTCAATGAAATATCGAGTGAAATTTTGAGAGATTTGAAGTTTTTTTATCTTGAAATCGCGTATTTATGATGCCACTGACACTGAAAAATTTTTTGATTGGGGCAAGATTGGAATTTCCCTTTTTAGAATGTAAATTGGAGTATTTGTGAATGTTTTTCTAACTAAAACTACTGTGTCCCCACTCTAACAACCACCCAGTCAACTTCCCTCCGCCTCCCAACTTCCCACAGCTATCCCATCTGCTCACAATATATTATGCATGCCTACTTAAATCATTATACTCATTTCTTTATTAATCAACTAAAAGACTGAAAACATTATTTTTGTTATTTTAACTAAAAATGTTACAACAGATATCTGTTGTTGTAAAATTCAAAAATCCTAGTAAGCATTATATTCTAATTCTTCAAAAAGATTACACTTTATTTTCATTTTTTTGATTCTTGCTTGCAAATGAAATTATCTTTTAGAGTACAGGGATGATTTATTAGCTTTCCGAAATTGATGTCAGTGTCGTAATGTGCTGCAGCTGATACAAACTGTACACAATTATATGATGGGTAAGCTGTATCTGTGTAAATATCGTGCATTGGGTGCCATCTTGCATATGAAAATGGTTCTAGATCCATCCAAATATAGCGTAGTTTAAACCGTCTCGCGCCAACCCAAATGTATCTAAGGTTTTCTATTGTACTATCCCTTAAAATGTAGTCGAGAAGAAAATCATGTTCATCACTGGTGGTCACAGATGCCAAATGACCGTCATAACTCCTACAAAAGGCTTCAGCTTCGTCAAATGTTTTCAACTCATTACTGAAGAACTTGTAACAATAGTTATTTCGTTGGATCCAACCGGCGAGGCATGGTTGAGCGTTATCTATTGTTGGGTGAAATGTTTGCAAATCATTAGAGTATCAGTCGGATTGTAATAATTTATTAAAGCCACGTCTACAACTAAAATAAGTTATCGGCAGTGAAAAGTTCTGTACTACGAACGAGCTAATCAAAATTAGAAATGGCTTGCGACTTTGTTCATAATTTAAAATTGACTTTATTAGGCGCTTTGTGTCATTGTAAGATAGGAATTAAACGCTCTCTTTGTGTTAACCTTTTTGATTTCAATTTGGAGGATTGAGTTAGTCTATACTTAGGTGTGATGAAAAAAAATTCAAATATACATTCCAAAATTATTCTTAACATTGCTGAAGGAGTGCATAAATGATATCTTATTACGTTGGTTGCACGCTTAAGTGATGTCAGTAATGAAATCTAAGACCGTATGACTCGCATATATATTTATATGATCCAATGTATCATCTTAGATATAGGACATACCAAATTGTTTATAATAAAATATCTAAAATAACGGCTTGAATAGGTTATGTCGCAAGCAAGCCATATACCTATCCAATGTTTGATTATGAAATATTATTAAACATAATTATGCCTGGTCGAAGTTGCTTACTTAGTAGCAGCATAATACGAAAAAAATTTGTTTATCTGCCAGCTATTGTACACAAATATACAGCATCACGTGCATCTTGAATTTAGCGCTAAAATTGAATTTTGTAAAAAAATGTTGAGTTATGAATTAACTTCGTTAACAAAGTTTTCTAACTATCGAAAGTCTATTTGTTGATAACTTACTTTGTAAATATTTGGAAATCCTAAAATGGGTGTAAACAAGTTATGGTAAAAAGCTACAGAAATAAAAATGGTTACGCTAACCGCATTAATTATAAATTAATAATCAAGCTCCAATACGTTTATCAATAAAGACACAAAATGTTTTCATTCCTATATCTTTGTGATACAACGAATAATAATAAAGTATATCTGTGTGTCACTGATTGATTATTTTAAAACCAGTCTTACCCGTTTCAAGTACTAAAATTTCTGTCAAATCTTTTAGGCGTTTGACAACAGTAGATTCATTTAACTGTTGTATTAAAGAACCTCCATTATCAATGTAGAAGCAGAACGAATTTGAATAACTTAATATTAATACTACGCAAAACAACTGAAACTTCATTTTACGTTGAGGAGAAGTACTTTTGGGACAATTCGAAGTAATATAATTTACAAAAAAATCTGCCCATTTGCCATGACTTATATGCTTGTTTTGGTAAAAATTGACGTAGGTAGATTACATTTTCTTTCTGATTATAGTTATCCTTCAGTCAAATTCATCCTTTGTTGTCAACACAACTGATTGTAATGACTACTGCGAAATAGATAATAATTCATTTGTTCTTTGGATAGTGCAAGAGATAAGAAGTATTGACGAGGATTACTTCCTCAGTGTATTTACAAGTCTATTATGGCATTTGTGTTGTAGGATGACTTCAACGCCCGATGTAAATTTTCTCATTGCGTTGACAGCGAATTTTTTAGCTTTGTAGTGTTGATAGCTTTTGGAACGAACAGAATTTAAACTTACNGTGCAAGAGATAAGAAGTATTGACGAGGATTACTTCCTCAGTGTATTTACAAGTCCATTATGGCATTTGTGTTGTAGGATGACTTCAACGCCCGATGTAAATTTCCTCATTGCGTTGACAGCGAATTTTTTAGCTTTGTAGTGTTGATAGCTTTTGGAACGAACAGAATTTAAACTTACTCTTTATCTTCCGATGATATATTTACACCGCCCGTTCTCTGCACATACGTTGCTATTCTTGTCGAGAAATTTAAATTAATTTTAGATTGTTGTTTAAATATTTAAAAGGTTGTCAAAGTTAATTTTATTAATCATCCGCGTAGCCGCGTGAAAAGTAGACGCCTGTCTATACATATTCAGCCAATATTTGTAAGAAGGATCAAGTATGGTCAAAGCATCCTTGTCCGTGAAACAGTATCTGATTCCATTTACTATCAATATTATTTTTTATTATATTACTAATTAAATTCAAGAGTGACAAAATTAATTTTGAAGTAATTTTTCATATTTTGGAGAAAAGCGTCACGCGTAATCCTATACACATTCGTTGAATCACAACAAAAAAGAAATTGGCTATCACTTTATGATGCTTTAACCAATTCCGAACCACCTACCACGAAAATAACCGAACTGCACTGTTCCGCTCGCTAGTGTGTAAAGTGACTCTGACTCTGACTCTGGCTCTCATGACTCTGACTCTGGCTGTGGCTCTCATGACTGACTCTATGAATTATTTGGGAGTCAGTCATTATATGACTCTGACTCACTCCCTGTTTGAGAGTCAGAGTCATGACTCTCATAGTCAACTCGTCAGTAGCAGAGTAATGACTCTTGTGCATTTCCTGCCCAGAAGCCGATTTTTAGTATTCATTCATGTTCAAACACGTTTCATTCATCTTATCCATTGCATATCAGTTTGTGTTTTGTGTTCGTTTTTTAATTAAGAATGGAGGATGAATGTATTGTGTTAAATGTGGAAAATTCTCCAGTTAATGAAAGTGAAAGTTCATCAACATCGATTCAAGATAATCTAAATTTACAAAAGGTGANTTATCTAAATTTACAAAAGGTGAGAGTAGATAGTACAGGGCGGTTTTCGCTCCAAGATGGCGGCCAAAATCTATTTTTGTTCACCCTAAGACCCTTNAGTTAATGAAAGTGAAAGTTCATCAACATCGATTCAAGATAATCTAAATTTACAAAAGGTGAGAAAAAAGCAAAATGACGTCTACAATTTATAGAAATTTTATACAGTTCATATTAAACATTTTTTAATGACTCAGAGTCAGAGTAATGACTCAGAGTCAGAGTCATGACTCAGAGTCAGAGTCATGACTCAGAGTCAGAGTCATGACTCTGACTCCTCATATTTTCGCAAGCTGACTCTTGAGTCATGACTCCTGAGTCAACTCTAAACTACAGTAAGTCAGAGTCAGTGACTCGGGAGTCAATGACTCTGACTCAGTGAGATTAGGGAGTCACTTTACACATTACGCTCGACAATGTTTTTCGAGGCCTGAGCTGTGTGGTGTATTTTTGTAGCCGGTGCTGGGGTTTGGTTTTGTTATTTTGACTCTGGTGAAATAATTTAGTGTGTTGTACACATTTGATATCTCTCCTGTCATTTTAACCACAGTTAATTTGAAAGTTAACCTATACCAATTCGTAGATTTTTCAATTGATTCACATACCATGAAATTAGATAAACGTATAAATTATAAAATTATATCGGTTTTTATGAAACTAAAAACTGTAAAAATTCAACTCCGGAATTGCAGCTCCGGAGTGCACTCCTAAAATTTAAGGAGTTGGAGTTGTAGCTACGGAGCTGACTTCCAAAGAATAAGGAGTTGGGAGTTGTTCAACTCCAACTCCGGCCAAACTCGGAGTTGTGCCGAAGACTACTCACCAGGCTAAGATAATTAATTGTAAAGTTTAACTTGGGAAACCCTTTGCATGACGGAGCAAGTTCGGACATAATTATGACTTTTCCTATGTATTTTCTGTCGTTGAGTCGATTGGTCACTTCAGTTTTTGTGAATAGGCTTTATTTTTAGCTGTATTACGAATTTAAAGTTTTCTCATAGGAACTAGTATGAATTAAAAGGTTGCTTGTGTACTAAAGGGGTGGTGGAGTAGTGGTTAGGACGTTGGGCTATATTTCAATGTAGCCCGAGTTCGAATCTCAGGAGTCTCGGCCTACCTTTTTTTAAGGACAAGACTGATGCGCACTAGCATTCTCATTTCCCGGTTTTATTGACATTTTATGTTATAAATATTTCATTGTGTCCTCTTGTCAATCTTGAAAATGTGCTTTTTCATACTAATTTTGAATACGTCAGCTCAAAATAAATTTGCATATTTGTGTTCAACTATAATATTCCAAATTATTAATTAGTTGCTGATAATTATCTGGAATTAACAAATGGAGGTAATTAACATGAGTTAATTATTTAAACCTGTCGTTAAACCAATAATAANAATTATCTGGAATTAACAAATGGAGGTAATTAACATGAGTTAATTATTTAAACCTGTCGTTAAACCAATAATAATACTAGTAATTATAGATAGTATTCAAAACTCCAAAATGAAACTAACGATATTGTCAATCCGATTACTATCGCAAAATTATTCTTAGAAATCTTAAAATCCAAATTCGCAGAGAATAGTGATGCAGAACCATCAGAATATGATTTGTTATTACCTAAGGAACTTTTTGAACTTTTTCTTTCTATTGTGAACGAACAAATATTTGTAGAAGAAGATAAAATTTCAATTGATGAAAAGGGAGAAATGACAGAACCTGAAATGGAATGTAAGAATGAAAATCTAATAATTGGCTCATAATTCATATTTATATTTTCTGAATTTTTCAATTGTTTATATAACGATGCATGAGAGAGACTGGTTATGAATTCGATATCGACTGGGATTGTGAGGAAGAAACAAAATGTAAAAAAGCATCAATTTCTTTCGAGGAAAAAGTTAAAATTTTGGAAATTCATAAAAGCCACCCAACATGTAATCTAACCACTTTACAAAAAAGACATTGTTCAAAATTGCAAAAAATTTCTCTCTCTTTTTTTATAATGTTGGTGAATTAAATTTAGATTCGGCATTTTGTCAANTTTTTATAATGTTGGTGAATTAAATTTAGATTCGGCATTTTGTCAAAAATCTTCGGATCAGTTTGAAACTCTGAGTCATCAATTCTGCTCTCAAAATCGTAGTTGAAAGTAATTTTGTCAAGTAAAGAGTTGCGTTGCAATAAATAATTACACATTATTGTCGTTTGATTTGGAATATTTTTTAACGGTAATAATAATAATACATTTAATATTTCCAATTCGCACCAGAAATACGTTCTCAAAATGCCATCAGGCACATACTTCATAAATTTCAAATTTAATGGACCAGTTTTGACGAAACATCTATTGTTCGTGTAAACAAATTATTAATTGAAATGTTTTTAAAACTCCTAAATACTTTATTTTCAAATATAACCTGCAAAAATATCTATTCAAAATACAGTACAGCACATTCACTCGTAAGTACAAATTGAACCGAATACTGATGAAGCAATACCGAGTATTAAAAAAAGTTAAATTCGCAGTTTTGATATTTTTAGCAGACATGTAGAACATCTCGTGAAATGTTAATCGTACCTGGCGTATATAGTAATCATACAAGTCCTGATAAATGGTGAAATGGAGTTGTGTATCGACACGATGTACCTCATGAAAATTTTTCTCGGAATCCACTGAAGTAACCCGAGTTTCAGATTTGTATATAAACTCTTTCTAGTAGATATTCTTTCAACTCCACCATCTCAAATTAAACTTGAATTGAATACACATGATTCTGCTAAATTTATTATTTACAATCGATTATAAAGCGGAATGGATTCCAGAAAAAATTCTCTCAAATTCAACAGATATTATTTATAATACTTTATACATAACTCTTTATTTACAAATAGGCTGAAGGATTTCATGAACAAACCATTCTTTACAAATAATTATATGACCAAAATCGCAATTTAGTTTCTTCCAAGGCATTTGTGTTTGGCAACTTCAGAAGAAATGCCAGAATACAATTTGATTTTGGTGACTTACAAACAATAAACTTAGAAGTGAGGTTACGTAACTTCAAAACAGTAAAGTTTTTTTTAGATTCGAACTACTTTGCTAGATATTATTTATAATACTTTATACATAACTCTTTATTTACAAATAGGCTGAAGGATTTCATGAACAAACTATTCTTTACAAATAATTATATGACCAAAATCGCAATTTAGTTTATTCCAAGGCATTTGTGTTTGGCAACTTCAGAAGAAATGCCAGAATACAATTTGATTTTGGTGACTTATAAACAATAAACTTAGAAGTGAGGTTACGTAACTTCAAAACAGTAAAGTTTTTTTTAGATTCGAACTACTTTGCAAAAAATCTTGCCTGTTCCTACACTAGAAACAAAGCTACTGAGCGAAACATAATGGAATATCATTAGCAATAAATATTTTTTAAATTAAAAACAAATCTACATTAACCTCAGTAACATTATCGCATCTCTTATAAATTTTTACAGAAAGTATAAAAATATAAAAATTTACAGAAAGTATAAAAAGCTGCATTAAGATAACATTGCTTAAAACATATCATTCTTTAATCTTTAAGACTTGTAACTTCTAATATTCTCTGTTCACAGGTAGGCACGAAATAATATTTCGGTCTTCCGAAATTGCAAACGCAATCTAATTTCGTTGCTTGTTTTTTTGCTTTAAATTTTGAATTAAGTTAAATATGAATTGTTTCACAGCGCTAGATTTCAAGTAATCTAGAAACAATGAAATGTTCATTAAATCATTCAGACGATTGAAAATTTGTCTATCCACGCAAACCGTTTCTTTAAATTGATTTAATAAAAATCCATTGAAGTTTTCAAATTGAAATGCAGAATATTTGTACAACACTCCCCAGTTTTGACCGCCAGAAGATGCATGAAGTAATGAATGATTATTGAAAAGATAAAATTGTCTTCCTTATAAATTTCTACGCTATTTACAAAATAGTTCAACAAATGCTTAGCAAATTCTAAGTCCGAACTTGATATACAGTGTGTTAAAATAAGAAGGCAAAATTTTTGAAAAATATTTAAAAATAGAAACGTGACTTAATTTTTGTATAATAACCATTCTTTTTCAAATTACAAAGAGTATTACAAGGAAATAACCATATACCTGCGAAGTGTTCTACTTGGGACTTTGAGGTCAGAATTTCAAATATATTGTATTCGCTTACCCATTTTAGAAAAAGTATCGAAATAACTCTTGAACACAATTTTAAATTTAGTCGATGTTTTTAGGCGGTCACGCACACTCTTTGTCTATGTTTTTTTTGATTTATCATCGCTCTAAGCCTTTTTTACTTTTGTTTTAACTTGATGTAAACACTGGATTTAAAACAGTTTTTGAAAATAGAGAATTACTTTATTGTCAAATGGATTAATGAAAATCCAGTACGAGGTTCAGTGGTGTCAGCGGATATTGTGGGCATGGCCTTGAGGAATGCTAAAGGTGTATCACTTATTGACAAGGAAGTTGGCTTCAAATGGAAGAAGGAAATTTGTTCTGGCAAAATTGTTTCATTTGGTAAGCGAATGATTGTTGACTTTAGAGTTAAAGTTCATTTTGAATTAATTATTAGATCATTCTAAATGATTATGATTTAGGATCTAAACTGGAATTTGAAATTAAGAACCAAGCAACTAAAAAACCTGATGGTAAACGCAACAGTAATATGCAGCCGGTAAACTTTTTAGTTTTCGGTTTCAGTATAATTAGAAATTAATGAATTGTTTAATCTAGAGTGGTAGTTGTGTTAAGAAGGCTAGAATTGATCAGAACATTAAGACTGTAGAGACTAATGCTAAGAAAGAAAAACTGGATGAATTAAAGTTGCAAATTGACCGATAAATTCAAAAAAGTTGACGATTTGACAAGTAATAACAACTTACAAAATGTCCCGATTTAATTTAATTTTAAAAAGTTAATAATTTTTTTTTCTAGACGAAAACGAACGAGTAAAATTAAGACTGTCAGAACTTCAGGCAAAATTAGAAGGCAGCAATGAGTTTGTTGAGTGTGGAAACGGCTTTAAATTGTCTCGAAAATTTCTTGCTACAATCAAATCAACATCGCCTAGGCTAAATGTTTATGCCAGAAGCCTTTTCAAAAAATTGTTTGNTCTAGACGAAAACGAACGACTAAAATTAAGACTGTCAGAACTTCAGGCAAAATTAGAAGGCAGCAATGAGTTGGTTGAGTGTGGAAACGGCTTTAAATTGTCTCGAAAATTTCTTGCTACAATCAAATCAACATCGCCTAGGCTAAATGTTTATGCCAGAAGCCTTTTCAAAAAATTGTTTGTACCTCATGAAGTTATTGGTTAAAGGATGTAAAGAAAAGTTTAGCTTGCTTAATATCGGAGATTGTGAAAGATCTGAATAATGCAACTAAGCAAGTCACGTCTTACAAGAAGAAAGTGATAATTAGTACTATTGTAGGTCTAGTTATGAATTTCAGTTCGGGTTTAGTTTAGTGTAGTAGATATTGTTTGCTAGAAGTTTATTTAAAAAAAAAGTTGAAATAGGTTGAGAACTTTCATGAGACACAGCAATAAAGCCAAAGTGGTGTAATTGCATGTGTGTTTCTGGTAAATTGAAGGCAGTCGGGTACAATTCTCGGAAGAGACAAAAAAACCCTTGAGAAAGATTGTATAAGCAGAAAACCATGTGTTTTTTTTTTACGTTTTTCCATTTGTCTTTCCAAAATTTTAGAAACAAGGGTTCATATAAACATCCTTGTTTCTAACACATTGGAAAGGCTCAATGCTTATTGTCCGTAAACTGTTCTATGGATCTCGCATTTCTAATTGGTTATATACAGGATCCGGCCATAATTGTAAAGAGGAGATTGTACATGGCTCTGTATTCAATTCATTTCTAATTTGAGAACTCGGGAATGTTTTACTTCAATTTAAACTTTGTCCAAATTTTTGACGAAATTCGTCTCACCCGTATAATGAAACTCAATACGATTTTAATAACTTGTTTGACGTTAAGGTTATTGTAGGTTACACATTACTTGCAGTTGGTTTAACGGAAGACAACATTTGAGCTCATGGGCAGTGTTTGTCTGAATCTAAAATTAACTGCAATCTCACAATCGGCTATTAGTGAATTTTGAATGCACATCACATTTTGTATTGACGCATTTCAATGACTTCCTCGACCCCGTATTGCCCGCATTTCAATGACTCATATGAATAGAGTAATCAATCTGCAATGGCATTTGATACCTATTGATCTAGATCATCGCAGTAATTGAATTTCTTTAGCGTCCATGTGTCAACAAATATCNTTGACCCCGTATTGACGCATTTCAATGACTCATATGAATAGAGTAATCAATCTGCACTGGCATTTGATACCTATTGATCTAGATCATCGCAGTAATTGAATTTCTTTAGCGTCCATGTGTCAACAAATATCTTACACACATTCATCAAAATCTGACACATTCATCAGCAAATCGTTAATTGTCCAATGGTTTTTGATTGATTGATTGACTAATTTGGGTTATCTAATCAATGTTGCTCATTTGAAATAAATCAGTTAGCATATTGAAATAAGTAGTGCATACTATTTTAATTTCGGTTTTTCAACGGATATTACAAACGAGAAATGTTAAGAAGTACGTCGTATATGGTAGAGAATGTATCGCCTTGATTACACACGGCCATTGAAGCTGTTCCTTCCTTAAGTGCAATGACGACAAATGCGTGGTTATGATCGTTTGTTCCCGTGTGATCAAGAACAGGTCCCTTTGACCAACTTTGATGACTAACAAACCATCCTAACGCTTCAGATCCATCGAACGGTGGTGTATGTAGCATTGAATACGAAGCATAACTAAGAAGTGCCCGTTGACCACGGGAACCTTTCAATTGGTCTCTGATGAATTTCCCCCAGTCTTCCAGAGAAAGGTGTATCGTACCAGCGGGACTCACAACTAAAGGATTATCATATTGTATTGGGATTCCTGGAAATAGAAATGTCAATTTCACAATATAATACAAAAAACCGCTTCGTCGTAAATTTGATTAGTTTGTTTATTGAAAGCAGAGTTCAAGTTTTTGCCAACCAGTTAATGTAAATGAAGCAAACTGAATTCCCGAGTCACCAAATTTGCAAGTGCCATCAAACTTTTTTTAAAAGAAAATGTAAATAATAAAGAATTTTCGTCTTGTAGAAAATTTTTTACCTTGTGATGTATGTCCCCATGGTTGTGTAAGTTCATTGTCTCGAGATGTTGGACCATAGCCTACAGTAGTCATTGCCAGGGGTGCAAATAAATGCTCCTGCATAAGCGATTCGTAACTCTTTTCTGTTTTATTTTCTGCCATAGCAGCCGCTACTACATAACCCCAATCCGAATATAGAAANAAATTTTTTACCTTGTGATGTATGTCCCCATGGTTGTGTAAGTTCATTGTCTCGAGATGTTGGACCATAGCCTACAGTAGTCATTGCCAGGGGTGCAAATAAATGCTCCTGCATAAGCGATTCGTAACTCTNATCAAAATCTGACACATTCATCAGCAAATCGTTAATTGTCCAATGGTTTTTGATTGATTGATTGACTAATTTGGGTTATCTAATCAATGTTGCTCATTTGAAATAAATCAGTTAGCATATTGAACTAAGTAGTGCATACTATTTTAATTTCGGTTTTTCAACGGATATTACAAACGAGAAATGTTAAGAAGTACGTCGTATATGGTAGAGAATGTATCGCCTTGATTACACACGGCCATTGAAGCTGTTCCTTCCTTAAGTGCAATGACGACAAATGCGTGGTTATGATCGTTTGTTCCCGTGTGATCAAGAACAGGTCCCTTTGACCAACTTTGATGACTAACAAACCATCCTAACGCTTCAGATCCATCGAACGGTGGTGTATGTAACATTGAATACGAAGCATAACTAAGAAGTGCCCGTTGACCACGGGAACCTTTCAATTGGTCTCTGATGAATTTTCCCCAGTCTTCCAGAGAAAGGTGTATCGTACCAGCGGGACTCACAACTAAAGGATTATCATATTGTATTGGGATTCCTGGAAATAGAAATGTCAATTTCACAATATAATACAAAAAACAGCTTCGTCGTAAATTTGATTAGTTTGTTTATTGAAAGCAGAGTTCAAGTTTTTGCCAACCAGTTAATGTAAATGAAGCAAACTGAATTCCCGAGTCACCAAATTTGCAAGTGCCATCAAACTTTTTTTAAAAGAAAATGTAAATAATAAAGAATTTTCGTCTTGTAGAACATAAAAAAATTTTTTACCTTGTGATGTATGTCCCCATGGTTGTGTAAGTTCATTGTCTCGCGAGGTTGGACCATAGCCTACAGTAGTCATTGCCAGGGGTGCAAATAAATGCTCCTGCATAAGCGATTCGTAACTCTTNGTTGGACCATAGCCTACAGTAGTCATTGCCAGGGGTGCAAATAAATGCTCCTGCATAAGCGATTCGTAACTCTTTTCTGTTTTATTTTCTGCCATAGCAGCCGCTACTACATAACCCCAATCCGAATATAGAAACTTTTGCCCCGGTCTACCTTCCATTCGGGTTTTAATCAAAAGGTTTACAGTATTCACTCTTTGACCCTCCAACGTAGGAGCAGATTCGGCTATTTTTTTCCAATCTGTTGTAGCAGGAATTCCAGATCTATGACTTAACAGATGAATATAGTTGATACCGTGGTATTCTTTCGGTAACCATGGAAATATTTCTCCTAATGTGTCTTCCCATTGTACAACTCCATATTCCACTAAACTGGCAATCATTGTTGCTGTCATAGCCTTTGTGCATGAACCGATATGCCATAAATCGNCTCCATATTCCACTAAACTGGCAATCATTGTTGCTGTCATAGCCTTTGTGCATGAACCGATATGCCATAAATCGCTGCTGGTTACCTCTATACCTGAACCCTTTTTTCGAATTCCAGCAGCACCTAATGCTGTGATGCCATTGGTATCCAATTCTATTCCCCCCAAAGCTGGAACCTTATGTTTTGTGACCAACTGCTCCAACATATATTTGATATCAGATACCCCAGACGTGGTCGACTTGGATGCAACAATGCACACAGATAACAAAATTAAAAGATATTCCAACTTTCGGATTGACGCCATTCTTGTGTACTCATTGAATTATTGCTATAAATTATTCTAGGCTTTACATATTTATTTAACAAATGAAGTGATGAGAGATTTTATCTGTATGATTATAATTATCATTCACTCAAATTCCACGTGTGTTGAGTTATTGAGTATACTTGTAAACACCCATGTGAATAAAAATAATTTTGGGATATTATTTACAAGTGTGTTAAAAGTGCAACATACAGCGTCCACATGATAATAGTTCTTGCTGAGTGACGTCACAATCATATTCTTCACGGACAATGGTTACGGTCTCAAAAATTGTTTAAATGCGATGATACATTATTGAATAATATTATTGAAACAATTTGAATAAATTTGAATACACTCTACTGTCATCAATTGTATCTGAATAAACAATTTTTCTTATTCTTACTACTAATTAGGAACAAATCGTACATTCGGAAAGTTCGGATTTAATGTCGCATATGACTCATATTCTACATGTCCCAAATCCATCGATTACTGTCCGTTGAAAGTTTGATCAATTTTTTCGTTGAAACCATTTCCCACAACTTTTAAGAATTTGCGTTTGCTTCGATAATGTTACAATTTTCAATTTATTTCTAATATTTCTACCTTCTTACTTTACTACCGAGTTTAGTGACGTTAACTCTTTTAAATAAAATCATTTATCGTTTGCTGCTCCTCACAACTTTTTCGTGTTAACCAAATTTTCTAAAATTCGATTTCAGTTTTTTTCACTTTAATCTACTTGACCTGATTTTTTGCTTTAGCATCCAACTGTCCACATCAATATATTTCTTCAAACTCCACTGCCAATGACATTCAACTTTATCCTCACCGGTACAACTCAACAATAATGGTTGCTATTTGTTTCTTATCTGGAAAATCTGGCGGGGAAAGTCGCTGGTGGATTTTTCTTTACTTTATTTTTATTTTTATTTTATGAAACCTATCCGCGTGTTTTATTGACCCGTGTCCAAATAATTGAGTTTGCCATTTGTNCTCCATATTCCACTAAACTGGCAATCATTGTTGCTGTCATAGCCTTTGTGCATGAACCGATATGCCATAAATCGGTGCTGGTTACCTCTATACCTGAACCCTTTTTCCGAATTCCAGCAGCACCTAATGCTGTGATGCCATTGGTATCCAATTCTATTCCCCCCAAAGCTGGAACCTTATGTTTTGTGACCAACTGCTCCAGCATATATTTGATATCAGATACCCCAGACGTGGTCGACTTGGATGCAACAATGCACACAGATAACAAAATTAAAAGATATTCCAACTTTCGGATTGACGCCATTCTTGTGTACTCATTGAATTATTGCTATAAATTATTCTAGGCTTTACATATTTATTTAACAAATGAAGTGATGAGAGATTTTATCTGTATGATTATAATTATCATTCACTCAAATTCCACGTGTGTTGAGTTATTGAGTTAACTGGAGTTATTGAGTATACTTGTAAACACCCATGTGAATAAAAATAATTTTGGGATATTATTTACAAGTGTGTTAAATGTGCAACATACAGCGTCCACATGATAATAGTTCTTGCTGAGTGACGTCACAATCATATTCTTCACGGACGAAGGTTACGGTCTCAAAAATTGTTTAAATGCGATGACACATTATTGAATAATTTGAATAAATTTGAATATACTCTACTGTCATCAATTGTATCTGAATAAACATCTTTTCTTATTCTTACTACTGATTAGGAACAAATCGTACATTCGGAAAGTTCGGATTTAATGTCGCATATTACTCATATTCTACATGTCCCAAATCCATCGATTACTGTCCGTTGAAAGTTTGATCAATTTTTTCGTTGAAACCATTTTCCACAACTTTTAAGAATTTGCGTTTGCTTCGATAATGTTACAATTTTCAATTTATTTCTAATATTTCTACCTTCTTACTTTACTACCGAGTTTAGTGACGTTAACTCTTTTAAATAAAATCATTTATCGTTTGCTGCTCCTCGCAACTTTTTCGTGTTAACCAAATTTTCTAAAATTCGATTTCAGTTTTTTTCACTTTAATCTATTTGACGTGATTTTTTGCTTTAGCATCCAACTGTCCACATCAATATATTTCTTCAAACTCCACTGCCAATGACATTCAACTTTATCCTCACCGGTACAACTCAACAATAATGGTTGCTATTTGTTTCTTATCTGGAAAATCTGGCGGGGAAAGTCGCTGGAGGATTTTTCTTTACTTTATTTTTATTTTATGAAACCTATCCGCGTGTTTTATTGACCCGTGTCCAAATAATTGAGTTTGCCATTTGTANTTTATTTTTATTTTATGAAACCTATCCGCGTGTTTTATTGACCCGTGTCCAAATAATTGAGTTTGCCATTTGTATTATAGCATAAGTATGGGTTTTATAATTGACGTGAGGTATTCTTTAGCGTATAAGAAATTATTGTATATATTTATTTCATATACTCTTTCCTCAAAAAAATTTTTGCCTGTAAACCTTTGCCGTGTATTCAGTCATTGTAATTTCCTCCATTATGATTTCTTCGGTTTTCGTATGGCGCTTCAACTAAGCGCCTGTATTAACGATAAATTTGACAATTTTTACAACAGTATCCGCTCATAGTAGTAGAACTGTACTAACGTATTCAAATTACCAGTCCAATTCAATTCTTAACAATAATTGAACAGGCTTATTATGTGTTGAAAGCATATAATAAACATANAATTACCAGTCCAATTCAATTCTTAACAATAATTGAACAGGCTTATTATGTGTTGAAAGCATATAATAAACATATTTGTCTTGTTCCTCCTTCCGTCGGTGCTCTAACTCAAAAACGAATTGACGGGTCGAGATGCCGTTTACAATAGTAATTGCCTATGCACTAGGAACGGAGAACTTCGAAGATGAGCCTTATCTGTCNAATTACCAGTCCAATTCAATTCTTAACAATAATTGAACAGGCTTATTATGTGTTGAAAGCATATAATAAACATAGTTGTCTTGTTCGTCCTTCCGTCGGTGCTCTAACTCAAAAACGAATTGACGGATCGAGATGCCGTTTACAATAGTAATTGCCTATGCACTAGGAACGGAGAACTTCGAAGATGAGCCTTATCTGTCAACTCTGACCTAGTTTTTTTCCCCGTACTTCAATTTTGCCTTATGGGTATTTACATGTTAAATAATAACACAAATGTTTCGATAACCAATGGATAGATGGATATGGGGTTTAACCTACGAGATAGCCCATGCCTCAAACCCCTGCCCCGCGCATCTTAGCAACCTAATAATCTAACAACCTAACAACTTTACTAACCTGACAACTTAGCATTAACATAAATCCGACATTACCCTATCCCGGGAATTACATTACCCCCAACATTACACTGCCACTGGCGATTCACTTCCCAAGACATTGCCCTTTAACGGGCATTACCCCGACATTAACCGACCTCGGTGATAAAGAAATCACTTCTTTTCTACCGCCACAATGCACTCCCTTGTACTCCACTGCTCTAGCGCTCCAATACACTCTTTACCTCCTCAACGCATTCCCTAGGCCCTCAATCCCTAACAATCAATTTTTCAGGTTACATTACCGAATGAATTTTCCTTGTATCAGATCAAAATCAGTAGGCGTTATATTGGACATGTAGGTGCGCAGCCAAATCAGGGTTCGAAGTCGGATTTAAATCCGATTTAAAACGGATTTAAATCCAAGAATAAAAATCAAAGATTTTTTGGATTTCTATTTTACCCACTTAGACAAACTTGAAGATAAATTTAAGCACCAACAGTGCATCCAAATTCAGATTCCTAGCTTCAATTGCATTTTTGGTGAAAAAAAAAGTATTTTAACACTTGTAAATTTTGAATTTGAAGAAATTTTTTCAGAAAAATTTGTTATCTGCAAAGTTAAAAAAAAATTTTTTTTCAATGCCTTTTCAGTCGTCATATTTTTGATTTTTGACAATAAAAATATAAGAATTCAAAAAAACAGGTTTAAATCCAAAAATTTGGTTTTTTGGATTTTTTTTATAAAAATCCGATTTTTTCGAACTCTGAGCCAAATCCATCCTCGATTACGTTTTGTTATTTATTCAAGCTTTATTGTTCGGTATCGGCGTAAGCTGGTAGGACAGTAGACGTGTAATAATATAAATTATTTCAAAAAGCCATGTCAATAGAGTTTAAATTACAAGTATCAGAGCAGAAGGATTCGGGCGAGAATTGTTTGCGTTTTGAAAAGAGAGACGAGCACAGGAAGCGATGTGAGAAAGAACTAAAACTAGTCACCACAACCGACAAGATTTCTTCTCGAAAGTTCCTAAGGTATGCCAGACTCGACAGCCCAAAATAGAGTTGCTGTTCCGCCGAAATTGTGCAATGATTGGTACGAGATGACAAATTAGAGAAGCAGTGAGATAGCATTCGGGTGCGGTAGATGTGGTTAGTTTCGTTAGAGTTTCTATTTTTTGAAGAGTTGAAGCTTTTGGGATAGACATCAAAGTATAAACGTGGTCAACGCATGATTTTCCCTTCCGTAAACTAGCCTGAAAGTCCGATACAATGTTGTGTGATTTTATCCACTCCGCTAATATTATATTAAGACTTTTAGTAAAACGTTTGAGTGTGTTGCACAGATGAGAGATAGGACGGCAGTTAGTTAGCCTTTCTCTTCAACCATTTTTGAATATTGTACAGATCTACACATTGAACAATTGGTAAAAAAGATATCAAATCTACTTGAAATATGTGAGAAACCTTTGCCTGATAATTGAGCCATAATTCTCATCATTTTCAAAGTATTCACTCTGACATAGTGAGAAGAAATCCCGGCTAGGACAAAATAATTCCCCGCCCAGACAGTTTTTGTACTTTTGTGAACTGGAGTATTACTGGTCGCGGAATATTTCTTTGGGGAAAAGATCCAGGGTAGAAAATTTTGGAATTGCTGAAAACCAATTATGGTCCCATTGCGAAACTTTACACAATGGTAGATTCAAAACAAATAACCAAAACCAAAACCCCAAATCAAAACTTTGTAAAGGATTTAAAATTGAAGTAAGTAATGTAACTTTCAGTTAATAAATTAATCTTAAATTCTTTTAAACTAAATAATAAATGGAGGACTCCATTTCTGTTATTGTTACTTAAATTTTTTAAATAATTTTCCTTAAATATTGAATTCCAAACCACTCAACCCTCTTTCTCATCTAAAAAATAGCCTTTAAGAATTAACAACCTTCAGCAATTTAGCGAGGAATCACAGCTTATACTTTGGAACATTACCTGTTGAAAGACAGTTAGATTAAATAATTTTACTATAACAAATGCATTACTTGATTATAATAACAATTATAGTAGTTAAATTAATTAAGCACAAAAAAAATCAAAAAGCATTGCATCATCCAATGACCATTTTATTGTAATTATTCAAATATTTCACCTTGAATTCAGTTTTTTGCTTTTAGCTTGCAGATGAAGTTATCCTTTCCTGTACAAGGGTGATTTATCAGCTTTCCAAAATTAATGTCTGAGTTATAATGTACTGCAGTTGTGACAAATTGTACACAATTGTATGATGGTTGAGCTGTGTCACTGTAGGAATCATGAGCAGGGTGCCATCTTACATATGAGAATAGTTCTAAATCCATCCAAATGTACCGTAACTTAAATCGCTTCCCCCCAACCCAAACATATTTCAGATCATCCGTTCTGGTATCCCTTAAAATATAGTCGAGAAGAAAATCATGTTCATCACTGGTAGTGATAGATGCCAAATGACCATCATAACTCCTACAAAATGCTTCAGCTTCATCAAACGTTTTCAATTCATTATTAAAAAGCTTGTAGCAATAATTGTTTCGCTGGATCCATCCGGTGAGGCAAGACTGTGCATTATCTATGGTTGGATCAAACATGTTTGGAAACCATTAAAAATGAAGCGCATTAAAATAGTTAATTATAACTATGTTCTTTTTTCAAATAAACCTTGAGAAAAGATGGCGACTTGATCTATTAATTTAAATAAGTTTCCTAGCCAATTTACATTATAAATTATGTTTGTACGTTAACGCAAAGAAGAATTTTCCTTGTCTCAAGGTGTTTAATTTAATTGTTGAGTATGGAGCATTTTTCTGTGTTAAAATTTTCAAAATAGATTAGTAAAATGTACTTTACCTTGCTAGAGTAGAGTATAAATTAATGTTCTACTACTTGAATTCTTTTAGGTTATATGAACAACTCATGGCAGTATTTTTGTGAAGCAAATTTGGCTATATCAAGATCATATAAAATACCAAATATTTGCTTTATGGGAAGAAATCTATTACTTCGAAAAAAATAATAAAGACAAAAATATTCCCTGGANATGGGAAGAAATCTATTACTTCGAAAAAAATAATAAAGACAAAAATATTCCCTGGATATCAAAATATTTGATCCGGGAAACAGCGGCGTTAAGATAAAAATAGTTGATATACATATTCATGAAGTACAGTAGATTTGAACGTAATTTTCTACGACCGGAGTTTTCTATATAGTAAACGAAACAGTCTATTGGTATAATATTTATTATAGTCCAACCATACACACAAATGTGTTTTATATAACCAGGTTGGTTCTTTTAATTAATTATAAGTCATTCGAAAACTTATTGATACTAAAATCGTCATTGATGAGAGGCAGTTTCAAACCGCTTTGCTTACATCTCTGATTTCCGAATCTCTAAATTTCCTTTCCCCCGAAAATCCATCAANGCAGTTTCAAACCGCTTTGCTTACATCTCTGATTTCCGAATCTCTAAATTTCCTTTCCCCCGAAAATCCATCAAAGTCCTTTTCAACCTTCTCTTTGTTTTGGCTAATAATTGTCAATGTGCTGTTTGTTACTCTATATCTTTACATACATTTTTTTCTATTTACTTTTGATTCTAATTGTGATAAAATCTCAATTTTATCATTGATTAAAATAGATCTATGTTGAATTTTTTCCAGAAGACATTTTAAACTGATAAGTTAATGATAATAAAGTAAAGTAAAAAAATAGGAAATTTGTTTTAAATATTCTACACTCCCATTCATTTTGCCTTATCGCAAATTATAATTATGCGCTTCACTTATATTGTACGGTGTAAATCAACACTCTTAAATGAAATTATTGTTTAATATAGCCGAATTTATTGTACGCGGACATTTTAATAAACGAACCCTTATCTTTTTGCCTGAAAAAAGGTTTGTTATGTTCACTAAGACCAAAGATTTACTATAACCGAATTTACAATAAACGTATTCCACTGTATTCCACTTTCTCATACACTTTATGCTTATCACCACTATAATAAAATTCAGACCGTATTATGATAAAATGAATTCGAATCCAATTGAATCGTTTTGCTATTACAACTCTACAACCTTCTAAAGGTCATTATGAAAAATATAAACCAACCATATTGTTTACTCAAAAATATTTCCATTTATAAAACTTGGTTGAATCAATTATGAAATTGATAATAAGTACTAAAGTGATAATGATTATCTTTATCCATTATTTGACACAACCAGAGTAAAAATTTTTATTAAGATGGAGCTACATTGCGGAAAGTTTTATGTCACTGACATATTCTCGGATTAAATAGCTGTGAATACTGACCGCGCAAAAAAATTCCAATTTTAACCAAATTCTAGACTTCTACATATTTTTGGAGGGATTTTTTTTTGTGGCACACTAATTTATTGAACACATGTATTTTAGTGCGTCAAGTAATATTGATATCGTGATATCTGTAATGCAGTATTTAGTGGAGTTAAGTGACCGGTTGTTGGAGCACTCCGGTCATGATTTTAAAGGTCATGCTGAGTTGGTTAAAAAATTAAGATACGCTAATTTAACCATTGCTACGGCAAAACATCCCTTGTTCTAAATTCAATTGTTCAAAGTCAAAAATATATACTGCATAAAATATATTATTAGTTTGTTAAATTTTTTTAGATTAAAATTACAAATTATCAGTCGAGTCAATTAAAAGCAGCTGATCAAAGACATGGCCATTACATGAAATTTTGTACAGGATTGGTCAAAAAATTCAATTCCATTAGTCCTTTGGAGTGATAGTCAATCATATCTTTACGTTTTGACAAAAGTTCATCACAGAACCAATGTGCTTGCTTAATTACCATACTGTTCGACTACTTTGGGTTATGAAAAAATATTGTTATCCTAAATAAAATTTTCGTGCAAATGTCTAGAATTTGGTTAAAATTTGATTTTTTTTTGCGCGGTCAGTATTCACAGCTATTTAATCCGAGAATCGTAGTTGTGCACACATTAATTGAGATATATATAGTTTTTATACCTTACACATGTTGAGCTGACTAGGCAGGTTTTATAGTGATTATATTGAATATCCAAACATACTGAAAAAGTTGTTTGAGATCGCTGTTGCTATAGTTGNGAGGTTTTATAGTGATTATATTGAATATCCAAACATACTGAAAAAGTTGTTTGAGATCGCTGTTGCTATAGTTGTATTCATTTAAATCTACTATTAAAAATGTTTAGTAGCAATGAATGAAAACTAAGCATTTTCGACCCAAAATTAACTACTCTCAAAAGATGTTCTCATAGGTTATACATAAATAGCGTTGAGTCACATATTGGTGGTAATATATGCTTCAATACCAACTTTGGAATTCAAACGATTTGTCTGCTTAGTGATTATTTATTACTTAATGCTTGGATAGTTTTTCACATAGGATCATGGAATGGTAGCACTATTACTCAGAATTCTAAGCGTGTGACGGATCATAACACCTTTTTGCTGGGCACCCTACGACGACATATTTTTTTTTATCAAAAATTGGCTAATGCAGTTCGCCTTGGAATAGCAGTTCCATTGCCCTTGCCAAAAATCATTCCCGCAGACCTCATCCACGGGGCTGTGGGTCAATTTTAGTGGAACAAGAAAATCGTTTAGACGGGAAAATATTGGTGGCGACATTACACCTACGCGTGTGATGTAGCGTATACAACGTCACTAAGCGTGTGCGGTAGCGTAACACTTTACATTGTTACCAAATCTTGCTTGTCTTATTCTGCATGCTATAAAAAAATTACACCGCTGTAATTTTTCCCGCCAATTTTTTCTCAGGGTTTATGCTCTCCTCTAGGTAACTCGCTATGTTATGATACCTCACATCGTGAGGACCCTAAATTTAGGCCACTNAATTACACCGCTGTAATTTTTCCCGCCAATTTTTTCTCATGGTTTATGCTCTCCTCTAGGTAACTCGCTATGTTATGATACCTCACATCGTGAGGACCCTAATTAAGCTACTTACTAGCCTGCTGAGGGTTAAAATTTTATTGACATAGAATCAGATATGCTAAATCATATCAATCTGAAATGCTCAAATAAAACCCAATGTGTTCAACAGCAATGATGTGAAATTTATTTATTTCAATACCTTCAAAATAGTGGGGATTTTAATAAATNCTTACTAGCCTGCTGAGGGTTAAGATTTTATTGACATAGAATCAGATATGCTAAATCATATCAATCTGAAATGCTCAAATAAAATCCAATGTGTTCAACAGCAATGATGTGAAATTTATTTATTTCAATACCTTCAAAATAGTGGGGATTTTAATAAATGTTACTCTTTTACCTCTGGCCCTGATAGCTTCAAGGCCAGGGGCCCTGAGGGGATAGATCAATCTTACCCGATTCAAGTACTACTGTGTTTATCAAGTTCTTTGGCGCAAGTACATCTATAGTTATTTGTCCTAAGTGCCGTGTGGCCGCTGGTGAACGTCCTCCANGAGATATTAATATCAATCTTACCCGATTCAAGTACTACTGTGTTTGTCAAGTTCTTTGGCGCAAGTACATCTATAGTTATTTGTCCTAAGTGCCGTGTGGCCGCTGGTGAACGTCCTCCATTTTCATCGTATAAGCACAACGATTTCGAATGACTTAAGCTTAATATAATGCAAAACAATAGAAATCTCATATTGGAAAGAGAAGAAACACTTTTTCCGACGATAGAAACAGATAGAATTTACACAGAAATCTGCCAAATTCCCAATTACTTATTTGGTTATTTATTTAGTAATTGACGTACGTACATATTTAATTTTTCTGATTATGGTTATCATACCTTCAAATGCCATGATTGTCGTCAACATAATTGATTAAATTCTGCATTCCTAAATGATTAATGCCTTATTTGCTTACTCTAATACTCTTATATATCATTAGTTGATACTGAGGTCGACCTAAACTCATTTCGCCGTTTTAGATTATAACTCTTCAGGGTGTTAAGTAAATTATACTTCAAACTCACTTATGAAAGTGATAGGTTTTCCACACTTACGTCAACGCTCCGCAGATGTCAAACTTAAACGAAAATTAAAATAAACGATTAAGCTGAAGTCCAGGGCATTACATCGATAAACCTTAAAAAGCATTGCGAAACCTTCCCAAAATATCGCTTCGTAATACTAAAATATCCTATTTCGTTGATAAATTACATTTAACTCCTTAATTTATTTCCTCAAAGCCGTCAAGTCTATTGAGAACGATGCTGTATTGTAAGCGTTAACAATTCCGTGTTCAAAAGCAAAGGTGTAAAAAGATTCACTCAAAAAATTGAGAATTCTCACATTTATAGTGTAGAGTCCATTTCACGTTTGTTTATGACGAATTTAAGATTAGTCAGATCACAGGATCAGTCGCGATTTAGCTGAAGTTGAGTTAAACCTAATAAATCGTGAGTTTTGAGTTTGATCTTAATCGCAAACCCTGCTGAGTTTTTATTTAACATATGGCCATAAGAAACAAAAAATTTGTACACTGACGCAACACCCAAAGACCATCCCTAACACATCAAAAAACAAAACTATTTAAGAACAGTGCAATTCAGAGCTTTCATAAAACCAATCATTTATTTCCCATTTTGCTTGTTACCGATGCATTAACAAGAAGGTAGAAACTCGTTATAAGATTTATTGTCAAATAAAATTAGAATCTACGACAAGTTCCCTCTTAAAATTCCCCCCACGCACAATTCCTTCCATGGATAATTTCTCACATGAATAATTCCCCCCGTGGTAATTACCACCATTGACAATTCGCCCAATGTATATAACACAACATGAATTTTCTGCGTATAATTAAATGAGTTATTAATAGAGAATGAATTTATATGCTTCCTTTGTAGAGTGTGAGTTTGTAATAAAGAGTTTAAGTGTGTACAGATGAGGTCTAACCTTCAGTTACAAGTTGATTCAAAATCAATCAAAAGAGACTGCAAAACTGCTTCATTGTCTTTGAAAAATTAACTTTCAATAAATGTGTCTTATGCATCGGCAACGGACAAAGGAAGTGCACTGAAATTTTTTAGATTCAAGTAGAAGTCAGCGTCGTTCTCGTACACTGTTTTTTTGTAATTGTTTCCAAACTATAAATTTCAGAAGTTCAGTTTACATAGCAAAATTTTCTAACCAAAAAGNAAGCGTTAACAATTCCGTGTTCAAAAGCAAAGGTGTAAAAAGATTCACTCAAAAAATTGAGAATTCTCACATTTGTAGTGTAGAGTCCATTTCACTTTTGTTTATGACGAATTTAAGATTAGTCAGATCACAGGATCAGTCGAGATTTAGCTGAAGTTGAGTTAAACCTAATAAATCGTGAGTTTTGAGTTTGATCTTAATCGCAAACCCTGCTGAGTTTTTATTTAACATATGGCCATAAGAAACAAAAAATTTGAACACTGACGCAACACCCAAAGACCATCCCTAACACATCAAAAAACAAAAATATTTAAGAACAGTGCAATTCAGAACTTTCATAAAACCAATCATTTATTTCCCATTTTGCTTGTTACCAATGCATTAACAAGAAGGTAGAAACTCGTTATAAGATTTATTGTCAAATAAAATTAGAATCTACGACAAGTTCCCTCTTAACATTCCCCCCACGCACAATTCCTTCCATGGATAATTTCTCACATGAATAATTCCCCCCGTGGTAATTACCACCATTGACAATTCGCCCAATGGATATAACACAACATGAATTTTCTGCGTATAATTAAATGAGTTATTAATAGAGAATGAATTTATATGCTTCCTTTGTAGAGTGTGAGTTTGTAATAAAGAGTTTAAGTGTGTACAGATGAGGTCTAACCTTCAGTTACAAGTTGATTCAAAATCAATCAAAAGAGACTGCAAAACTGCTTCATTGTCTTTGAAAAATTAACTTTCAATAAATGTGTCTTATGCATCGGCAACGGACAAAGGAAGTGCACTGAAATTTTTTAGATTCAAGTAGAAGTCAGCGTCGTTCTCGTACACTGTTTTTTTGGTAATTGTTTCCAAACTATAAATTTCAGAAGTTCAGTTTACATAGCAAAATTTTCTAACCAAAAAGATAGGTTTTAGTTTAATTTGGGAGCATAAATGAGTGATAGTTCGCAAGCAGATGTGACATAGATATGTCTTGATGAGATAAGAATTATACTCGGAGAAAAATATCCATGGATGAAATTGTCCATGGGAAAAAATTACACACGGGGGAATTTATTCATGTGGCTAATCATCCAACTGGGAAATTAACCAAAGAGAGAATTAAAGATAAGGAGAATTGTGCATGGGGTCAATTGTCCATGGGAGCAATTTTATGGGGCAAATTGTCTTTTGAGGGAACTGCTGAGAGAATTGTCTGACATCGAAAAGTAATCAAAAAAAGTTAATTTTAAAATTAACAAATTTAACTATATCGCATGTATACCGACGTCCACTTCGAACGTATTGCGCATCTAAACGTCAAATCACCACGTCCAATGCTTACTTCAGATACTTACCTACACCGCATGCGTACAATGCATATGTACGATGAGCACGAATTATACACACGTACAATGCGCACATAATACCGAAATATATTGCTCATTGAGCATATAAATGTGCAATGCCCATGTTCAAAATTTGATTTACAAATCGATGTACACTAACATGTAACAATAGGGACGTATAATACAAATATACATCGTGAATTGTACCTATATAAGTCCACTGGATATACAAGCGTAAATTCCAGACTTACAATGCTAAATGCGCATCCACAATAAGTAAGCAATACGTGACTTCGCACAAAACCGTGCAATGTGCACCAAAATCTTAACTTACAGCGGATGCAAACGTCTACCATGTACATAGAACCCACACGCATAAAGCGTAAGTATTATGAGTATTGTGCATATAAGTCAAATATGATTTAACTGTTTACTGCGTTCCCGCTAACTTACAGAGCATGTAAATGTGTGTGTAAATGTATTCCTCTCAAGTATTATCTGTGTATAAAACATGTAAAATAGAACAACATATGCACGGTCAATCGTGATGCAACCGAAATAAACCCTTCTAACGTACGTTGAGCACATTGGACATGTGAATGTCCNCGAAAATCTTAACTTACAGCGGATGCAAACGTCTACCATGTACATAGAACCCACACGCATAAAGCGCAAGTATTATGAGTATTGTGCATATAAGTCAAATATGATTTAACTGTTTACTGAGTTCCCGCTAACTTACAGAGCATGTAAATGTGTGTGTAAATGTATTCCTCTCAAGTATTATCTGTGTATAAAACATGTAAAATAGAACAACATATGCACGGTCAATCGTGATGCAACCGAAATAAACCCTTCTAACGTACGTTGAGCACATTGGACATGTGAATGTCCAATGTGCACGTATTATTCGCACGTATAATGCGCACGAATAATGAGCATGTACAATGATCACCGCCCGAATAAGCATGTACTCCACTTGTTGAATGCTTTCTGCACATTTAGACGTCCACTGCGCACGTACAATACGCACACTCCATATGGACTTATACTGCGCACTGCGTTTGTAATTTTCTTTTCCATACAATCAATACTTAGAATGCGCTCTGACCGAACAGATCCATATCGTGTTCAAAACACAAACTAACTAGTAGTTTTTGGTTGTTAAAAGGAGCTGGATGGTATGGATCCCTGTAGTTTTGGCTCCTTTTTCTGTATGGTTGACCTCTGTCTCTATTCTCGCCTCTGTATCCATTATGTCTGGCTTGGTTCTGATAGCATATGGCTGCTATGTGCCCTGTGCAATTACAGATGAAGCACTTACGTCTTTTTGTAAAACCACGACCTCTAAAGTTTGATCGGAAGTATGCTCCTTGTCGTCTTTGTTGAAAATTTGAATTGTTATACCGTTCGGTTCTGAATCGATTTTCGTAGCTTTATTTTTTTTATTTTCTGGTGTTCATTGGGTTGGATTAGTTTGATGCTCAATTCTTTGAAAGCTTTTAGTAACTCTTCTGTGTCAGTATTTGTTTTCTTTGGTTCGCTTCTTTGTATTGATCCGCTCGGTTTATTGAAGTTATCAAGTTCTCTTAAACCCTCACCTTCGTATTCCTCTGTGATTTTTACTAATTCTTCCCATTTGGTTGGTAGACCTCTGTATTGGATAAATCTTCGCGCCGCTGGTATCATTTGTTTAACCAGCCTTTGGCATAGCTCCTCCTCTTTGTAGAGGGTCCACTTTTCTCCGAAGAAATATCGAATACGTGTTATGAATGCCAATGAGCTTTCTGAATGTTTTTGATGATGATTACCGATGTCTACCATTTTAAGGTCCTTTTCCTCTTGGTCTCTTGAACAGTGGCTTGAAACCTTTTTTTTGAAAATATCCCACGATATGGCTTTATCTTCTACTCGTTCTTTGTATATTGAGAATCATTGTTCAGCACCTGGTGTGTCGATGGCAGTTGGAAGTTGCCTTTTCTTTTGTATTTCTGATTGCCCAAGCTTCAAATTAACTTAAAAATTTTTTGAGTGACTTATCTGTGATTTTTTGCCGAAAAGTCTGTTTATTGTCTGCCTTCATCAGAAAAGTTGTTCCTTTTGGTGTGGTTGTTTGGTTTTGTGTATTAGCCATATTTCTATTTGTTGGATATTATTCTTAAAGTTATTTGTTTCTTAGGTTGTTTCAACAAAACCTTCGTTATCAGAGTTTTCTTCTTGATCACTTTCCAATGCACGTGATACTGACGTTTGGTTTAACTTTAGTGTTAAATGAGTTGAAGTGTCACTGCTGTCGGTTGATTTTTGCGATCCGGTTGGGAACCCTGTACTACTTTTTTGTATGCTTATACTCACTTTTGGTTTGCCTATTTCCTTTTTTGGACTTGGTTTTTTGTTTACTACTTGTTCTTTCACGGTACGGTGGAATGTCGTTTGTTGGACTTGGTGCTAATCCTATATTTCTTTTGAAATTCGGCTAGGAATTGACGTTGATCTACTATCACTGCCTCTTGTTTTTTCACTTTTTCTCATTAATTTGATTTATTTTTGAGGTAGCGGATTTGGCTCGCCTCTACACCATTATTAGATTCCTGTTACTGAAATCTAAAGGGATGATAGCTCACTAGTCTAGTACTCAGTGTTTTGAGTTATTTAGATTTTAGTCACATGAAGGACACAGTTTCACCTAAAATTGTTACTGTAAGTAGTAAGATATAATTAGTGTTTTATTTCGAGGAATAGTTTATTGTTAGAGCCACACAGTTCACTTAATTAGTACCACAACGGTATCGGCCGTGTTCTGGTCCAAGACCACGAGCCCATCAAAGCCCATGGTTTTATACCTTTTCATGACGATAAGGAAATATCAATCTCATTTCCTTGTGAATGACTTGCGTCATTCACACGAAAATGTCTTTGACATTCCTTGTACATGATTAATTATATGATAAGTAATAAAATATTGGATTATGATTAATATAACCGAACACACGATACCTTATTAGCCTTAATACTAACGGTGAACTCACTGAATAGCGATAGAGGAAGTAATTGTTTAGTAGAAACATAAAATAAGATACTTTCTTTGAGTAAGATTAAATTTATTCTTGAATCAATATTAACATCTCAGATTGAAAAAATTATGATTGGGTATAAAATATATTTGAGAATTTTGAACTATTTGTCAACTCCGGACTTGAAACAAAAATTTAATACATTTTAATTGACAAAATTATGCATGGGTGTCAAATTTACGTTAAACATTTTAAAATATTTATTAATTGAGCAAATACCCAAATTCGGGCTTTACCAAAATTCCGAGGTTTAAACTAAAATGTCAACAATTTGGATGAGGAAAAATATGAGACGGTTTCCAATTTTGTCGAAAATGTTAAAATATTTTTCAATTTAAAAAAATCAGAATCCGGATATTACGGAATTTAAGAGATTGTATTACACACGCGGTTGGTTACAACAGCATTATCGTATCGATGATCCAAATAATCTAGATTGAAGACCAAACAATCTGGGATAACAAAATTTCATACTAGCGTCTTGTTTTTTAATTTATATTTATAATACTTTATAATTATTATTGACAACTGTTTGTGACGTATGCATTTCGAACACGGTAGAGTTCTGGATTCAGCTATTTTTTAATTTGCAAATAATTGTTAATTCGTTGCGTAATTCAATCACAATGCATAATTTTTCCATTTCAAATTGATGAAATTTTAGATCAAATCACGGAATATTGACGAAACCTGAGTTCGGGTATTTTCAAAATTATCAAATATTCCAAATTTCCTGACAAAATTTTGTTACCATTCATAATTTTTCCAATCCAAATCGATAAAACTTTAGTTTAAATCTCTGAATTTTTATAATGCCCGAATTCGGTTATTTTCCGAATTTACAAATATTTTTAATTTTCTGAATTAATTTGTTAATCCATAGTTTTCTTTGTCAAAGTTGATGAATTTTTATTTTTAAGCCTGGAATATTCCTGTAAAAACTTTAAAAAAGTAGCATCAATCATAGGTTAACGTTAAACAAATTAATGATCCTTTGAAAATAAAATTTATTGCCTTACATTTTGATTAATGAGAAATCTTTCACTTATTCTCAGGTTAAATTGCTGTAAATATTGACCGCGCAAAAAAATTTAAATTTTAACCAAACTCTAGACTTCTGCACACTTTTGAAGGGATGTGGCAAACTAATTGATTGAACACATTACACATTTACAAAAAACGGATACTAATGAAAGTTGTTTTCTCTTAAGTTAAGTTGAGACGTTTGATGAACAGTGGTAAAAACAGAAAGTGGAGGAAGTGAAGTTTGATGAGGAATTATTCAACAAAAATAGTCTCACCCAGACCCAACAACAAACAAATTAATTATAACTAATTATT
The DNA here is from genome assembly GCA_002738285.1 of Holacanthella duospinosa. Lineage (NCBI taxonomy): Eukaryota > Metazoa > Arthropoda > Collembola > Poduromorpha > Neanuridae > Holacanthella > Holacanthella duospinosa. The sequence continues at coordinate 1,700,279 of NIPM01000006.1, read as the reverse complement.
CAAAGTAATTAATATCCAACCAAACGGTGCTTCAATCCGTGCAACAACTGTTTCGAAGGTCATCTACAACAATCTATTTGTGAAGCTTTTGAAGAAATTGATATTGACTATTGCCAAAAGGTTTGTCGTTCCGTTGGACGCCGCTTAAAGGCATGGGTTGAATTTAACCAAAGGGGCCGCAAAATAAACTGAAAAATTTCAGACCCGTGTTATGCGTCCCTCTTGAGCGACCAAATGACCTCTACAAATGTTGCTTGTAATGATTCGGTGACCAACTTTTTCTAATAACATTTTTCTCTGGTGACCTCTTGAGGTGAAAGGTCAGGTCATTTCTGAAAACGTGCGCAGGTGAACAACTTTTCTTAGTACAATTTTTCTCTCCGATAACCTCAAGTGGTCACTACGTCTTGGGTCATGCACTTTGAAAAATTTCTTGTATCGATTTAGCAAACTATCTTGAGCGACCAAATGACCTCTACAAATGTTACTTAGAATGTTTCATTGACCAACGTTTCCTATTGACATTTATCTCTGTGGTGACCGCTTGAGGTCAAAAGTGGTTGGATTCGACCTAAAACTAGGGTTTGACCTTGATGTGCGACCTCAATGGGTCATCAGACAAATAATGGTTAATTTAAAAGTTACACGGTTTAACGGCCTGAACAACTTTTGTATAAGTCATTTTGCCACTTACGAGAAAATGAGGTTTGACCTTGACCTGTGACCTCAAGGGGTCATCATAGAAAAAAATATTTGATTTAAAAGTTACTCAGATTAGCATCCTGAACAAGTTTTCTATATGTCAATTTATCGGTCATACACTAACATAAAATTGTTTTGTACTTAGAAAAATTTCGAGATTTAAAATCTAATGTTAAAAAACTGAAATTTTCACGACCCCCTTTGGTCGAATCCAACCAAGAGGTCATGACAGACATAAATGTCATTAGGAAAGTTAGTCACCGAATCATTCCAAGCAAGTAGAGGTCATTTGGTTGCTCAAGAGAGACGCATAACACGATTCTGAAATTTTTCTGTTTTTTTTTTGCGGCCCCTTTGGTTAAATCCAACCCAGGCATGCATAGATGTTAACGGCATACAAGTGCCTAAGTCAAACAAAGAAAAATTGATCAGTCAACATTAGACAAGAATTATTATAATTATTATTATTGTCGTATTTTTTATTATTGAATGTAGTTTGTTAGATGTTCCGTCATAATTAATTGCTTTATTGGCAGCACCTACTGCCCTGAGTTATGAAACACTAACATTATTTGGAAATTATTATAAAATTATAAAATTAATAGTGTATGTCAACTTACACAACCTGTGTCTCTGCCGTTTTTGTCTATGCCGTTTTTGGTGAAAGGAAGAGAAAATTAGTATCCGTTTTTTGTAAACATGCTGTATATTTTAGTGCATCAAGTCAAATGTCCAAAAGAAAGTATAGATGAATGAAATGGTAGATGTAAAAATTGATGAATGTATGGATAGGCACATTGCTGATGAGACGAATAGTTTCGACAAACAGATTGATTTATAAATAGATAGATACATGGATACAACATAAAGGTGGATTAAATTAGAGAATGACAGGCGGATAATGTATCCTTCTGTATAAATTGAAGGATAGATCTTAGAATGGATGAACAGTTAGATGTATAGAAAAATAAAATCATGAATTGGTAAACTGTTGGTTGATTGAGTAAATGTTCAGATATATAAATTTAGGGATTGGTAGATGAATGTATAAAATTTTGTTTCATTGCCTATTACAATTTTAATTTTAACCGGAAATACATAATTAATTTTTTCAATTGTTTTCAAAAGTAGAAGCAAACAGAATAATGAAAAAACTTCCTCAAAGTTTAGCTCAATCGGTAAAGTACGGAAAACTGGACCAGGTTTACGCCGCTGAACGATTAACTAATCGTTTGGATTACGTATGTTATTACTTTAACTATTTTTTCTGTTGAAATGGAATTCCACTCCACGATCCCTTCATTAATGAAAGATAACCCTAAACACGGGATGAGTAGACTGCAGTTGGCATGAACATACTCTGGTTTTGAGAAATTTACTAACATTTGTTGATTTTTGATCTTCTGTTATCCTGACTGAAAATTCAATTTGTAACTATAGTGCCTCTTATGCATGACGCGGCTTAAGCGTCTGTACAAGTGAAGTCCCATATACGTAATTTTTCTTTGGTTCATGAAATCGAAGTCATCCCATTCGGTCTCTTTCCCTGTAATCCAAAACATGTATTCGGTTTTCTGATTGATGCAACTGCTGCAAGTCAAAATGCACGAGCAATGACATCGTTGACAGATTCATGACGGAATCTTCTACCGTTTCTAGATTAAAATGAAAGACCATGACTACCAAATTCATCGAATACCGTTCAACAAGTACATCTATCGGGGACGCAAATTCCACATTATGGTCTTAAACAGTAAGGAATTCTGAATGTGTCGACAAGAAGGTTAATAGCATATTGAGGAAATGGTAGTTCTTGTACATAGGCAAATGCTTTCGGAGGTCTAGATGCTAAGTGACGAGCAGTTTCCTCTTGTAATTTTGACGAGGAAAGTATAAATTGTAATATCAGATGTATTCTGGGCGTTTTCATAAAAACTGATAATAAAATTTATTCGTGGGTGAATTTTGTTGGGAAACCAACCCCCGGCCTCACATCACATGGTGAACGGAACTGGACTTCCGTTCACCACTAACAACAACAACAACACACCTGCTGTGTTATCTTATCATTCCCTTTCATTCAATATACCCTCCCTAGCTATAGTTTATTTTTATTATTATTATTATTATTATATATATAACAAACTTATTGATGAGTCTATCCCTGTGGATAGACTCAGACGCTTACCAACCGACAATAAAGTCGGTCATTCTTTTCCTTCTCTTATTAATTTTTAGTATTTTTAATTTAAATTTATTAATCAATTTATTAATTAATTGTTCCTTGTTGGTTTTGATGACTCGGTGACTCCACTTCCCCAGGACATCATCGTGGAGGACCCTTAAGGATCCCCAATTCACGACATGCGGCGACCATAGGAGTCGAGCCACCATCATCATCGTCAACAGGTCAAACACATCCACAAACCTTACAAGTTCAACGTGGTGAGATGTGTGTATTTTTTTTAAATTAAATTTATTTAAAAATTATAATTAATTAATAATTAAAGTCATTATAAGGGCACAAGAAGCCATAACGGCTTAGATAGGGATATTTAATTTGCCTACGCGCGTAAGGCAGTGCTGCCAAAAATTTTCAAGGCTCAGGTCAGGTGAGGTCAAGTACCTCAAACGCGCGTAAATAAGTCACTAACATGATGGCCCGATTGTTCTACAATCAGATGGCTTAAGTGTTAGTGGTTTTAGCTTTAAAATTACAGCTAAAAGCGCAGACCTGAAGCCACACCCACTTTAAATAAATTTAACCAATCAGATGCCGACTTTTGGGCGATCGGTTTTTTATGCNGGTTTTAGCTTTAAAATTACAGCTAAAAGCGCAGACCTGAAGCCACACCCACTTTAAATAAATTTAACCAATCAGATGCCGACTTTTGGGCGATCGGTTTTTTATGCGCGTAGGTCAAAGTAGATTATATCTAAAATAGGATTTGGTAAAATTGCCGAAAAATTAATCGGTCAAATTGACCAAAAAGGACAAAATTATTGACAAATTGTAGGTTTTGTGCTATATTCTGGAACCTACGGTAAGAATAGTATGGCCTTTGGTCCGTTCTTGCTAGAATAGGTCCAGAATATATGTTACTTTCCTACATAATTATGAATACATAAGCCACGCCCACTTTATCGTAGTTTAGCCAATTAGAATTGACTTTTTGGCAAACTTATTTTTAAGGGTACAAGGTTTAAATGCATAATATTGAACACTAATAGTACCCTAAAAGCTCACAAATTAGGTGCTATTTGTACTTAAAGTGACATAATTGTAAGAATAGTACCGCCTAGTGTCACATCTTACTAATTATGTTCACAAATACTTAAAATTAATTCAATACCCTAAATACTCAATATTGACCAGGAAGTTACATAAAGCGACTTATTTGTAAGAATAGTACGGCCTAGTGTCAGTTCTTACGAATAAGGATTACAAGTGCTTAAATTAACTTGATATACCCTAAAACCTTTCATTTCGTGGGTGTAATTTTTAGTTAATGTGAAATAATTGTAAGAATAGTACGGGCTAGTGTCACATCTTACTAATTATATTCACAAGTACTTAAATTTAATTCCAAATACCATAAAACCTTACATATGAAGTGGGTAATTTGTTAATAAAGTTCAAATTCTGGAAAAATTTCATTTTACAAAATTGGTTGATTACTGTAAATCCCCGCATATTGAGAGGAATTTATCAATTCTAGTAAAAGTGAACTTCAAATACTTCGGAAAATTTTTATTTATACAAAATTGCTCGAGTACTGTAAATCCTCCTATATTGGTAGGAATTTACGAAGTATACTGACAGTGATTATTTGTCGGTTCAATAAATATTCCGGAATTGTGAAAAATAACTGAACATTTATGCCCAAATCAGTCGAAAAAGATTGGACCAAGTTACTTAAACCCACCGGTTCTGGAAAATCAAAGGATAAGAAGTTGAATAAAACCAACCCTATCCCGTTCCAAACCAGAACTAGAAGTGGTCATAGTTTTT
>NIPM01000006.1:1598884-1695552 GCA_002738285.1 Holacanthella duospinosa | reverse complement strand
GTCAGCCCCGCCACAATTTTATTTCGTGATAACCTTCCATATTAATTGAATGCTAATTCTTCGCAAATAGTACAGATAAAATTTGAAATTAATTGTTGATTGTTTAAGATTAATGCTAAAAAGCAGGAATTACTAAACCTTTGGTTTGTTTTATCACATCCTATTCATCTTTGAAGATAGTAATGATGGTGCCCATAATGCATCAAAAACATTACACTTATTTATGTATTCTAAACTTGATATCGATAGATTGGTAGTTGTATATATAGTAGTATTTAGAAAAATAACTAGTTAGTAACATAAATTTGTTGACACAATAGAAACATTTATCATAGTTTATGTTGATAAACATGGCATCACAGTAACACAACCAAAGGCTCTGTATCAAACGGAATGATGGGCAGTCGTTACAGAAAAATGTTTCATTTATATATGTTAAGGGACTACGAAATGTACAGTAATAATGTTTTTATTTTATAAAAATCAATAGTGTGCCCAGTTTACAGGAATGCCTGTAACTATTTTATGATAACCAAAGCAGAGTAGCAAGAACCATAAAGTCTATATCATTTGCATTAATTTGTCAAATAGTCTACCTAATATTGGTATCAAAGAACCAATAGGGAAGCGAGAATAAAGGCTATACGGTTAGCACGAATTCAATGAAAATATAAACGACTTGGAATTAGTCATTTTAAGTACCAAAAGTCAAAGTAAATTAGCACATTCACATAGCAATTATAGGAGAAACCGTAAGAATGTACCATTAGCACGAATTCGTCCTAACTATATAGGTATTCCAGGGGACAAATAGACGAGCAGACGGAAAGAAAGACGGGAAATTCAAATTTCATAGGACCTCAAGATAATCTGTTAGCGGTTAATAAATGTATTGTCACCAATTTCTAAACACTAAATTTTCGCTAAATGAATTTCAAGTCCAAGAAAATTATTTGAAAGAATTCAAAGAAGACTAGTAATAAAAAATAATCGTACCGGTCCTCATAATCAAGACTAATATATACATTTAATGCACTAATACCAGAAGTTCAATACCCTCTTACTGCTTCCCTTCACGCCATTATTTTAAATCCAACCCAAAGTAATTCATTGATTCAGTCTAACATTAGAACTTAAACAGAGAAAGTCATAAATTAAAATAGTTTTAATGAGGATTGAGCTTAGTTACGGAATTACATCACCTGAACTTATTAAAGTTTTCAAATTATTTTATATATTTGAAAATAAATAATTAATCAGAAAATAAGTTAGAAAATATAAGAGCAATTTGCAAAAAGTTTCATCTGAAGTTTGCTGTTTCGCAACAAACTGCCAATGTTCTACCATCGACATGTTATGTCAGGGTCACATGTGTCAACTGTATATATATTTTAAAGCAAGTTCGAATGATTTCAACGCATCAAGGTTGATTTGATGCAAATATACTNGTCAACTGTATATATATTTTAAAGCAAGTTCGAATGATTTCAACGCATCAAGGTTGATTTGATGCAAATATACTTAACTTTAATTCTATGACATTTGGCTCAATTAGCCAGCGCATAGAAATATCACAATATTAGCAAAGTAACTTATAGAANGTCAACTGTATATATATTTTAAAGCAAGTTCGAATGATTTCAACGCATCAAGGTTGATTTGATGCAAATATACTCTAATTAATATAATTAATTCTATGACATTTGGCTCAATTAGCCAGCGCATAGAAATATCACAATATTAGCAAAGTAACTTATAGAAACTTTTACTTGTGCCAGATTTGGCTAAAAAGTTTAACTTCATTCTCAACCATCATTGCTTCTCGTGCCTATAGAAATATTGCCGAAACTTGACGATAGCGATGTGTAAGAAGGCATTGGCTAGGAACAAGCCGTGGTTCCTATTTCAATAGCCAGCTTATCACCTACAAATTAGTGTCAGACTTACTTTATTATTAGGCCTGATAGAAAGCGACACTAACTTAACCGTTTAAACGATATAAGCAAAAACAGACCGGGCTTCAACTACTACCTGATGACCGACGAAAGAAACCAGTAGAATAATAAGATATATTTTTTTAAATAATAAACTTATATTTGAGGTTTTAACTCAATGCACTATTCTGGCATTATAAATTTAGTAATAAATTAACAATGAACTTTTCTAAATTCTGTTTATGTAAGATCTGTTGGTGGATAATTACGAATATATTCAATATTAGGTGTTGTGAAGTAATTAAATATAGTTCGGCGATTCGCAGCTAATGCGTCTTATATAATTATAATAAATAAAATAATAAAATAAGTGTAATATAACTCCCAATAGAAGAGATAGAATTTCAGAAAGTAAATGGGTCTGGGTAATTGGAGTATTGTCTTGGTAAACGATTTAGACCTATAAAATGTTGAAGGAAGATGTTAAATTTACACCAATAAATGTAATAATTAGTTGTGGTTTTAATCATTTAGGGTTTAGTCCCTGTAACTAAAGGAAATCAGTGAATTAATTCCCCTATAACAGCTAATACGGCGCTCATTGGAGAACAAAGAAATTGAGCAACTACTTAGTATATATCATGAAAAATAATATCTATAGATCAATTAGCTTGCATAATTTCTGTTAATCCCTCAATTAAAAAAAGAAATACAAGTCCTTGTGACCAAATAATTGTTGGGATTAAAAATGATATTTGATCTTTGTAATGTAGCTACTCAACTAAGGATTTATTTGCGATGGCAATAATTATATTTGCTGCTATAAAGTAGGTGCGGGGATAAACATCTTTCCCTATAGTAAATATATGATGGGCTCTAACAATAAATTCTAAAATTACAATAGTAATTATATTGCGTAAATTTTGCCAAATTCACCAAAAGTTTTTTTCCTCTTTCAAAAGTGTTGATATGAGAAATTATCCCAAATCCTGGTAGGATTAAAATATATACTTCTGGATGCCCAAAAAATCTAAACAAATATTGGCAAAGGATTGGGTCTCCACCTCTAGCTGTGTCAAAAAGGTGGTGTTTAAATCTCGGTCAGTTAATAGTATTGCAATAGCAGCGGCTAGTACGGATAACGAAAGAATAAGAAGAATGTCGGTTAAAAACGCCGATCAAATAATTAGAGGGGTTTGAATCCTAGTTATGTTTGGAGTTTGTATATTAAAAATTGTTGAGATAAAATTTATTGCTCCAAGAATTGAACATGCGCAAGCGAAATGAAGACTAAAAATGTATAAATCAATCAATAACTACCAGCATGAGCTAAGGTAGAGGATAGGAAAGGATAAAGAGTTCAACCAGTGCCGGCCCCACTCTCCACTAATTCTCCTATTAGCAATAAATTTAAAGGCGATGCTAGTAAACAGAATCTTTTGTTGTTTAAACGTGGGAAAACTATATCAGGGCCCCCAATTGTTAAAGAAATAAGTCAATTACCAAATCCAGCAATCATTTTTTGATATAACTATAAAAAAATTATAATGAATGCATGAGATGTAACTATTACATTGTAAGTTTAATCATCCTCAATAAATGAACCTGGGAGCCCAAATTCTAAGCGGATTATAATACTAAAGGCAGTGCCAGCAAAGGAAGCTCATGCACCTAAAATAACACATTTTGTTCCAATATCTTTGCGGTTGGTGGAAAGTATTCATCGATTAAATAAAATAGCTAAATATTTAAAACATTTAACTGTAAATTTAATTTTAGAACTATATTCTTCTTGTTAAAGTATGTAAATAAATGGTAAGACATTGAATATTATTAGATGAGTTGCTTGATTTAAATTTGTTTGTTAAACAATTAATTTATCCAGGTTTGTTTTTAGTTTCCGTGTATTCAACGTTTATTCTTAGACCTGTGTATTTAGTGCGATGTCTGCGATAAACTTGATAAAACAGTTATTGTTTTTGAATCTTTGATAAGTAATTTTGTAAACAATTGAACGTGATTTATTTGAAACTTGAGAATGGATTGAGAACGTGGGCCGATTTCAACCTGTACAAATTGAGTTATTATTTTGAAATACACCGCCTTTGAATTAAATCCTTAACTCCCCTTAGCTAATTTTGTAGAAAATAGCTTTCTCCATGATAAAGAAGTTGTTTTAAACCGATATAACACATAGAATTTATATCTACTATATCCGGAAGAAGTAAACACACATTAAGGAGACAAGTTAGATGAGTTAAAATCGAATGAGATATCAGGTTTCCGAAACATGATTTTTTGTTAATGTTTTTTATAGTTAAAGCTTTCTCTATCTGTACTTATTTCTGCGAGACCGTGTATAATTTAGTTATGTTTAGTATGAAAAACTTGGTTCAAACAACAAATACATGAAATAATTTTTTTGTTCTCGTTGGTTCTTTTCTGTTTTTCAAGGTAGTTAGCATTTCTTCGACACAACTTTCTGCTATTCATACAGCATTCTTACTGAAAGGGATTAATGAGTTGATTGTTATTGCGCAAATTGCTAAAGTTATCATGAAGATTGCTATGAGGAAGGCTTATAAAAAGTTAGCCACTAACTTTAGTAAAAAAAAGAATTTGGAAACGTTGATTCTCATTTAAATTGGTTAAGACCTTGTTGATGAAGGATTTACGCACTCTGTTTTTAAACATATTCTTTTTTTGCATCCGAGGTATTACTTGTAGTCTACAATTGAACGCATCATTTATCTTTCAACAACATCTCGGACTNACCTTGTTGATGAAGGATTTACGCACTCTGTTTTTAAACATATTCTTTTTTTTGCATCCGAGGTATTACTTGTAGTCTACAATTGAACGCATCATTTATCTTTCAACAACATCTCGGACTTTCCACAGTCCGTGAGAAGTCCAAGATTGACATAATAAGTAATATTATTTATTATCATTATCTAATATCCTAACTATTTTATCTTACGTGGACAGTAACGCCATTCAATCCTCAAGTGACCAAATTACTTCAGCATAGAAGGTATTCACAAGATAAGACACTGTTCATAGTTTGTACAAAGTTTAAATATGCATATGGTTTTTAACTTGTCAACAACTTGTTCCTGACCAGTTCACTAGCTGATCTCTTATCTTTAACTCAAGAGTAAGCAACACATAAGTAATAAATTTACACATGCATTCAAATTTATGACTTACAGAAATACAGCGTAATGTCATTTCATGATTAATATTTAAATCCCTCCTTTTAATATAATTAATATCTGTTACACAGGATATTCTAATTGAATTGAAATGTTTATTCGGTTACTTTTGGTTTCACAATCAATATCTGTATATCCTGGGCAAATTTCAAATCAATTCTCAATTTTTTGCCTATGAAGCTGATTCTTTGAAAATAAGGATCCGTGAATGTTCGTGACAACTATAAGTTGTTTTGCTTCTTTGTATAACAGCATCAGCTGAGATAGGTGGAAATCATAATTCAGTATATTGATGAATATGATAATTGTATTAGTATGGGAAACGAAGTCCTGAGTGATTGGATTCGCCCCGTCTGAAAACCAAACTTCTCATAATTTTTTCAAACTTTAGTTTTAGTTGGTTCGCTTCTTAATGCCGGCAAAATAATCTGTAGAAAAGTCTGTCTATTAATAGTGTGATATACTTTGCTCTGACTATGTTCTCTGGCAACAAGTGAACTTAAACAACTTCGTTTGCTCAAGATGACCCTGGATCTTTGACATGAGCATGTTAACAGAAGTAAAAAGAAGCAAAAGTTACCGCATTGAGGGGTAACTATTATTGAGGTAATATTCCTCCTTATGGTGGAACTAAAATATGGTAATAAACTAAAAATGTATAATGTATGACATACGTGCGGAGACTAATTAGTTAGATCGGGCACTGAGAAAAGTTTCACCAGTTCATATAATCTATATAATAAGGAATTTTTATTCACATATCCTTTGGCCTGCACCATGGGTTTCATCCAAATATCTTGAATGCTGGAAACTAAACACAATTTTGTAGAAAATAATTATTAGGTGCATACTCTCAAACGCCATGGCTCACATTTTAAAAACATTAGCATTACATCATTTCATGTGGCAAGTTCACTTTTTAATTTTAACTACTAGTCTACTTGAAAGTTATAAGAATAAAACCAATGCCGCTCAAGATATTGTGTGCAAATGTCAACTTTGCTTCTCCCTCCATATAATAAAATGGTCCTACTTTACATGTAATACGCGGTAGAGAATTAAGCACGTGTTTCAATTTTCTATAACTTTCCGAATCACTTCTACAAGCTATATGGCGATAGATGGCATTTTCTTCTAACATGTTGGAAAAGTTGTACGTTTTTGATAAAAGGTTGGCAGCGGGCATTGTGACAATTACAACTACAGTTCCATAGAAAAGAAACATTACATAAATCATAAAATGTAGACTTTTTTTTATGTTCACTATGACATAAAAAACAAGCACAGCAGCTAAAATTATACAGAATTTTAGTAAAGGAAGATAAACGTTTGCATATACTGCGTTGTGTAAATTATTCAAAATCAGCACGTATCTGTATGTCGTCGTTGCATCTTCAACGGACTTTCCTTCAGATCCAGATTCGACAAGCCAATCCACACTAAAAATAAAGTAGAGATAACTCTAGAATTCATTATTAGAAGTAGTACAACCTATTCTATTTTCCATTCCATATGTGTGTAATCCAGAAATGTGTCAATGTAGTGGTTTTCTGCAATGCATGTATCAATTACTTCAGGATTGGCATGAGCAACTGAGACCTACTTGAATTTTAATTACTATAATTTTTCATACTCGGAAAGAGTTCATAGTTTTTAAATGTTGAGATAAATTCTTAGATATATTCATAGTTTAATATTTATTTTTTGTTATATACAGAATACAATTACTTTAACACATGAGATTAGTATTCTTAGCGCCCTAGCCTCTGTGCTTCAACTTATTGTAGTTGTGCCTATCATGGCAAGTTTACAGCTTTTGCAAGTATATTAGACGTGGATAATGCAAGGAAATCACGTGATACGAGAAAGATGATTGTTGTAGATTTTTGACTCTTTAGAAACAAACTTAACTGTACCAGTAGAGGGAATACGGCGATGAAGCAATAATTTGCATAAAATGGTAACTGTAGAAACAAAAGTGAGAAAGGCTGGACACATTCACTAAGTGAATTCCCGCCAAAAATTTAAATGCCGGGCAACAATAATGTTATTTTTGTCTTGGTTCGAATTTCCTTAATAAATTGAATTTATTTAAAACATTAATTTCGTTAATCCAATTATGATCCATCACGTACTATTAAATTCTGAACATTTTATTTCAAAAACGCTCAAAATAAATTCATTAGGCTGCAGCTGAGTGAGCGGCTGCAAAAAAATTTTTTTACGCATTGCAGCAAAGTCTTTAGGCGATGAGATAGCCAACAGTAGTCAGCGTAATGTTAAAGTTTTATTGCTATCGGTCGCACTGTATGAGCTAAAGGTTATTGACTTCATTTGGGCGCTTTTGTAACTAAATATTCATAATTGAATATTACTTGATGATGAACATAACAATTAGCTCTAAAAATCTTGAAACAGCGTAAGCTTTGAAAATTTTGCGTAAAAAAACCATTGTTGGAGATGAGCTCCACTAACTAAAGCAATTTTAAAAATTTAAGACGTTCAACCCCTACTTTATGAGTTTGATTTTGTATATTTGGAATTCAAAGTACTGTTATTGTTAAAGGAGATGATGAGTGATTGAATTTGAACAAAATTTTAATGTTATCAATAAATTTATCTAATTTAAAAAACTGCGCATAGTGTCAATTACATTACTGGTTGTCGAAACTGAAATTTCAGCGGGAATTGGTTTTGTGAAAGTTCTCAGGTTGTTTTCATTTTTGGTTCTACAGTTAAATAGCAAATTGTAAATTTGTTTTAGTACGTTCATGGATCTAGTTTTTGACACATTACTACAATTCTGCCAGACGTTAATTTTATCTGGTCTGTCTTAAATGTATTTACTTATCACCCCATCACTAATGATAAACCAGTGATGTTGACTAGCGGTTTCAAATTTTTAATTTAATTTCTTGAATTGTGTTAAAAAAGCAGTAAGAGAAAAGAAATCTAGGTTGAAACAGTCAAATATAATAACAAATTAATGAAATCAATTTGAAATTATCTGTTAGAATGCTACTATAATATCATAAAAGTGTGTGTCCAGGGCTGGAGGCTAAAGTGACAAGTTTGACTATAGAAAGAAATTATGAAAGACTTGACCATATTAATTGGTCCTAGTGCAAGAATTTTCCAAATTCTGCACAAAGATTCATATATAAAAGTATATAAACATCGCCACTTCTTCCGTGTAACTCTGTCATTCCGAACAGAAGGAAAACTAGATTTCACGATTAACCTTCATTATTACATCTAAAGTCTAAAGCTTATTGTGTGTGTGGTAATATTTTGCACCAACCTGCTCTTCTTCGTCCAGAATTGGAGACTGAAAGTAGACATTATGAACGCAACGCTAGAAANGTAATGTTAAAGTTTTATTGCTATCGGTCGCACTGTATGAGCTAAAGGTTATTGACTTCATTTGGGCGCTTTTGGAACTAAATATTCATAATTGAATATTATTTGATGATGAACATAACAATTACCTCTAAAAATCTTGAAACAGCGTAAGCTTTGAAAATTTTGCGTAAAAAAACCATTGTTGGAGATGAGCTCCACTAACTAAAGCAATTTTTAAAATTTAAGACGTTCAACCCCTACTTTATGAGTTTGATTTTGTATATTTGGAATTCAAAGTACTGTAATTGTTAAAGGAGATGATGAGTGATTGAATTTGAACAAAATTTTAATATTATCAATAAATTTATCTAATTTAAAAAACTGCGCATATTGTCAATTACATTACTGGTTGTCGAAACTGAAATTTCAGCGGGAATTGGTTTTGTGAAAGTTCTCAGGTTGTTTTCATTTTTGGTTCTACAGTTAAATAGTAAATTGTAAATTTGTTTTAGTACGTTCATAGATCTAGTTTTTGACACATTACTACAATTCTGCCAGACGTTAATTTTATCTGGTCTGTCTTAAATGTATTTACTTATCACCCCATCACTAATGATAAACCAGTGATGTTGACTAGCGGTTTCAAATTTTTAATTTAATTTCTTGAATTGTCTTAAAAAAGCAGTAAGAGAAAAGAAATCTAGGTTGAAACAGTCAAATATAATAACAAATTAATGAAATCAATTTGAAATTATCTGTTAGAATGCTGCTATAATATCATAAAAGTGTGTGTCCAGGGCTGGAGGCTAAAGTGACAAGTTTGACTATAGAAAGAAATTATGAAAGACTTGACCATATTAATTGGTCCTAGTGCAAGAATTTTCCAAATTCTGCACAAAGATTCATATATAAAAGTATATAAACATCGCCACTTCTTCTGTGTAACTCTGTCATTCCGAACAGAAGGAAAACTAGATTTCACGATTAACCTTCATTATTGCATCTAAAGTCTAAAGCTTATTGTGTGTGTGGTAATTTTTTGCACCAACCTGCTCTTCTTCGTCCAGAATTGGAGACTGAAAGTAGACATTATGAACGCAACGCTAGAAAAGTATATATTTACAGCCAAGCTTAAAGTGATTGTGCTTATTCCGATAATGTACGGAACCCAGACCACTGATTCAAAAATGTCCTTGTCGAGAATAATCAAGAGAAAGCCTGCCCCGATTGTACCAGTCATTGCTGTTACCATAAGATACTTCAAGGCACACTCCCGTAACCATAAACAAGGAATATAGCTGTATCCCATTAGACGATTACCTTTAAAATAATTCAATAATTTAGTGTGCGCATACGTTTAAGCAGATAAACATTGTTTTATGATAAAGTTGTGATGCTATTTTTTCCCTGAATGTTAGTGGCTTCGCACAGCTTGGATGAGAAGTTTAATGAAGTTTTGTACTCAAATAGTTAACCAATATAATGCTATAACTGAAATTTACCAATCAGTTTACTGCAGTATCGTTTATGTTATACTAGAGTCATTATTTGTAAGTTATGTATCATTCCCGCCCACAATATCGGCTAGAATGTAATACGTGCTACATTATATGCGCCAAACAAGTTATCAACTCAACATTTTTCAAGTCAAACCCAGCATCACACAATATTCACTAAATTCATTATTTCTTCGAGATATTTGCTTGATAGTTACAAAATTGTTGAAATAATGAGGTTTTAGTTGAAAATTTGCAACAAAAACTATTTCTTTTAATGTTTAAACTTATTCGAGAAGTACCAAATTTATGCCATTTATAGCATCAATTTATACCATTCGTTTATACCAAGCATGATTATTGTTATTATTATTATACGTAGAGTACAGTATGTTGCACATTAAACTTTACTGTGCTTTCTTTGCCTTTCGCTAAAAATGACCAAGGTGACTTAAAAGGTGGAAGCGCCGACTTTACTTAAAATGGAAATTCATCATGAGAATGCGAACGTATTCAAAGTCATGAGGAAATTTTCATCACCCACTACTACTCTACATCGGCGTAGCTGAATTTATAGTAAAATATTTGGATATAATGAACAATTATTGAATTGTAGGGTCCGTTCACTATACGGATATAATGAACTCCGGCTATACTGAACGAATCTTGCCGGTCCCTGTGGCTTCACTATAACCGAACTTTACTGTAGTAACCAAATATAGTTTTTGTTCGTTAACCAACAAAATTAAATAATTGACATTCTAAAATCTGGGAAAACAAGAGTTTGCTGCTATAAATTGAATACACAAAGATCAAACACTTTCATACTGTGTGTGCTGAAAACTTCTTCCGATCAACATGTCAACTTCAATTGCTGTTTTTATAAATCTTTTATAACTTTTTTATAAATTTTTTTTATAGTCGGTAAGAAAAACGACAAATTCTGGAATCAATCGTGGACGAGGAGACAACAGAGACATGCATCTAGGTGGAAGTGGTCAAGGAACTAGCCGTGGAGGAGGTGGAGGATCTAGCGGAAAGCGAGAGAGGGGAACTGGATTTGGAAATTATCGTGGAGGTAACCGGGGTGGAGGTAGTACAGATGCAGATAGGTGTATTACCATACAAAGACCAAGAGTGGTATCCTTATATCAAATTTGCGTCAGAAGTTACCATGGGAGAGAAACCTATTTTGACACAATGTATCGTTGGGAAAACAATTGACAGATGTCAGGATGCTGTGGTACAGAATGTCCTTTTCAAAATCAATATCAAACTTGGTGGGTTTAATTATTACATTCTCAATACACCAGTTCTGATAATTGGGGCAGATGTCACCTATCCAGGAGTTGATTCAAAGTATCCAAGTCTTGTAGCCGTAACTGCATCAGATCAAATAGGAGTTCCGTTCCATATGACCATCCAGGCTTAGAGAAAATCAGACAAAGGAGCAGCTGAAGTTATCAATGGACTTGATGACATTATTAGAGACTTTATTTTCGCCTTCATCAACAAAACTGGTTTCAAACCAAGAAAAATTATCATTTTTAGAGATGGCGTTGAGGATGGACAATTTGGAGAAGTACTTAACATGGAGATGTTGGCAATCCGACGTGGTTGCACTTTAGCAAGAAATACACCGGCTACTCTATTTTTATGTCTCTTATTAAACGTCTTATCAGGCGAGAAATTAGTAACAATTTTATGTAAAATTACATGAAAAGAGGAAAATTGAAAATTTAGAAGGCGACAAAAAGCCAATAAAGTATCAGATATCCTTGACATGGATAAGAAAATTTCATTATTTGAATTTTTTTACCTCGTATAAGAAGTAAACAATTATAAAAGAAGCAAAATTTTCACGTTCAGTTAATAATTCTCTACCTTATGCTAGTGTGTAAAGTGACTCCCAAATCTCACTGAGTCAGAGTCATTGACTCCCGAGTCACTGACTCTGACTTACTGTAGTTTAGGAGTTGACTAAGGAGTCATGACTCTGACTCCCCATATTTTCGCGAGTTGACTCTTGAGTCATGACTCTGACTCTGACTCTGAGTCATTAAAAAATGTTTAATATCTTGTTTTAAATATTGAGAAAAATTCTATAAACTGTATAAAATTTCTATAAATTGTAGACGTCACTTTGCTTTTTTCTCACCTTTTGTAAATTTAGATTATCTTGAATCGATGTTGATGAACTTTGACTTTCATTAACTGGAGAATTTTCCACATTTAACACAATACAATCATCCTCCATTCTTAATTAAAAGTCCGTAAGAATGGGACGAACACAAAACACAAAAAGATGATTTATATCAGAAAGAGTAAACATTCTTAAGTAAAATGAATGCAATGAATAAGATGAATGAAACGTGTTTGAACATGAATGAATACCAAAAATCGCCTTCTCGGCAGGAAATGCACAAGAGTCATGACTCTGCTACTGATGAGTTGACTGAAAGTCATGACTCTGACTCTCAAACAGGGAGTGAGTCAGAGTCATATAATGACTCTGACTCTCAAATAATTCATAGAGTCAGAGTCATGAGAGTCAGTCATGACTCAGGAGTCAGAGTCACTTTACACACTACCTTTTGCCAGGTTTGAAATAATAATTGCCCAGGGGATTTAAACCGAGAAATACGGTAACTTGGTCTTACGTGCATAAAAATAACATAATTCACTGTTCAANTGGAGGTAGTACAGATGCAGATAGGTGTATTACCATACAAAGACCAAGAGTGGTATCCTTATATCAAATTTGCGCCAGAAGTTACCATGGGAGAGAAACCTATTTTGACACAATGTATCGTTGAGAAAACAATTGACAGATGTCAGGATGCTGTGGTACAGAATGTCCTTTTCAAAATCAATATCAAACTTGGTGGGTTTAATTATTACTTTCTCAATACACCAGTTCTGATAATTGGGGCAGATGTCACCCATCCAGGAGTTGATTCAAAGTATCCAAGTCTTGTAGCCGTAACTGCATCAGATCGAATAGGAGTTCCGTTCCATATGACCATCCAGGCTTAGAGAAAATCAGACAAAGGAGCAGCTGAAGTTATCAATGGACTTGATGACATTATTAGAGACTTTATTTTCGCCTTCATCAACAAAACTGGTTTCAAACCAAGAAAAATTATCATTTTTAGAGATGGCGTTGAGGATGGACAATTTGAAGAAGTACTTAACATGGAGATGTTGGCAATCCGACGTGGTTGTACTTTAGCAAGAAATACACCGGCTACTCTATTTTTATGTCTATTATTAAAAGTCTTATCAGGCGAGAAATTAGTAACAATTTTATGTAAAATTATATGAAAAGAGGAAAATTGAAAATTTAGAAGGCGACAAAAAGCCAATAAAGCATCACATATCCTTGACATGGATAAGAAAATTTCATTATTTGAACTTTTTTACCTCGTATAAGAAGTAAACAATTATAAAAGAAGCAAAATTTTCACGTTCAATTAATAATTCCCCACCTTTTGCTAGTGTGTAAAGTGACTCCCAAATCTCACTGAGTCAGAGTCATTGACTCCCGAGTCACTGACTCTGACTTACTGTAGTTTAGGAGTTGACTAAGGAGTCATGACTCTGACCCCCATATTTTCGCGAGTTGACTCTTGAGTCATGACTCTGACTCTGACTCTGAGTCATTAAAAAATGTTTAATATCTTTTTTTAAATATTGAGAAAAATTCTATAAACTGTATAAAATTATTATAAATTGTAGACGTCACTTTGCTTTTTTCTCACCTTTTGTAAATTTAGATTATCTTGAATCGATGTTGATGAACTTTGACTTTCATTAACTGGAGAATTTTCCACATTTAACATAATAAAATCATCCTCCATTCTTAATTAAAAGTCCGTAAGAATGGGACGAACACAAAACACAAAATGATGATTTATATCAGAAAGAGTAAACATTCTTAAGTAAAATGAATGCAATGAATAAGATGAATGAAACGTGTTTGAACATGAATGAATACCAAAAATCGGCTTCTGGGCAGGAAATGCACAAGAGTCATGACTCTGCTACTGATGAGTTGACTCTGAAAGTCATGACTCTGACTCTCAAACAGGGAGTGAGTCAGAGTCATATAATGACTCTGACTCTCAAATAATTCATAGAGTCAGAGTCATGAGAGTCAGAGTCAGAGTCATGACTCAGGAGTCAGAGTCACTTTACACACTACCTTTTGCCAGGTTTGAAATAATAATTCCCCAGGGGATTTAAACCGAGAAATACGGTAACTTGGTCTTACGTGCATAAAAATAACATAATTCACTGTTCAAATTCTTGGTCTTTTAAACGTGCTGCACTATACGTGGAATTAACCAACCAACTTATATTCACAGTACAATGTGAATTTAAAATTATTCAAATCGTGGAAAACAAAAATCGTGGATCCGAAATTAAATTCTAAAATATCACAAGCCTACGAATTAAGCAAATACTGGATTTAAGTACTTTGCATAATAAAAATTGTTAGGAACCCTGAAATTTTGGATAATTTTTGTTCAAAGTCAAACTCCAGAATCATGTCACTAGGCTAAATTCCTAACATGAATTTAAAAACTTGAGATTTTGCAACGTTTTTTACCACTATTATGTTTACAAGCCCCAATAATCTTTTACATTTCATATTAGTAATATTAAATTTAGCTAGCACTCAAATGAATCAATATTACTACGTGTGAAAATTGGCTTTTACACAACCTATATCCTTTTTGGCAAGGCAATAAGTTTCCAACAAACTAAAATAATTCATGTATAGGCCATCAATTTTATCTTCAACTAGAACATCAACTTTTAGGTTCCTTATATTCTCCGTTGTCACTATAAACTAAGGTTATTTGGACCCGTTTTCAAAATTAAACCACCAAAATATTTATACTTAATATCATCATATTTATTACTTAATAAGTTCCATACCATGGTTTACATTAAAATGCAGTGTCATATTCACCAAGGCTACAAACTCTTCACTATCCTNAATAAGTTCCATACCATGGTTTACATTAAAATGCAGTGTCATATTCACCAAGGCTACAAACTCTTCACTATCCTTCCAAACGGGTTTGCACAATCCAATGTGGGCGATATAAAATATTGATGAAAAAAAATTCAGAAGTCCTGTCTGAGGTTCCGTTTGAATGTATTTGATAATTTTATATGCGAGGTAAAAATAATTGAAACCGTGGAGAACGTTAAGAAATTTGAAAAGACTTTGCCTGAGTTTAGAATGAACTATATGGAACTTATGACCATGCCATTCAAAAGGAACAATATTCAATTTTGACAAACATGTAAAACCAAAATTTATAAATTTATACTCTCCTTCAGTTAACATCTTAAAGTTCGAATGATTCTAACTCAATTTCCCACATAATTGGAGACTTTTATTCACCACTAATTGCTATGTTTTGTGAACTAATAGATGAGAACATCAGATTAAGTGAAATGTTTGGAATTTATTTACCCAATTCCATAAGTATTTCATCTGTTTACTCAATCCGATAAGTATTTGGTTCGTACTTAGATAGTATCTTCGTAAAATTATTGTTGACGAAAGACAATCTTTCTAAATACAGTAGAACCCAATATTGTAACGAAACACAAAACAATTGGACCTATTCCCGACATATATTTAATAAAATTAGTTGGTTCCAAAATGTTGACGCATACAGCTATTCTTAATAGATTTTTTTTCTTCCCAAAGATTAATCGATTCTGTCGCAAACGTATGGCGAAAATCAATTAAGTATTTAATTCAACAATGAAATCAAGGAAAATCAGTTCCGACTAACGTAAGTAAGCAAAGATATTTTCTACCTAANTATTTAATTCAACAATGAAATCAAGGAAAATCAGTTCCGACTAACGTAAGTAAGCAAAGATATTTTCTACCTAATTTTTTTTCTGACACCGTTCACATTAATAATCACGATTTATACGCATTTTCCACCTTTAGGTTCGACTAATTAAAAAAAAATGAAATTATGAAAATGAAAAAGCAACGAAATCTTGACTAAGTTTAAAGTAAATTTTTGTGCTAAANTATTTAATTCAACAATGAAATCAAGGAAAATCAGTTCCGACTAACGTAAGTAAGCAAAGATATTTTCTACCTAACTTTTTTTCTGACACCGTTCACACTAATAATCACGATTTATATGCATTTTCCACGTTTAGGTTCGACTAATTAAAAAAAATGAAATTATGAAAATGAAAAAGCAACGAAATCTTGACTAAGTTTAAAGTAAATTTTTGTGCTAAATNAAAAAAAATGAAATTATGAAAATGAAAAAGCAACGAAATCTTGACTAAGTTTAAAGTAAATTTTTGTGCTAAATTTTAATAAAAATCGAAATTGTGTATCAGCGGATTGCAGAAATTAAGAAATTCAAATTCAAATGGTAAAAGTTAAATGCAAGAGTTACTTCATAAACATCCCTGACAACGGGATACCGATTTTTTCATTCGGATTTTAAAATGTGGAAAAAATTAACGCTAAAATTATGTGACGCACAACTTTATGACTGCATAGATAAGATCTTATCTAATGCTTTGTCATCAGTTGACAATGTAAATGATTTAGCGTTAATTGTCGTTCGACCCACTAAGTTGAAACTTGGTCTATATAATCATTACAACATTCTGAATAACGCTGTAATTGGCGGTAAGCTTATATCTATAGAATCAGTGATAAGTGGCGTAAGACTGGCATTTGCTGCATTCCACCTTCGGGTTTGTAGAATTGAGACATGAAATATACTATAGTTTGAAATTATCAATGTTTGAAGTTGGATGCAAACAAAATTTGCCTTTCTTTGTCATAAGTTGATATTCAAGTAAGGATAAGCGTGGCCTTTAATTTGATATTGTTAGTAGAGAACTTGATATACTTAACCTTCGGACGATCACTTTAATGCTTTAGTGAAGAATAAATCATTCGTGCGTGGAAAATTGAATTAGCCTAAGTTGAATTACTATTGAAGAGCACATAAATCAAACGAACAAGTAGAGGCAATTGTAGGGATATTTGAGGACCTCCTTCTAATAAGGAGGTATCTCCATTAACATTTTTTTTGCTGTTGTTAATCAACAAATTATAACAAACTATAAACAAACTATAAACAAACCATAAACAAACTATAAGAATTGGTAAAATGAAAATAGCAAATATTCTTACCTTTTGTTTTGTGACTTTCTTGACTTATCGTCACAGATATTGCTCATTGTCAATTATCTCATGCCATGGCAAAAACAAATACACGGCAGGAAATAGAACATAATGATCTACATTGTGAAAATAAGCGAGAAAAAACGACCGAAGAACAACAAAAATGTCCAGGAAATTGAAACTTTCGGCTTAATTTTAACTTTTGATTATTGGTTTTGCTAATGAGTTTTAAGTCAAATGTCAAGGCAATGAACACTTTTGCAGACTTTTGCCGTAACTATGCAGTTTCAATTTTAAGAAAAATAAAGTGAATGGAGATACCTCCTTATTAGAGGGAGGCCCTCATTTGGTTCTTTATGTTCCATTGACATTGTCGTGGAGTCAGGTTGCTGTTGCCATCAAAAATTAACAATTAAAATTAATTATAATAAATTTATAAATAATACCTTTATTGGCAAATAGAAAGTCAACGAGTGTCAAATTGTATCTGATACTTTCCCTATGGGAAGGTTGTAACAACATGTAAGGCATAGAGCATTAATAGTACATAGCAATAATATTAGAGTAGAAAGCGTTTATAAAAACTTGGATTTAGTACGGAGAATTTTGACATTATAACTGTCAAGTTTTTGTAACGGATATATGTCTAGTTTGGTCTTATATAAATATATTTTTAAATGAAATAAACGTTTATATTTAATTATTCCAGAGGGCTTAAGTAGTTAAATGAATAGTCAATGCTAAACTTATAGCATACTACTTCAATTAATGTGTAATTTTCTCTTCTACTCTAATGGAAATTTGTTTCTCCGAATAGCCTTTTCAATCACGGAAATTAGGGAATGTATTTTAGATAGCATTTGTTGTAATTGTAAACAAATTATACAATGATTTAACTTTAATTTGAGCGATTCCAACTTCTTTAACCTGAACTCTCTCTCGGAACAATTGAATCTTGAATTCAAACTGATGAAACTTAATGTTAAGGGGGATTAAAAGGCTAAAAACTAATATCTGACACTTTCGATGCGCAGTCATCGAAATAATTGAAAACAAAGTGTTAAATACTATTATGCCTACAAAGAGATCTGGACTCACAAATAATTATATACAGTAAACCTCGGATAAGCCGGATTTCAAGGGACTGGAAAATATGGTTCGTGGTAACCGAGGTTCGGCTTAAGCGTAAGCCGAACATGCAACTTGGGGAACAATTTGTTCGTCTTAGCCGAGGTAGTTTTAATTTACCATTACTTTATAATAGTAAGTTGTTGTGGAGACTAAAAATGACTAAAAATATATTATTAGTTTATTTTCTGTCGAATTTCAATGTTTGAAAAGTCATTCAAAAGAATTCATTCGTTAAATTTTGTAAGAAAAAAGGTGAAGATTCTTTAAAAATTGATCAATTAATTGGTGTTCGTGTTAACCGAGGTAAAAAAGCATGTGCCTTATGGACTTGGACCACGGAAAGACGTTCGTGGTAGCCGAGGGTTCGGCTTAACCGAGTTCGGCTTAGCCGTTCCATTTATACACAAATTCCCTATTTCAGGGCGCGGACCGGACCAAGTGGTCCGTGGTAACCGAGGGTCCGTGGTAACCGAGGTCGGCTTATCCGAGGTTTACTGTATTATATTCATAAAATATTTAATCTTGGTAGGATAACACAACAATTTTGTTTACTTTCTCTATTTTAAAAATCAATAATTTTGTGCATTGAAAAATTTAAGTGTAAAAACTAGTAAAAGAAATTAGTGGAAGGAAAAGAGTANTTTTGTGCATTGAAAAATTTAAGTGTAAAAACTAGTAAAAGAAATTAGTGGAAGGAAAAGAGTATACACGAGCATGTGTTTTGCTTCTACAAAGAAGAAGACTGCAGTAAAATATCGAGATAGGGCATGATTTGGTCATATACAAGTCCCATCTTGCCATCATATACACCATTTTGAACAAATTAACCTGAGTTCTTTTGAGACCACCAGATCTAATGTTACAGTATGGAGAGATATCTGAATCATCTAGCTAAAATTTTACAACAAACTTATAATTCCAAAGAAAAGTTCAACAAAAATAAGTCTATACATGTTGACTTGCAACCTCGTGGGTAACCAAAGCTAACTGTCACCTAGATACTAACTGCACCAAATTTCTTAAACATTTTAGCCAGTTNACCTCGTGGGTAACCAAAGCTAACTGTCACCTAGATACTAACTGCACCAAATTTCTTAAACATTTTAGCCAGTTTCACTTCAAAGTTATTTTCATAGGTTCATCAGATGTCATCTCTGTCTTGCTAATTTCACTCTTACGCACTCATCTAAACAACTTTAGTCTCAAATTGCCAGAAACTTGATAAATGATGACATAATTGTAATAATTTACACTGATTACAATGATCAATCAAGGTGAGTGTGCATTAATCTGGTGATTTATGAAAATTCCAGTAACAACGACTTTTATTTGGTTAAATAAATTTATTGTAATTCCCCTATACCAACGTACTGCTAAGCATTAGGATTCGACTTCAGATCCTAATTTCATCCTAGTAATTGATTTTTTTTCATAATTGAGGTACACATCCGACTACTAAGCAAACGTTTTCTTTTTAAATGCATTTCTAAGTTAAGATGATGGGATTGAGTCCCACGCCAAAACTATATTTTGAGTAACTATTGAATGAAAATAAGGTAGTTAAAAACGGTAGTTCGACGATTCACTTAAAGTATCTCACAATTACTATGAAAAGATGAACAAATATGCTGGTTTGATTACATCATTAATGCAGACTGTGGAGCTGAAAACGCATCTCATTCGACCGTTTGCGGTGCGGTTGTCATAAGTAAACTTTACAAAAGCTGTCTACTCTATAAATCAAATGATTCGCCCATAAATATTGAGATGTTATACTGAACTTAATACATGCTTATCGATGTATTTAATAGCGCAAAAGTATCGTCGACATTATTTCTGTTGTATGTTAGTATGATCAATTTAAAATCTAGAGAATCGAGATGTAATGTTTCAACTGAACGCTTGAAGTGAATTAATGCTATAGCCCTCACCTAGCTCTCATAATGACAATCTAACTTATAACATTTTCTTAAACAGAAAATATTATAAAATTTCGCAATATGATTGAGTAGTTGTTAATGAGACTGTTTTTATAATAATTTTATCCAGTCCATATTAAGCCAGTTCANCGCAATATGATTGAGTAGTTGTTAATGAGACTGTTTTTATAATAATTTTATCCAGTCCATATTAAGCCAGTTCACTTAATTTATAAGTCGCTCCTACCAACCACTAAATTTGGTCTTAAGTTAATGTTTTATAAAAAATAGTAGTAAGGTTGGTGAATCGAAGAGTTGTCCAATTGTTAAATAGTACCTTATTTCATTAACTTCGACGTCGCTATGGCTCATCAAAATGTCCTATGTTCTCGAGTCATGCATATTCAGCTTCACGATTCAAAACTTTATTTATTGTCGGTTTCCAACTTCATTTATTTTACTTGGTTTTACCACGCGGTCATCCCCTTTGAAAAAATCGTGTTCCAATTTATGAAAAGTAGCTTGGGGTTTATTCAACGAATCCTTGTAAATGCGAAATAGCAGGAAGTGGTAGTTCGAAAGTTAGCATGAGTTATTCATGTGCCAAATGTATCATCTGTTGAAAATTTATGTGTACGCATGACTCATTTAAATTATGTATTTCTTATTTGTAATGCAGAATAAAGTAAAATACTTGACATAACGGGAAGAATCAGAATGACGGAACAATTCCGCGGAAAGCGGAAAGAGACGTAGATTTCTACAACCAAATAGACACCTAGAAATAGTATTAGCCTGCTAATTTAGTTTGAAAGTTATTTTATTGTGAGACCTATCTAGAAATACTTAACATAATATGAATTATCTGATAGAAGCGGATAAACACAATTAGGTAACACTACCTTAGAAATTCGAAATATTTTATTATAAATGGAAATATACACGGTTGGAGACACCAGGGGCTTAGTACTAGCAACTGGACCAAAAGTTGTAGTTACGTCTGGCTATGATGTGCTATCTACACATGTAGTGACGTATACATGTTTCAGCATACATGGAGCCTAATAGAGATAATTTTTGTTTTATTTGGACAGACAAAGAAAAATCTTACACGGACAATTTTCGACGGTGAATTTGTTTCGAGTCCAATGGTTGTCCATGCGATTCTTTAACTAACAATAAGTGTCGTTTCCATGAATCGTAAACATTTTGGACCATTTCTTGGGAAACATTATTGCAATTCTGTTGTACTATTTTCCAAACCCCCGCCATGGTTCTTGCTCTTCGCAAATGAAGAAAAAGTTTTTGTTTTTTTAATATGCAATGAAGCTGCGCCGTGATGGACACATACTTTATCCAACTTGCCAGGGTACAATGAAACCACAGATTCTTGAAGTAAAGGTTTCAAAACATGTTCAATATAGTAGTCAGAGTTTAGCTTGACTTTTTCTGAAATTTTGTTCAAAGGCACAGTCCCTCGACCTGTCATAGCACCAACAACCATGAATCAGTCACCAAACTTTTCTTTCTTGTGACAAAAATATTCGGGGTCTTGTTTTGTTGAACTGGTGCAGTAAATCTGTCTCATACATTCGGAGTCTTGAAGAAAGAAGAGTGCTTCGTCGATTGTTACTGCATATTCAGACATTTAACCCGCCAGACGACCCTCATAGCTTTCGGCATTTTATCTTCTGATTTTCGATGTTGGATTGCTTCAGCGCATGTACTAGGGCCAGCCTTTTAAGTTTTTTGTTCAAATCTTCATGGATGGTCTTCCAGACAGTGTACTGTGAAACGTTCTATCTTTTTGCAATTTGATTCTGGCTTGGCGGATTTTCTGTATTAGTAAAATGTCATTTTTACGAATCAGATGTTTTGATCGAATTTTACGGACGTGTTGTTTGAGCTGAATTTTTGAGGAAAAAAGTCCAACTTGCTTGTGATTTCGTCGGTTTCCCTTTGAATTCAGTATGTTGGTTACTGTGGACTTTGAAATGGACGTCCCAAAATTTTCCAACTTATGCACGGTGTCTCGCGCTGAAATTCCTTCTCTGGAAAACTCTCGAACTCAACTTCTAAGTCATTTTTTGGCCATTTTGACCCGCTGGACAAAAAGTAACAATTCTGCTGGATGTGAAATGTGTTTAAGAGTGAAAGTTAAAAATTTCAAAATCTTAATGCGCGCGGGAGGGAATATACAGTCAAGATTGGCTGGCCAAATAAAACTAAAATAACCCTCTATAATCATGAGGCTCATGCGGTCACTGAAAACACATGAAGATATGTTGTGTTCAATTGTTTGAAATGAAAGTGATCATGCCCATCAAAAAGGAAAATAATACATAAATTGTTTGTATGAATCTGAAAAAAAATTTCTTCACAGTTTACGAAACAAAAATTGTTAGGTTTCACATTAGAAGACAACAATAGATACTGGATTTTTAATATGTTAATGGAGGTGACAAAAACATTTTGGGTACAATATTGTACGCAAAACAGATACTGTATAATGTATGCTATTTAGTAATAGGAGACTGTCATATCATCACCTAGTGGTGATATCGTGCAACACCGATGATCCTTGTTTTTTATAGTTAGCAATATTTAAGACCAAGATGTCTTAAACATCTCGATATGAATGGACATATAAATCTACACATCCATGGTACAATGATCTGTGAAGACGCATGTAGTTCTTCGTATTGACACAAATTTATTTGGCAACAGAAAAAAGGTTCAAAGAAATGTTGTTATGTAGGCCAAATTAAAGGCATGCTACATACTTTAGAAAGATGCGTCGATACGTTAAGTATCAAATTTAGTATGAGTACTAATTTTGCGCCAAACAATTTGAAAATTTTCAATTTATCCCAGTCCGTCTTTTTTGTCATCACCTCGTAGCTGCATATATGCTTAGTACTAATAATATCGTCAACCAAATGCTTCTTAAACTGATTATGGTCAAACAAACAGTGAATTGTCATTTATAGACACTCGTGTGTATGAAGAGAAGTAAAGTGTGTACTCTTTTAAAGAAAAAATTTCAATTAAAAAAGAAAATGAGACTATGAATGCCGTTTAAATATAATTATATAAACTGCACTAAGCAAGTTACACCAGAAACCATAAAGTGTTGCATATATATGCCAATTTGTTAGCTGAATGATACACACAAATACGATATGAATAAATTTTATGTTGTACTTGTCAAAAAATAACCGTAATCAACAAGGTTGAAAATCCACACTTATAGACTCGAAAATACCTATAAATGAACCAATGACAGATAGTATTTAGGACAGCGGGGCAGACCAACAGATTGAGACAGTGATCCGAATACCCTTTACAACTCCTAGTTTAATTGTAATAAACAGTCTATTGGAAATATGGAAGTTTTTCTGTTAGAATATTAATTTATTCCATTAGTGTTTAGAAATAAAATATTACACTTAAATTGCATTCACTACTATCCGTAGTCTACTTTAGTAGTAGTAGAAGGGTATTCTGTTCGTCGAGTCCGTGTGTCCCTCAAACATATTATCGGCTTTATTTATAGATATTTTCGTGTCTATATGTGGTAATTTTCAACTTTGCAGATTACGGATACTTTTTATAGAACTGTCGCATTATATTTTATGTCTATGCTTACAAATATTTGTACATATCATTCAGGTAACAAATTGGTTTCTATATGCAGCAACGTATCATTCCGAATGCCAGTTGCTAAGTGCATTTTATCTAATTATTTGCAAATGGCACTCAGTCTCGTTTTTGTTTCTAATTTAAATTGTTTCCTAAGAGAGGAAAATCGTCATCTCTCTTTATACACACAACTATTTAGAATGTGCCAAATTTTTTTATCAGAATCACACAACGTAGCATTTTTGTTTGAAGACGTTATTGGTAAAGATTAAGCTACTATGCTGCTAGTATTAATAACTTAATCTACACATCTTTACTTAGAACTGCCTACTTTAGCGCGTTAGCATATCGTGTTTCTTACGGGGCATACGTCAACAGGATATTTCGGATTTATGGCTACTAGTTAATGCTATCTATATAAAACTAGCACGATTATGCTTTTTCTTCTCTCAAATTCTGCTGTGCTGTCGGCCAAATTTATATATAATGGTAGTCAGTTGAATGTAGGTAGCAGTTGGGTAACAAAATCACGAGTAAAAGAATTTATATCCCACACCCCAATTGTGTTTCAAGTAACTTCTTTTATTACATTTACCAAACCTCATGCACTTGGTTATATGGACGCCATTGTAGGTATAGTTATTGACGTGCTCCTAACTAACGAAAACTATATCTCTTAGCTGATTTTATGATTTTTATGCATGAAATTATTGTTTTCTCAAAGATTAAATAATTTCAAAAGATGTAATAAATCGTACTATAAATTCAAAAAATTTGTATAAATCGATACTTTTCACAAAATTAAATAACACAATACAACATTGCTATTTATTGAGATTCAGCAACGGTCTAAGATTGAACCCAAGTCAAGCAAATCATGCGTTTTAGTTCAGAAGTTTTTGTAAAGTTTTTAATTGTATTCCACCGTTCCAAATGTCCAAACATCTTCGCTTATCAAGTTTGCCAAACATGCTATTAGGGCGATTGTCTTTTTTAGGAAACTAAAATTTTAAAACAAAATCTAATAAAATCTAAAAGTTAAAGACAAAAGAAATATTTTGAAACTTTGGACTATATCAGTTTATATTGTTGATGAGGTAGAATGAATTAACGGCAGAAAAGACAACTTACTTTGCCAGTGTTCTTATTTGTAGATCTAGCTTAACAAAGATAAGTAGCAATCACTGGATTAAGGTGCTGCGACACCATGCTAGTTACAACAACTTTTGTGCGGAGTCCGGTGTGGCCAATAGACGGGGGAGGGTCGGTGGGCAGCAGGAAGGGCGGTGGGCAGTAGAGAGGGCGGTGGGTAGTAGAGAGGGCGGTGAGTAGTAAAGAGGACGCTTGGAAGTAGGGGCGGTGGGCAGTAGGGAGGGTGCGGTAAACTCCTCAAGTAGCGGCGAGGAATTTTCTAAGGAAATTGAATCTTTTTGTAGTGACTCTGCTAGTGTCAGTAGCATAAATAATATTAGTAGTGATAGTGATTTGGAATTTCACATCTGCTTGACAGCTTGCTTGGCTTCCTGGGCTATCAAAAATAGTTGAAAAAAAAACAGAGTTGTTGCATAAAATTCAACCATTCCTAACTCATAGTCTTCCACTAGATGCCAGAACACTGTTGCAAACTCCTGTCAAAAATATTGAAATTAAGGAAATTGGTGGTGGGGATTTTCACTATTTTGGAGTGGAACGGGAGATATTAAAAGTCGCAAAGCACAGTCTGACCGATTTCCAATTTCCTTTTTTTAGAAATGTAAAAAATTTGCTGATAATTAGAACTGGTATTGATGGGTTTCCTCTGAGCAAAAGTAGCAACAGCCAAGTATGGCCGATTATGGGTGTTCTAGACCAATCCATTAAACAATCTGTGTTTCTTATAGCTGTGTTTCTTGGAGTTTCAAAACCTGATAACGTCGATGAATTTTTCCATAATTTTGTTGATGAAATGAAAGTTCTGCAACAAAGAGGACTAAATTTAAATTCAAAACGTTACACAATTAAAATTAGTATTGTTCTTGCAGATGCTCCAGCACGCTCCCTTGTAAAACAATGTGCAATTTTTAATAGTTATTACGGTTGTGAGCGATGTACTCAACAACGGACTTGGTTGCGGCGGGTTACATTTTTAGAGTTAGATGCTAGTCCTAGAAGCGATGACTCTTTCTCTCTACAGTTGCATAGGAATCATCACAATAATTTGTCACCTCTGTGCTTTCTAGAATTAGGCTTAGTTACACAAGTAGCCATCGATCACATGCATTTAGTGTTTCTTGGTGTAATGAAATTTTTTTTGCATTTATGGGTAAAAGGGAAATTCCAATTTAGGCTGGGCGCTAAGGATATAAGAAGTATGAACCAGCATATAATTAGTACTACAAGGTACACGCCTAAAAAATTCCACCGCAAACCCAGGTCTTTGAAAAAAATCGACCACTACAAAGCAACTGAATTTAGACTGTTCTTGTTATATACTGGCATAACAGTTTTAAGTAAAATATTGCCAAAGGAGAATTACAATCATTTTCTGANAAAAGGGAAATTCCAATTTAGGCTGGGCGCTAAGGATATAAGAAGTATGAACCAGCATATAATTAGTACTACAAAGTACACGCCTAAAAAATTCCACCGCAAACCCAAGTCTTTGAAAAAAATCGACCACTACAAAGCAACTGAATTTAGGCTGTTCTTGTTATATACTGGCATAACAGTTTTAAGTAAAATATTGCCAAAGGAGAATTACAATCATTTTCTGANACTGTTCTTGTTATATACTGGCATAACAGTTTTAAGTAAAATATTGCCAAAGGAGAATTACAATCATTTTCTGAAATTGCAATGTACCATTTAGATTTTGCTCAGTTCGATCGGTTCGAGTGTTGAATGGAATACATTTGCTAAGTCGCTATTGCGAAAATTTGTAAGTCAAGTACCTGATCTCTATTGTAATGAATTGTTAGTTTATAATGTTCACAATTTGCTTCATTTAAACGAAGATGCGAAGTATGGAAATTTAAACAATGCATCATGCTTTCCATTCAAAAATTATATTCAAACTCTGAAACGTTTGATTAGGAGAAAGAAGCATATTATGAGGCAAGTTGTGAACAGATCATCTGAATTGACGAGTTTAGTTAAGAACAATATAGGTACGGAAAAGTCAAGTAAAACAATATGGAATAACTATGTGTTGTCCAGTAAGCATGAGGACAATTGTTTTATTACAAAAGATAAACGAATTATACTTATACAGGAAGTTAATAGAACACCTGAGATTGTCCTTAAATGCAGGTCGCAATGTTTACAGTACAAACTAATGTATTATCCGCGAATTGTAGGCAGGAATTTAGGGTATTAATTAATTGGTAATTAACCAAAATTCAATTTGATTTTAAAGAAACATGATTGCTACAAGCATAACTCAATTATAGGTTGGAAATAGTGCAAACCACAAAATACAACCAACAAGCATGAACAAGACTAAGAAACAATTGTTGATAATTAGAGCAATGTACTTCCAGTCATTCAAACTGGCTTCTGCGCAGTTACTGCCTGAGTCCAGTTGCTGTTCATGATTCGATGCACAGTGTCCGTCCTTTTTGCTAATGAGTTTCTTTCCACGGTTGCAGACATTTGAAAACCACAGCGGTATGATGTGCATGATTCTGAGCACCTTGAATAGCGAGCAAAACTCGAGATTATAATAATAATAACTATGATGATAAATTTATTACCAAAACTGACGGAGAGTTCAACTTGTGGTTTAGGTATACAGTTAACATATTTGCAACAAACACGAATCCACCAAATATACGCATGACTTCAAAGTAGTAAACTGAAAAGCAAGAAGTTTTTTGTGTGATCTGGCAGGAATGACTAGTACATTCATATTTGAATTAGGAATCTGAGACAATTACTGGTACTGGTTGTTTTTGTTTACCTTTGCTTTAACCTCCAACAAACAAATCATCATTTACTTTAACTTTCAACGTGCGTCTTCCACAAAAAATAAGCATAATTAATCAATCAACAGGAAACAAAAATGATGATGCCGCTATAAGCTTATCCAGTGGATATCCATTGGATGCTAGTGAAGCATGGTGCAAACGTAGTCATAAGCATCCGAAAGAATACGGTACAGCCCCAACCCGGGACATCGCTGTGATTGACTTCCAGACTTAACCAAGAATCAACTTATGGAATTTGCTGTAAATCGGGAAATTATATATTGTTAGAAAGCAGTTTCTATTCTGTTTGTAATTTTGTCCTCGTTTTTTTTTCGAATCGAATTTGACCCCTAAGGTTCACTATGAAATATTGGAATCACATTATTAGCTAAATCACTTTGCAACATCAGAACTACATTACCTTCCTTACTCTTAAATATGCTAACAGTTCAATCTGGACTAGAATTACATGCTGATAGGAGTATAGCTTACCTTTTCAGGTCTCTGGTAATCTATGTACGAAATAAATCTTCGTATGCAGTTGATGATAGTAAACAAGTTCGTCAGTGAATGAATAATATTATTTAATCCACCTAATTGGTAGTATTTTATCTGAAGTCCATGGATTTGGTTTCATATATTTCATATTATAAAGGACTAATTTAATATAGATTAAGAAAGTACATATCAAGGTGTATTATCAATATGACACTATCTATGTTAAAATAATGATGTACCAAATGTTAACACTTGCTAAACAGTAGAGGCAACATTTATTGTCTTAAAATAAAATTTAGAGTTGATTTAAAAAAGAATGCAATGAGCTTTCCAGCGTTGTCAGTTACTTACACGCTTGTCATTCCAACTTTCAACATTTAGAGACACCTTACGTCATAGTGCACTCCAACTCCAAAAACCAGTAAAAAATTAGAAACAATGGGATTTGTTTCCCAACGATATAGTTGCACTTATAAAGCAAATTCCATTAGTTAACTGTTGGTAATCTCTGCAGGTGAAACAGAGAGCGAGATACCCCATGTTGGTCCTTATTAGGGCATGTAATATTGAAATTTTAATATATTGAAATATTGGAATATTGACAATTTTTACGGAATTGAAATATTGCTATTGAACATGCGCAATATTGATGATTCAATATTGAGAATGTTATCCCTGCAGCAACACTCAGTTGATTATACACTACCAAAATCTGCATCGCAAATCGCCTGAAAAATGATTTACTGTAACCAATCATCACTACATTCCTAACAAATGAAGTTGTATGTTACTTTGCAAAATTTGAAATTAATATTTCTGAAACCATTATTCATTCATTTATTGTTTTTGGTTTAACAAGTTTTGCGAAAGAAAATTAAAAAAAATTAACGAATTACATCCACTTAATTCTGCAATTTCCAAAGAAACTTTATGGCTAACTGTAAACAGTGTGAGAGTGTATTAAAAACGACAAATGGATCTACCACTGGACATCAAGTGCACTTGCGTACTGTCCATAAGATAATTGTCAAGAAGAGATGAGAAATCGAGGTTGATGTAACAGCAGGTACATGATATTAAATTAATAAAAGTATGTAAAAAAATTATAAAGAAAAAGTAAAAAATTACGTTCTTCGCTCCAAGTTGAAACAATTGAATCCTTGATTTTGCGATCACATTATCAAATTCTCGGTTTCAACAAATCAAAAGTTTATATTAGTTACGAGTTTGAACTTGCCTTACTTTTTTAGTATAATAAAAATTTATAGCAAAAATTAAAATATTTGGGTTATAGCTGTTACCATTGTAATATTGCTAAGCAATGTAGTGATTTAGAATTCAATATTTCAATATCGAGATTTTAATATTGGGGGTCTCAAATATTGAAATATTGAATATTGATATTGAAAAAATTGATCAATATTTCATAACCCTAGTCCTTATGATATGTTGTTTAGGATACCTTTGGATACATTTGTGTGAATTGACTAAGATCCGATAAATGCTTATGTTTTCAATAAGTATATAGCAGCTCAACCTTTAAGACATGGATAGTAGAAAAAACAAAACCTACACCAGGATACTCTCAATGATAAACGTTAATTAGGTGAGATGTCTGACTTATTACTTCGTTAGATAACTCGAATGGTTAAGTTGAAGTAACACCAAGCGTAAGCGGTAGGTGCTATAGCGTCCCACAAACTTAAGCAAATTCAGTGAGCTTGTGTCATTAGGTTCATTTATTCGTTTATCAAATGATCAACTATCAAGTATCAGAGTCAAAGAAGAAACTTACTCAACGGACCACCTCCATCTGTTGAATTTTCCATCAGATTAGGAAACTTTTGTTTGTAGCACCAAAATGGCAATAACGAAATTGTCAGATGGAAGATTGCTGACAAAAAAAAGAAAAAAAAATTTTAACAAATTGCNCGGACCACCTCCATCTGTTGAATTTTCCATCAGATTAGGAAACTTTTGTTTGTAGCACCAAAATGGCAATAACGAAATTGTCAGATGGAAGATTGCTGACAAAAAAAAAGAAAAAAATTTTTTTAACAAATTGTTATCAAAATTTATGCATTCGAAAATACTAAATTATGTACCGATTGTGACCTTCTGCCCGGAAGACGGTGGTATTAGGAAGCTGAGGAAAAGTGTTAGTAGAATGCCTAGGGAAGTAAATTTTGCATCATCTAGTATTTTATTGCCACGTCTTTTCAGTTGAATTGTAAACACTATTTCAATATATGGGTCTGGGCAACATGTATAATATTTTACATTTCGTCGAAATGGAACATCTGAAATTGAAGCATAAAGGTTTGTAACATCGTTTTGATTCACAAACTAGGTAGTAACAATAATCATCACCTATTAATTCCCAATTTTGATTTTCCACGTATTTGGTTAATTCTACCTCAGGGCTTCGCATGCTCAAATCCAGCTGTCAATTTGAAATGATAAATGAAGTGATAAAAATTCGGAATTAAATGTTTATTTTTCCTGCATAGTAAGCCA
This sequence comes from Holacanthella duospinosa, assembly GCA_002738285.1. Lineage (NCBI taxonomy): Eukaryota > Metazoa > Arthropoda > Collembola > Poduromorpha > Neanuridae > Holacanthella > Holacanthella duospinosa. Next base: position 1,664,719 of record NIPM01000006.1, on the reverse strand, counting down.
AGTAAAATGATCTCATCATAATAAGCTTATAGTTTCCAGGTAAATAAGGGAAAAACATGAGTTTTGGAAACAAAAAATAATTTCACAGAAAAATCGTACACTTTTTCTAAAAATCCCAGTGACTAGAATACACTTTGGCGTCTCTCATGTCTGTTTACACGCTAAGTTTGAAAATAACTTCTATGTTTTTCTTTTCACCGTGTCCAAACTATTACTTTTGATACAAAATTTATTATTAAAAAATTCAAATTTTTCTCTTATTTTTTACTGTATAATGACAAGAATCTGTTTAAAAAATCCTGCTACTGCTTGACAGAAATTGAGTCACAGTTGAAAACCAGAAATATTTCACAGCTACAACTTGAAAAAATGTTTCTTGTGTTAAAAACCTGACTGAGAATTTAAATATTGATTAGGATTTGCGATTATGTTTATAAATGATTTCAACTTCTATAGACCACAACCTTTTTTNATTATTAAAAAATTCAAATTTTTCTCTTATTTTTTACTGTATAATGACAAGAATCTGTTTAAAAAATCCTGCTAGTGCTTGACAGAAATTGAGTCACAGTTGAAAACCAGAAATATTTCACAGCTACAACTTGAAAAAATGTTTCTTGTGTTAAAAACCTGGCTGAAAATTTAAATATTGATTAGGATTTGCGATTATGTTTATAAATGATTTCAACTTCTATAGACCACAACCTTTTTTCNAATTTAAATATTGATTAGGATTTGCGATTATGTTTATAAATGATTTCAACTTCTATAGACCACAACCTTTTTTCTGTTTCTGATTTTTCGAAACAACTTTAAAATAAAGTAGGGGTCTACCAATAGCTTGCGTGGATTTGCGTGAGATTGTGTAAGGTTTCTCTTTTACACAATCTCACTCAAGTGGGATGGGCTTAGTGACTAACCAATGAGAGAGGATACAATTTCGTAAAATCTCTTTCGGTTTTTACACAAACACACAGTTTCACGTAAAAGAGGAACCTTAAACAATCTCACGCAAATCCACGCAAGCTATTGGTATCCCCCTAGTGTCTTAGTGAACTTTCGTGAATTCGTAAATCATTTCTAAGAAATAAATGTGAATCGACGTATTATGATTAATTAATCTGTAATTATGATTACAGATTATTAATCTAGAATTATAATTAAGAAAAAGGTGTTATCGTAATCATTAATGCATTAGATCAGGAAATTTCATACACTCATCTAGCAATATAGTGTCAATTATATTTTTGAAGTAATGGACACCTTCTCCTTTTTCGTTAATGTTTCTGAAAGCCATTAGTCCTTCCTCTCCCGCCTCTGAGGAGACAATAGGGACTATAGTGAAGAGTTTATATGAACATGCTAACTCATCCAAAGCACCATCACGCCCTCATACAACCACTCCCGGTTGATAACACGGACTGATGAGTGATTTAGGATGCTTTCTAAATTCAAATGGTATGCTTTTATCTGAATAGCTAGACGAACAAAATATTTGGTTATTGAAGCAGAGCTTCAGTCTTGTATTATGCTTTTGAATATTTTGGTATAGATCACACGAGGAAGAATGCTTAAATTCAGTTTATAGCAATATTTTGGAGCATCATTAATTCCATTTTGATAGATGTTCAGATGCTTTAAATCTAGGCGTTCCATGTAGTTAAGTCACAATTGTGAGTGGTTATGCTTTTAATGTTTTGAAAAGATTGAAAAATTTTATGCCTTCATGCACAAGACGTGTCTGGGAAATTAGATAGTCATCATGTGTTCAGTGTGGAGTCAACCGATCTATTAGTCTAATGGTTGAGTTCCCAAGCAGCACCGGAACAATTCGAAAGGCTAACCTTGTTTTGGCACACTAATTCTCCTAAATGATTGGTATTCTATTGTGTGCAGCTGACAAAACCAGTTAGCAAATTGGCAATGTGATCTCACTCCATCACCTACAATCGTGCTATATTTTGGCTTCGCTGTTGGGTTCTGAATGAAACTGTGTTGACAGAATAGTATGGAATTCCCTTTGCACCATTTTCCTATGTCGAAAGCCCAAACCTCTAAATTCTTTTCCAGTCTAGAAGCTTTGATGCCGAGGAATTTCTGCAAACACATTCAACCTAGTTAAACTGACAACGATCAGCAGATTGATGTTCATAGTATCTGTTGATAGGTAAGCGAGGTTCCTCAACTTTGTGGCTATAGCTGTAGGAATATCCATTGTCAGCAAACAACCGACTTTAAAGACAGTTTTTTGTTATGTCCAAGGCTAGCCCGTTACAAATGCCCCAATTCATTATTTCACGAATCAGAAAGCAAACATATTGACTGATTACGTCGAGCACAACAATACTGTTTTTGTTCGGTTCTGAGATTATGAATTATTTGGCTTCATGACTAAATATACGCTAAATATTAAAAATTGTAAGGTGTTCACATATACCAATGGAAAACTATTTAGAAACTTAAACAATTTTTCCAAATTTATTATTATTTTTAACAATTAGGAAGACTTTGGTAAATAAAAATTGGGTTGGCAATGGTGGGTGTGTGCTTTGTTTGTTGGGTTATAGGATTCTATCCTGTAAATGCATATATGAACAAATAAAGCCAATAATTTTGTCTCTTATAACTTCTCATCCATCTGTATTGAAATGATAAAACCTCGCGTCGATTCACGTATATTCGCTGGCCGCATAGTCCTGGAGAAGTATTAAGTCTATTCTCTTGCACCAGGTCAAAAACATTTTCCTGTATCTGCTGTGATAGGAGTTGTCAGCAATGTTCTTATCTTAATCGATCTAGTTGGTTTACTTTGAGTACCGTTTGACACCTCATTAAATATTGCTACCTTTAGTTTTGCTTCAGTACTCCTTCATTATGATCTAGCTTCGAGAAATCTCATCAGCACAAAACAATTACATGCACCCGTTAGTATTTCTGTAAATTTTGAGCGACGGAGAAGTTTTCAGCAATTTCTCACTTCCTATCGTCCAACTTAAAGTCATGCGTTATTCAAGCTGTGACTACAACTAGGCATTTTCACAGATCAGTTAGCTTCGTTTTTAACATGGACATGAAACGAAATGATAAACTGAATTCTCACTCCGAGACGAAACGGAGCGATAAGGAAACGATCCGGGAACGATAAGGAATTTAATAAATTTGAAATAAACAAATATTTCATTCTATTTTAATGCATGTACGATTGCAACAGTGAAAATCCTGGAACAGTTTAATTCTACCGATTCCTGAGCACTTTGTTCTAAAAAATTTGGTATAATCCAGTAGCAAATAAGGACCATAAAGGGAAATAAGTACGGAACTAATATCATCCCCTTACATACTAAGTACGAAAAAACTACTAATTCATAAAACCGCAACAACTTTACTTCCAAATCCTGAGCATACAGTGCGAGTTTGCTTTAATTAAATCCTGTTTGTGATACTCCGGAAAAAAACTACTGCGATGTCCTCTAACCAATTGTCATCATTTACACTCAATGAATATTTTACATATTATCCGAAAAATGTGCGAAAGCGGTGACGATTTATATGATGCATTACACGAGATCATGGGGGATTATTTAACACTGTAGATGAAACTGAATGAATTCACACGTGGAATGCTATATAATACGTAAAAAGCAGAACCGATTTGAAATCAATGAAAAGTTTCAGTTAAAATAATTTCACTAGAATAAAGCTGAAATAAAACGGAAAGTTACACACTTGTGAAGCTGAAATACATTGAGATTGCATCATGTAATATTCCATTAAAGTTGTTTCTTAATTCAATTAATTGATTAGCATCGATTATCTTGATTTTTGTCATATGTAAATTCTTTTACCGTTTCCGGATCGTTTCCGATTCGTTTCTGGATCATGCCGTCCTTTCATTGGAAACGAATCGAATCGGAAGTTTAAAGTTTCTCTAAAAATCGGGGACGAAACGAAACGGAATTATCGTTTCGTTACGTTATCCGAAACGTTAATAAGCTGACTATATCATCCTCAGTATATGCTTCATCACCACTAGTGATACAACCGTTTCGTTTTAGCACGAATCAAAAAACCAGTTTCCGGTTCGTTTTCGATTTAGGTTTTCATGAAACGAATTATCCGTTTCAATTCATTTCGTTTACCGTTTTACAGTTAAAAACGAAACAAAACGGGAGATGGGTTTACGAGTGTGCGACAAGGTAATCTTGCTTTTGAAAAAATTTGAAACTTTAAAGTAAAACTAGGAAAGTGGACTTGATATATCTTTCTTACACTTTTTGTACTCTCATTTATTCCACCAGTAAAGATTTATTTATGTTTCAAAAACACCCACCCCAGTTGCTATTCATAGTTGGGCAAAATCACGTTACGAAATTGGGAAAGGTTATATGTTTCAAAAGATTCAATAATGGTTGAACATTATGCTGAGTAATTAATCACGAGTTAATTTATAGTCACGAGGTAATTAATTTTAGAATTAATTAACGATAGAAAATTTAGACCACTATTTTATTAGACTTTGGAGTAAATCAACAAGACTTGATTCCGACTCATTTGTAGAATCTGGGTAAGCAATACATCAATCAACCTAAATATACCGATCTGCCTTTCTTTTATACTTAGTTCTATACTTCATACCCAGCAAGTCTGCCGGATATCAAGTATCCGTTAATATCTGGTTGCCGTATATCGCATATCTGTCAATTTTTTTTTTACAGAAACTCAAATTGCATATAATTTTTATCAAAGAAAGACGTGTTTTGTGACACTTTTCAAGCAAACGTGCAGCTGTCGATTTTTTAAACGTTCATCTAATAACACCACGTATCTCACTTCGACTTTTTCGGAGCTCATTTGTTAATATTAATAAAATTATTGATTAAGAATTTTTAAGATTTTTGAAAACTTTTTTAGAAAATTAGTCCCGCGGATACCTAAAATTATAAAAACTATTTGCGAATGTGTTTATCTTAAGTGTTAGCTTTCGTTTAAAAAAAGAGAGAGTGTGTCACTGCTTTTAGAAAGGCTGTAGGGGCAAAAAATTTTTGGAAACCGAGAATAGTGTCGAAGCAAGGGTTAATTTAAAGAGTAGATTATGGATTCAATCCAATTTATATTTATAATTATTCTGCAGTAATAAATTGGTTTGCTCAACCTAATCCTTTTTACCGTTTTCCGTTTCGTTTCCGTTTCGGTTTTGCATTTACACCGTTTCGTTTTCGTTTCTATCTAATCCGTTTCGTTTCGTTTCCATTTGTTCTGAATAACGAAACGAAACGAAACGGTTGCATCACCTATCACGACAAGTGCATTTAATACTGACTCGATGTAAGTGACTCTGTTTGTTGTCCACATCTAGCTGTAGTCGCTTAAGGGCGGAGTGTTTTTTTTTTGTGAGCTCGCTCTACACCTCAGATAGATTTGTCAGAAACAGTCGCTACATCTATAACTACTTCACTTAAATAATATTCATCCTTCACCTTCCATTTTTTATCCCTGTATCACAGCTCTAACCACGTAAAAGATTATTTCGACTCTTCTTGAAAACCAGATGGTGATACACAAAATATTTTCTTTTGAGAATATGAAGTAAGCGAATTTACTTCGTCAGAATAAATTAAGACATAATATTTGGAAAATGATATTTTTTTTAATTTAAATCCAAATTTAAATTAAAAAAATATACTTTCGATTTAAAAGAATTGCTGAGAAAGATAGAAGTCTTACTGCAGTAGGTTTGTACGTTAATAGTCAAAACTAGCATTAGCAGGAGTGAATTGAATGTATTTGTTACCTTACTACCGTCCTGGGTCCAACTTCCAAATTTTATGGAGCTAAAGTTTTGCTTCTTTTAGAGTAATTATTCTTCAAGCATAAGATAATTTCAATACGATTACCAATTATGTTCGTCGAACGGAAAGTTGGTATAGACACATTTACAGGTGGTAGTAAGCATTCCTGGTGGAATGTATCTCACTACTCCAAAATTTGTTATAGCTGTGTTAGTTTGATACATCGCATCAAAATTCTCATGCACACTATTATACGAGTAGACGTCGGGTTTCCAAATTCGATGAGGTGGCATATAAATTGAAGTGATATTGTCATAATCTGAAGGATTCCACATCATATTCGTGTCGTTCCACTCCTAAGGTCAAAGTAACCAAGTTAATAATTTCATTGAAGTTAAAATCAAAGAAACCATAAATTTAATCTGAATTTTTTCTTTCAAATTTTAACACAAACCATATGCCCTAAACCCTTACACACAAACGGCAGTTTGTCTCAACTTTTTTTGGATTGTAGATATCATCCTGCTGCTTGTACATGAGAACGGTTAACCTTATAAAGTTGGTTCCAATTTATAGTGGAGCAAAATATATTATATCGGTCAGAAATCGAATATAAGGTTTTCCTGAAACCTCTATAGAAAATTGACTACAGTCGGCTGTGAGATTTGGAAATGAATATACTACGACCAAAGAATATCAACTTTGTGTTAGTGCCTTCAACTAATATTTTTTTGACGCTTATCTACAATACATCTGCTTGTATATACAGTGGACCTCGCCTATAACGAATTTTTAGGGACCAGGAAATTCGGTTCATAACACCCGATGTTTATTATAGCCGAATAATGAACAAATATAAAATTTAAAGTTATTTAGATTGGCATAACTTTTTCAACATAATAGGGTCTGGTTCATCTCTCACGATGGTGAAATGAAGGGCTAGACCGCAAGATATGGTTCATTACACCCGAGTGTTCATTTTAACCGAGTTCATTATGACCGAGGTTTTCAACATTAATTTGCCTATCTCTAGGCAGGGACAGGCGGTTCAGGTTCATAATAACCGTGGTCACATTGCATCCGGGGTCATAATAGGCGAGGTCCACTGTATTGCTTATTATGAGGTTGTCTTATTCTATTTTATAAACTATATTTAGATGTTTGACATTATCTATTTATTAAAGTAATTAATGCAGCTTAAAAATTTTTTAACAAGTTTTTGCTTTGTTCAAATTTCCTGCTTCACAATTTCGGCCCCGTATTTTCCATGCGCCGTATTTTTCAGGTGCCGTATTTTCCATGCGCTGTATTTTCAATGCTCCGTATTTACCATGCGCCGTATTTTCCATGCGCCGTATTTTCCAAGCGCCGTATTTTCTAGGCGCCGTAATTTCGGTGTCGTAATTTTGGCGTCGTATTTTCAGTGCCGTATTTTCCGTCTCGTATGTTCACACCGTAATTTCGGTGCCGTATTTTCCGCCCCGTATTTTCGTGCGCCGTATCTTCGGGGAACGCTATTTTTCTAGTTTCCACAATCTACAAAGATAGTTGAAAAAGCAACTAATTCTCCTGTTTTTGCATCTGATATATTGAAAGACTAGTTCACTGATATACTTAAATATTGTATAAATTTATTAAACATGTTAGGTTTGTTGGATGAGTTGTAAAATTAAACTTTGAATTTGAAATCTATGGCCCAACTAGCGCCACATCTTAACTAAAACTAGCTAGTCAGACAGCGAATTTGCAAAATGAAGTTTCTTTATAATGTTTACTGGGTCAAAGTATAACTTTCAATTAAACGTTCACTAATTTAACTACTTAGATACTAATTTTTACCTCTTCTTTCTTATATTGATTATTTACATTTAGTTTTTAAGCGCGTTTTATGCTTAAGAACGTCTGAGGTTTTTGAGAAATAGACGCGACAATTCATTAGGACAGTTTTACACAAGGTTAGTTTGTGTTGAAAGGATTAAAGGATGGGTAATGTTAACTCCTATTTTAGTGTGTAGTTGTACAGAGCTCACGCACACATGGCGAAGTACAGTACTGGACATAGGTATAAAAAATGATGCAAGTTACTTTTGGCCCGTGCGGTTTGCTGGATATTGTAACTGTTTTATAATTTTTCCTACGGGTTTAATTACACAAGATTTGAAAATAGCGTTAAATATTAACGCTATGAAAAGTCCGTTTACTACTGATGTTTGAATTTTGAATACTCTATATCGTAAATTGCTTACCAAATTTAGCCAAACATGAGTCGACAGCTTGTTTTCGTTCTCGTTCTATATTTGAGTCAAAGATATTTCAAAATTGTTAAACTGTCATACTTAATTAACACTGTTATCGCTCATAGTTAAAAATTTTTTGTGCTCCAATGACATTCAAGCAGTGCAAGAAATAACTACTGTAGTGTAAGAAGTAAAAGTTGAAAAATTTTGCCTATCACTATTGGAAATTTAGGAAAGAAAACATTATTTTTAACAAATAATTGAGCAGTAGGAAGGGATTAAGTTAAAATATCTACTTGATAAGACATTTTGTTTTAGCGAAAGACCTAATAGCTATACAATAAAAAAATGCTTGTTGAAACTTTCCTAAGGATACATTCAACCATCATATATAACATTCAACTTTCAAATTCCTATGCTAACTCAATAGGCAAAAGAGGTTGATTTGACAACATATCAACTATCAAGCTTGGGACGAAAGTCGTTCCAAACCTAAATAGTAGTTCAGGTGTAGCAGGTTCAACATGTAACCTAATATAAACCATTGGAAGATAAAAAGTACAAACATTGGAGTATGAAGCTATTGTATCAAAATCGACAGTGTGTTACACATTTTATGTATATGCGTACATACCATATCCATAATCTGATTTAATGTGAGTCCTAGCTCAAGCCTCAGTGAGTCTGACTCATTGGCCACTGGTCTCACCAGGACATTGTATTTCTCCAGTAAGTCTCTGTATAGCTTGTTGCCAGCAATACTGCTATCAATGCCTAGATGGTAAGAAAAATTATTTACAAACAAACATCAGTTGTGAAAGCAAAACTACGCACAGTGAAGCACGCTTATAAAATGCAGTATTTTGCCCGGTGAAATGTAGTATTAGAAATGTTATGAAACAATTTGATCTTATAGGAAAGCTATTACATTTTGGAGTCTTATCAATCAGTCGACGCAAATCAAGTAACTTAATAAACTTATCATGCTTAAGTATTGTTTCCTACATAATACATAAATACTCTATAACTTCGGTTACTATTGTGTCAACTTTGGTATATTTGTCAAAATATTTGCATCAAATGCATGTTTTGACCGTATCGCTTCTAGCCACGAGAACAGCGCTCCTCCAAGTCCGATACTTGTGTTTGGGCTTGAAATTAGGGTCATATGTAAGGTTTCGCCTTTTAACCATTGGTATTATGTTGTTATGCAACCCAATTCAAATATACGGTTTGATACTATTTGCGCCAAGAATGATCTTTTAACCACATTTGTTTGACAGAAGCACTTGTAGGCCTGTTTCACAGTACTTGATGCTGTACAATTACACAGCATATGAATCAATGTATAATGTCTGTTAAACTTTAACACAGAAATTAATACTACTGTTTGTACTAGAAACTTTTGAAACTGGAATCTTAAACTCTACTCCAATGAATTCTACCTGAGATTCGATGATATTTTTAGAGAATATACAAATCATGTTTTGGAAATTTTAAATGTAATACAGGAAATTCCAAAATTTATGAAAAAATGAGTGTTAACATTTAAAAGCTCGTACGTTAAAAACTTTTCAACAGATTGATTGTAAATGTCCCAAAAAATTTCGGTAGCCATTTCAACCGAAGGAAAAGTTTTGTTGGTATGCTGCTTGAACAAGCGTAACTAAGTTGCTAAAACATTCAAAGAAGTACACTTTTCGCTGTATTTCAGAATTTAGTTAAACTATAGCTTACTTGGTGCATTATTAACCAACATCAAAGACACGAGAAACAGTTTAGTATAGACGTTTTCCCATGAATTCATCCTTGTTGGATATTTAACACAAATAATGATATTTTGTAACAAACTTACACAATCAGTTGTTGCAATATGGTTAGAGGTATTTATACTTCAACTTCAAGTGCTTTTGATGACAAATAATAAGCAGTCATCGTTGTGTTTAGAGAATAGCAAATCATTCCTGTTAAATACGGTTTGGTCCGGTTCAAAGCATTCAGTTGATTCTTGAAACCGTAAAGTTTAATCGGTCCACAATCTGAGAAATCCTTCGAATTCCGATGTATGAATTTTTGTGCTAAAATGGGCAAATCGATTCTAATATTCCTTGAGAGTGATTTAAAGCAACACACTTGGAACATATTTGTTCTTCTCGCCATGCTTAAAATAATTTAGCGAAAGTAGCTTGACATAAAGCTTTTATCTATTCAATAACTTTAGTGTCAAAGTATTTGATTTTGCGGATTACATATTATCATCACAGTCTTATGAATTTTATATGTAGGTGAACAAGGAGTTTAGCCAACAAACTAATAGGTTTACAGCAAGAAACTTATATGGCTCCACTTGTAGGTTTCTGGTAACAGTTATTAGTTATTAAAGCATAATACGAAAATGCGTCATCGAATACGTACAAACAGAAATCAAAATATCTGGGTACAAATTCCTATAACAGTTATTATGATTATTTCTCATCTAGTAAAAACGATTGTTGATATTTTTTCTATAGAAAACAATATGAATGAAATACAGTGCGTTCGAATAAGAAGGCTAATTTTCCGCGCAATGAAATTACAAAAAATTCAAAATTTATAGACAGTTAGACATTTGCACAACAGCTGGACGGTTTATCATTCTGAAATTTGAATTGATTTGATTATAAAAAAATTATTTAGCATTAAGTCTATTATGCAAAAATTAGTCTATTTTGTTAATTTTTTCAGGTTTGGTTAGTCTCTTATTTTAGTAATTTTTTAAATTTTTGTTTGGAAAATTGAGGTGCACGAGTCTAAAATTTATGAATTTCCAATACTTTTTGTAAATCATTTCGTGGGAAGTTCGCTTTTTTATACGAACGCACTGCATTAGTTTTGAACTACTTTGAAATACCTGCAATTTTAATTTATAATAATAACCAAATAATTTAAAAAAATAACATTTTGATCATACTTTATAATATAGTTGCATAGTTATGAAATGAATATTATTATCACAAACGTTAAAAATTAAATTTAAAACTTATATCCAATATTTGAGTGGTTAGTGGACACAAAAATATAGTATCTGAACAAAATTTCAAATTATTCCTTTTTCCTAATCGTATTCATCATGTTTCGTTAGAATATTTCTGTAATTTCAAATATCGACCAAGGTTAAACTTATGGAAATCAACTTCGATTTTCTCGGGTTAGAATCAAGTTTACCAAATCTGTATCCTCAGTAAACACTTAGCTAGAAATTTGGAGAAGTAAATCATATCAGCCAAGGTTGAAATGATTAACTTGATAATTTCTCATTATGAATATCAGCTATTCGTAATGTTTAATTTTTCATAATTGGGTGAATTGACGTACATCTATGACGTTGTCTTATAAAATACTGAATTAAAGTTTTCTTCACTACAAATATAGCAATACAAATGTAGGAAAATGAACAAGACAAACTATGGGTTCTTCAATAATTGAAATGACGAAGAAGGCTGTGAGATGTCTCTGCATATTCACACAAAAGATCCTTCAACATAAATGTAACCTAATTATATTAATATTAATTTGACGTTAAAACAATGATGTTTAGTGAAGGAATTCGTTTCCATTTTAAGGAAAAAAAAACTAAAATAAATAATTATTAAAATCGGAATTAAAAACAAAATCCGAAACAAAGGGAAGGTAAGGAAAGAATTGGGATTGTGGCAAAAGAATTTCCAACAACGAATTACATTGCGTAATTAACTGTTTTTAATGTTAGTTGGTGCTTTTAACTTACGGTAACTTACGTGTTCCTTCATTTTTTTAATTTTAACTAAAGAGTAGTAGTAGCCATCGTATGTCTTAATTTTTTCTCGTTCAATGTTATTTGATAGGGCACATCATACATATATAAAACAAGAGTATCGCTATAGCTTGGAAATAGATAGTTTTTTAGTCTGAAATACCAGTTGGCAATGGTGCCTTATGGAACAATTTACAATTGCTATTTCAAACTGAAAAAGTCCTCATTCACACCCAAACTGGTATCCTTGTTTCAGTAAATGATGAATGGATTTGATCACTCCGACCCATATGGAGTCTGGGCCGTTCGTTTTGTTAAGCCTTGAACTACTACCTAGTTTCCTAAAAACTCGGTAAAGACTGGCATCCCAAATCTTGAAAAAATTTTCCGCCTATCTTACCTGATGCCATTGCCCAGTATTATTAGCAAATTTTGTGACAAGTTAATAATGTTGGCGTCAAGACCACTTCTAAAGCAAAATAGCAACCTTATCATCGGTTTTAGTAAAAAAGGCAGAGTCTTTGGAGTTCTGAATACTGCTTACACGAGTGTTAGGGTACTGCTGGATACGTACCAAGGGAAAGCCGCTTAACCGTTTCTCCTTTTTTAACAATGTGGAATGTTGCTAATATTTAACTCTCCAACCTCGTCCCAACTTTGAAAGCAGAACGGTCGATTCAACTTTCCTCCGCTAATCTCCACTTTTTAACGCAACCTCGAAGTTCTGGTAGACGTACAGAAATTTAAGTTAATGCTCAGCGGGCTGTCCCGTTTCTGAGATATGCTTCATGAACTCGTTGCATTTGTCTGCACGACTACTTGGAATTTTGACTTTCCCATCACCAGACAAAGGGTCTGCTATATCCGTTATAGTTATCGTGTCAAGTTTTCAACGTCACCCCACTGAAACAAATATATCACTTGGATGGATATCCAGTAGATTCCATCAATGCGATTGCGGTTGGTTTCATATTCTGTAAATGCCCTATAGCACTTACCGTTGGAAACCCTGCACATGGTTCAGTTTTGGAGTTAATTTTCCATCGATACACTATTGCTGATTCAACATAAAATATATTTAGGCTTTTTCCTCAAAAAAGACACTCGCTAGGATTTCTGTTGACATGCTGTCAGGGACAGTCATATCTATTTACAGCTCCGTATAAATAAAAAACTACAACGTATAAACTTTGGACCCTTGGCCCCTGCCTACTTTCATCAATTTTTAGTTTTTATTACTCCTACCATAACCCCTTAGGTTATGCCATATCAATTTTTCAATTTCATTTAATCAATATAAAAATTTTTTTCAGTCCCAGGTTTGAGTGACACTTGCTCTGGATTTTTATATGATGCACCCTGACTGCTTTTGTCACTAGCCTTAAAAAACCGAAATTTAATAAATCACTACTTCGTAACTAACAGAAACTAACAATTACCTTGACGATGAATCGAAGGACAGAGCTTCAGCTACAACCCCAACTTTCCAAAATGATGAGATCTTCGAGTTATAATTAAAACAATCAAACATCCCATGCACAACAAGGCTAAAACACATAAATAGTCTTCGCGCTTTTCTGAATAAAATTTTCTGACTTCAGCCCATTCTGCGATAGTATAAAGCCAGATACTGACGACTGGAAATGAATAAAAGACAGCTGTATAAATTTAATTAACTATAATTATTTATCTTAGCTACACAGCAACACGGATACTGTATTAGGTTTAAAGTTAAAAGGTATACAAAAATAGAGTTCCGCTACAGAAATTCCAAATTTAGTTCAACTTTACTGGTTGACAGCAGTACCGTGATATTGTGAATAATAACTAAAAGAAGCTCTGTCAGAATTTCTATTTATTAATAAATATAAAAGGTTACATTAGTATTATGTTTATCAAATATCAAGCTACAAAACATTTTAAGTTGGAAATGCAAGAATCAAATAACTTATCTAACTTGTTATTAAAACAAACTCAAGTAAATATCAAACATACTGTTTGAAGGTAGATGTCAAGCGCCTAAAGCTCCTTCTATTTCGAGCGCGGGTAGTCATCAGCAGCTGTACCAGTATTCCTATAATTAGGAAAAGTGTTACTAATTTTTGTTCATTTTTTGTGGTGATCGAATTTTAAATAAAGTAAACAAATTTCTATATCCACTGATGTTCGAGAATTGAGAAAAGATGTTATACTAGTTTTTGCTCACTTATAGTTAGTGCTTGGCAACAAACTCGGATAAATTTATAGCGACTCTAAGTAGCCATAGCTCCTCAATCAACTTTTCCCATTTTCCGGGTCGTCCAAGAACTTAAAGTTGTTGATGGAATTAGCTCAGCCTCTACGATTAGAGCTGGTCTCTTTTCCTATATTGTGAAGGTTCGGAGTAAGAAGTGATGAGTTGTTTTGATGCTAACAAATGAGTTCAAAAAGGACGCTTGAATTGGGGAGTAAGTGGTGATGTATGAGGAATGATGATTTTGATGAATTGATTGTGTACCTTTTGATTCATGCCTCAATAGACTTTTGCCTTGAGGCTTTCTTCGTGAAGATTCAATTCGTTAACAAAGTTTGATGGTACATTTTCATTTACATAAATTTAAGTTTTAGATCTGTAATTACTTGCTTAGCAAATTAGTCCACTTCCACTGTTTCAAAATTACAATTACTTACTAAATTTGTCAAAAATGTAGCCTTGGTTAAATTTTAAATTTATTGGCTGAAGCTTTGAAAAGTAATCCAGAATTCCAATATACTAAAAACATTATAATGTCCAGGATCTCAGTAATTAAGTTTTGTTTAAATTTTAACTTTCATAATTAAAACTGAAACTTTTTGTTTGAACATTTATTTCCACTGCTGACCGTCTCCTCATCTCATCAAATAACGCATCATCACCAAAAATTATGATTTGTTTCTGGATAACCCCTNCTGCTGACCGTCTCCTCATCTCATCAAATAACGCATCATCACCAAAAATTATGATTTGTTTCTGGATAACCCCTAAACCGCAACTAAATAAAATAATCAAACAAGCGTCATGTATCAACCTCATTCTTCATCTGCACCACATATAAATAGGAACATGAAGAGTGAAATTAAAAAAAAAGTAATTAAAACATAATGAAGAAATCCATCTGCACAAATTTTTATAAAATAAGAATTAAAAAAAAACCCTCAAGTCCGATATTTCCAACTTTTCCATATGTGGAAGGGATGGGTCCTGTAGATGGCGTCTGTACTGAATAAAATAAATGCTTTCTTGCTTTTCGCAAGTAATTCATACAATTTAATAGTGACGCACGTCGGTCTATCTTCAATTTTTCAGATTTCTAAAATAAAGTTTGCATCCAGGATCCACTCAAATACCACGCTTGAGTCAAGGTAATATATGTTTTCATATTCATCTTGCAGCAAAGTCACTTGTTAGAATTCTATTTTAAGTGGTGCAGAAAAGCATTCCTTGCAGTGAAAGCCTCAAAATAATGTTACGTGAATGAAATGCGGGAAGTCGAATTTCTTCTCTTCCTTACCGTAGAATCAGAAAAGAATACTAAAAGTTGAATAATTCCAAATAATAGTAGTTTCAGAGGCAAATTGTATAATTCAAAACACCTTGAAAGACGGCACATCATATTATAACGCAGTAGATTCTGAAAAATGATAATGATAACAGTCATCTCTTGTAACTCTTACTAACGCTTTTCCTAGTTATGGTTAACTTGCACTAATAGCAAACAACAAGACCTGCGTCATATACCCAAACACATTCCTCTACGTACTGTGGAAAAAATTCTAAAAAGACAAGTTAGAACAAGATAAGCTTTCAGAATTACTTACAAAGTAAATTTTTACAAAAATTTTCGGAGCTTCATTGTGTGAACCATATCTCACTGGTTCGGTTATCCCGTAACCATCTCTACGTTTCTGCGCCTTTTCTAATCTAATGTTTTATTTATCCCAGGCTGCAGAAAAGTAGCATAGTTTTGCACATGTTCTGCTAAAAAATTAAAAAAAATTAAACGTCTTTAATTGTTTTAAGGAAATATATTTAATCATTATTTACAATTCTATTGTGGATATCGGCAAGATAGTAATTCTGAAAAATAGAATATGAATTGACCAAATCTGCACTATAATGAGGAAATATTTGAACTTGTGTCTAATAAATTTAAAACTTTAATAATATATCCTAGACAAAGAAAGCTATTGACACGATGTGCCTTAGAATGATTTACATATTACAATTGTTACTGAATTCAAATGTAGTCGTTGTATAATTAAATTACAGTTAACAAGAACTGAATATGACATTCAAGAACCTTGACGTCTAGAAGCAAAATTCAAACGTAGGTTGGGAACAGTGCAAACCACAAAATAAAACCAACAACTAGAAACGACACTAAGCAACTGTTATTAACAGTTAGTGCGATCTGTTTCCAATCACTCAAATTGGATGTTGAGCAGTTACTTGTTAAATTATCCTGTTCTCTTTGATTGGACGAGCAGTTTTCTTCTTTTGTGACGGGTTTCTGTTTTTGGTTACTAAGATTCGAAAGAGACTTCGGTATCTTGATGATTCTCAATACCTGGAATAAAGACCATTACTTTATGTTATGGAATGCCAGACATAATTATAGACGAACAATAAACTAGCTAATAAACTACTACTGNAATGCCAGACATAATTATAGACGAACAATAAACTAGCTAATAAACTACTACTGTGCTTTTTGGTGAAAAAAGTTTAAAATTATTTCGAGTATTATCTTAGCTAGAAAATTTTATTTGATCCAAACGATATTTTTATAAGGGAATGCAAGATTATTGAGAAAGTTTTTTCAATAAACTCGTTCGGATCAAAGGACAAATGTGATTTATTGCAAATAAAGTGCCTTCAAACATAGTTCTGAGATACAATAATGGACAGGGGTCTCAAAACTATGTTCGAAATCACTTGGTTTTCAAAAATTATAACATTTGTGGTTTTGATCCTAGTGAATTGATTTAGAAAACTTTATAATATTCCATGCTCCGTCATGTAAATATATCACTTGACAAAAATAATTTTTATGTCGAAACAACTCTCGGTTTGATTTTAACCGAAAAATTTCTCGAACAATGAGCACCTGCCAAAAGTAGTAGATTATCGCTTGTCTATAATTGTATCTATCATAATAATTTCATGTTTTTAATTTTCAATTGATTACCGAATCTGACGGAGACACAAACTTGTGGTTTAAGTATATCGTAATCATATTTGCAAAAAAAACTACTCCGCCAAATATGCTCATAACTTCAAAGTAGTAAACTGAAAAATAAGAACAAGTTGACTGTAACTTTAGGTTTCCAGAGTAACTGTTTAACTTAAGCTTTGACAGTACTTTGTTTTCAAAAAATAAATCTATTTACTCTATTAACAAAGAAAGCAAATTTAAGTACAGAATGGTAGCACTAAACCCATAAAAAATTAAAAAAAATTATTCGATTATAATTCAATGGTAAAACCGTGGATTCGTAATATATGTGACCTAGTAGTGCGATAGGTAATTGGTATACTTAAGTAGTCGAATTNGGTAAAACCGTGGATTCGTAATATATGTGACCTAGTAGTGCGATAGGTAATTGGTATACTTAAGTAGTCGAATTATCAATTCTGTGCGGTAGGTGTATCCCAATTACAGATACAAACCGGAGCTGTGCGAGCATAGATAATTGTAGGAAGATAAAAATATTGCTAGTTCCAAATAATACACTGCGTCCAATATGCAATTGTGGAAATCAGTATTTAATATAACATGACATTAGGGGTACTCAATCTGAGGTTTTTAAACTTACAATTTTGTGAGTTTACAAAATTTGAAAAGTTACAAGAGAGAAATTTGACGGGAAACAAATTTCAGCCTCTTCATTGGTCCGTAATTTTACGAAGCCTTTGTAAACTTTATGAACCAAAAGGGCATGTTTTTAGTTTACAAAATAGAAAAGTTTCTGAATTGCAACTGCGCATATGTGCGAGTTTTGTAAACTTGCAGAGTTGTAAGTTTACAAATCCAGATTGAGTACCCCTATTATATCTTTGACTTAATCAAAGAGGCAGTCCATACTGCCGTTTGCAGCAAAAATTATATAAACTGCATCAATTCAAATGTAATCGTACAAATAAACTCCTTCGATATATGCATCTACCTGTGCTCTGTTGTAATGTGTGAATGTGAACTCTTTTTCTTTTCATGTAGTCACCACCGTACATGTAGAAAGCTGCCTTGTCTCGGTTTATATAACTGTTTATTAAACTACCATCAAACTATTCGCCTACATTATTCACTTAAATTTTTAGAATTCATCGGAATTCTTTACCTCAGTTGCATAGTTTTACCACAGCATAAATCGCAGCTACAGACAGCTTAACCACGGCAATTGGCTCAGTATCATTTGTGTTACATCTGGACGTGCCTTTGCTTATTCTATGGTTCATTTCAATACTCGCAGAAAACATTAACAGTAGAATAGATTACTTTCCATCATGTGAAAATACTATCCGTTTGTCATTTCAAAAATTTTGAACATATTTTTATGTTCAAATTACAAATTTTCAACTTTTCTCAAACTTCATCTATTATTGTAGCATAAACATCGATACTTTTTCTGTATTTTTTAGCATGAGTAACTCATAAGTGTATCTTTCGAAACTTGTTTCAAGTATGAATTGTCTACACAGTTAGTTCAAACGTTTATTAGGCAAAGTTTCTCAACAAACCAAATGTAGAATTTTGACATTCCGTTTTGCTCCTGATTCTTATTCCTTAGGTTTCCGAAGACACTGACTAACCTAAATACTGATTTTAATTACGTGAACTAAAAAAAAATACTGAATCTTGTTTATAATTTATAATAATAAGCAATTTCGATTAAAAGTAAGTGTGACATGAAACACCTAATATCACTTAAATGACAATAATTAAATGCACAAACTAAAATTTAATCTTTGCTAAAATTTAGTTGTACAGTAGACTTTTGATATTACTGATTTCGGATATAATGAAACCACAGCTAACGTGAATGTGAATCGCCGGCCCCGCCTAGAGATAGGAACGTTAAACAAATCGAAACTCCTCGCGACAAACAGAGTTGTTCTCGAAATCTATCTAGCAACACTATAACAATGAATTTCAACATTTGTAATCAAATTAAATCAATAGACACATAATTGAGCAGAGTATTCCACAAATTGATTTTCTTAGCAAAACCACAAGAATTTACGACGAGATTCTCCATCATTTCTAAAATTTTTGAGACATAAACCAAACGAGTTACACTCTATTGAGTACATTGCGGTGTTTTGGAATTAATTTTAAGATAAAAGCATCCAATGGTAAACTACCAGTATTTAAATAATGTCACAGAGCTATGGCGAAAGGATTGCTTCTTTCTAAGGGACACTAAAATCACGCTGCATCATAGTTTGGACGTAAGTAACTGAAGGCGTCCCGCGATTGATTAATGTAGTCATTCATAACTTGAATCCATTATGATGTAGCTGTCCCGAGTTTTTATATTCTGTAGAAATTCTGTCTAAAATGATTCCTGACGAAATGATTCTACATAGGCCATACATAGACATTTCTATTGAACTGATTGTGTACTATTGATTACGCACAAATCCTGTCTAAGAGAAACCACTNACTTGAATCCATTATGATGTAGCTGTCCCGAGTTTTTATATTCTGTAGAAATTCTGTCTAAAATGATTCCTGACAAAATGATTCTACATAGGGCATACATAGACATTTCTATTGAACTGATTGTGTACTATTGATTACGCACAAATCCTGTCTAAGAGAAACCGCTAGAGAAAATTCAGCAAACTCTATGCATAAAATATTATACTGAGCCAACCTGCCAGAATCAATTCTACAGGAACTGTGAATGATTTTTTATGCAGAACAAATTAGACAAATTCAAAGAAAATCTCCGCATATGGCATTATATTGTTTGTTACTTTCTCCAATCATTATCTGGAGAAACAGTACATTGACTAAATTGTAAAAAAAATTAACCAGTATTGTCGCTATTGGCATAAGTTTGCAACTCTTTTCGTAAGATTGAACTTGACCAGAAATAATTATACTACGGATTCTTTCTTAAATCTTGCTAACCAACATGCATCTCTCGGGTCTTATTTATTATCAGATTAGCGGAATTTCATGACGATTAAGGAAACGATTTCAGAAGATTTTCAAGTTTTTAGAAATAAAAAAAGTTTTACGAAAAAATTTCGCAAAATTTTTTTAACAATTTTTTTTAACATTATTTCTTAAAATATTTTTCAAATGCTACTAAAAGCTAGAGCTAATTTCAAGTTTTGCATATGTTAGTAATCTCTATTATACCGACTTTAGTTGTTTAATCATTGAAATATAAAATAGTTTATTTTTTGAAATTTATAAACAGTAACAAAAAAAATTTTTTTTTCATTTTTAGCAAGATTTTTATTTTTTACAAGACTCTTTATTCTTTTATCAAGATTTTGAGTATATTTTTAATCGAAAAGAATTTATGGCCTCAACATTGTTTTTCAATTTTTTGTTATCTTTAGCAAGATTTTTGCCATTTTTGGCAAGAATTTAAGAAATAATTTTAGTGTTTATTAGAAAAAAAATTTCCATAGTATAGTAATATTGAATATCTTGTTCGTAATATACTCAAAGTTTCTGATCGCTTGAGGTATCAATTAACTAAATCAACAACAGCGCCAAATCTACAATATTTTCCGATTCAAGTTACTTTTGTATAAGAAATAACAATCGGTATTTTACTACCTGAGCTCAGTCATAGGAAGTGTGGTGTAAGTGTTAAGGTAAGTGAGTTCTATCGATNTCAGTCATAGGAAGTGTGGTGTAAGTGTTAAGGTAAGTGAGTTCTATCGATTGGTGGTGGGTTCGAAGCTGATAGATGTTATTGAGTTTAGAAAAGTGAAGAATTTTTTTTTCATTTTCCAATTCCTGGCTAATGTTTTATACAGAAAATATTCGCCAGGTTTGTCGAATGAATTCTAAAGACTATAGGGCCATAAATAGACATAAAAGTTTCTACATAACGTTGTACACAGCCTATGTAGAATTTAAAATCTCGGGGTGGGATGTAACAGTGCCGAAATTTTTTCGATATCTTTGAGGTTACCATACTAGCCCATAATCAACACCGATGATTAAATGTCACTTTTTTTATTACAAAGTCAAACAGTTAGTCTAATTTTGATTTGTAAAAACAGACACTGTTATTAATCGAGCAGGTAGATCTTTCTATTATCCATTATAGACTTAAATTTTTAGATCATCACAACGCTAGTTACTAGACAAAATACTAGGTAGTGACAACTCAATAAATTATAAAACANAAATTTTTAGATCATCACAACGCTAGTTACTAGACAAAATACTAGGTAGTGACAACTCAATAAATTATAAAACAACGATTTTAAAACAAGTCAAAAGTTTTGATACTTTACTTTTTTTTCGTTAAATCTCAACAGTGAATAATCTCACTAGTCATTTATTACTAGTGAAAACTAAATAGTAAACGTCAACAAAAGTTTAACATTTTATCTTAGAAAAGCATAAAGCATACATTGTTTTTTCATAAAATATGTATTTTTTTTTGCTAACAGCACATTCTTCATTGTTAACACAAATGGCATCCTAGTACTGGTTTCCACTTCAACTACTATTTATTAACTATATGACAGACTTGTATTGAAAATCAAGCAAGCATTCTTAATCCGTGTGAAATGTGGCTGGTCAAGTTAAATTCTGCAAAATTAGAAAGCTTTGCAAAAATAAATTATTGCTGCTGTTATATTTATTTTGTGAGCATTTGAATGCTTACAATTTGTAAAATCGAATAGATGGTTTCAAAGAAACCTTTAACCTATTTTGGATTTTTGCGTTAGGTATGCCATGCTCTTGTATCTGTCTATTTCGTTAGTTTTTTGTATTTTTTGAAGATGAGCCATATGCGTCAACTCGGACCTAGTTTTTTTTNTATTTGCCGAAATCTGTCTATTTCGTTAGTTTTTTGTATTTTTTGAAGATGAGCCATATGCGTCAACTCGGACCTAGTTTTTTTTACTTTTCTCCCGAAGCTCTATTTTGCCTTATGGGAATTTACATGTTATCGCATTTTCATTTATTTGAGGTTACTTGTGGTGAAATTATTTTATACGTTATATAAAATTAGTTTGTATTTTGTGTTAAATTTAGTTCATTTGAGGGGTTACTTGTGATGAAAAGGTTTATTTAAGTAAAATAAAATTAGGTTGAATTTTGCTATAGATTCAATTTATAGATTTTACATATTTCTACTAAAACCTCCTGTCAAATGATGCAAACTTAACCAAATTTAACTTTTCGCACATTTGTGAAGAGTTANCCTCCTGTCAAATGATGCAAACTTAACCAAATTTAACTTTTCGCACATTTGTGAAGAGTTATCGGTTTATAGTATCAAGAATTTTCGTAAATACTTTTCAGTGAAATGTTATGTACGATCCAATAATTATTATTGGATTGTACATTTCTTTTGGGTNATTTAAGTAAAATAAAATTAGGTTGAATTTTGCTATAGATTCAATTTATAGATTTTACATATTTCTACTAAAACTCCTGTCAAATGATGCAAACTTAAGCAAATTTAACTTTTCGCACATTCGTGAAGAGTTATCGGTTTATAGTATCAAGAATATTCGTAAATACTTTTCAGTGAAATGTTATGTACGATCCAATAATTATTATTGGATTGTACATTTCTTTTGGGTNATTCGTAAATACTTTTCAGTGAAATGTTATGTACGATCCAATAATTATTATTGGATTGTACATTTCTTTTGGGTTGCTAATATGCAAAATTGAAATCTAACTTTTAGGGCAAGACTTAAATAAGATTAATTGAAAAGCTAATCTGTATCTACAGCAATTTAGTTAACTTACTCAANTTTTAGGGCAAGACTTAAATAAGATTAATTGAAAAGCTAATCTGTATCTACAGCAATTTAGTTAACTTACTCAACGGACCACCCCCATCTGTTGTAGTGTCCATAAGATGAGGGAACGTTTGTTTGTAACACCAAAACGGAAATAATGAGTTTGCTAAATGAACGATTGCTGCAAAAAGGAAAAAGAAATTATAGCAACAAATTTATGTATAATTTTCGGGAGTTTGAAAATTTAAAATTTTATACCAATTGTAACCTTCTGTCCTGAAGATGGCTGTATTAGGAAACTGAGAAAAAGTGTAAGTAATATGCCTACGGATGTGAATTTTGCATCTGCTAGTATTTGGTCTCCACGTCTTTTCAGATGAAATGTATACACTATGTCAACATAAGGTTCTGGGCAACATGCGTAATAGATTACATTTCGTCGAATAGGAACACCTGAAATTGAAACATGGACATTTGTAACAACATTTGGATTTATAAACTAGCTATAAGCAACAAGCCTCACCTAGCAATGTCCAGTGCGGATGTTGCGTATATGATGAGAGGTCCGCCTCAAAACTCCGCATATGGAAATCCAGCTTTCAATTTGAAAGTTTTAAATAAATTGATTAAAATACTAAATTGACATTACTCTTTACGTGTCCTACGTACAATCAAATCCTGGTTAACACGATATCAGCTCAGAATTTGCTATAAAAACGTTGGAAACGTAAGAGTACTGAATACTGAATGAGCAAATGTAAAACCAAAATGTTTCACAAAAGTTTAAATTGTAGTAAAGTGGAAGTGTTTTAAAGTACAATACTCGAAATAAAAAAAAANTTTAAATTGTAGTAAAGTGGAAGTGTTTTAAAGTACAAAACTCGAAATAAAAAAAAAAATTTTTTTTTCAAATGAAGATATATAGAATTTAGCGCGAAAGCAGTAATTACTTCCTAAAATTCCAAATAAATACTTTAGTATTTATGGTTAGGAGATGATACAAGGCTGCTATAAGAGTGGAGAAGTGGCCGTACAAAATGGATGAAGTGAGCACGTTTGCATGCTCATTCGACGATTATATTCAAATCGCGAACCACCCACCTATGCTCACTGCCCTCTCTGCTGCAAATCGCCTTCCTAACTGCCCTACTGGACACCGCCCTGCGTACAACACAACCACCATCTTTAACTCCGAATTCCCAATCCAACCAGCACCCTCTCAATTACCCGATGTGGAATTATACTTTTTGTTTGGCTGTTGGTTTTTTTTCATCTCCTTATGTGGATTGTGATTCCTAAGAGAAATATTCAGGTCAAACAGCTTATTTTTAGACAAATTCTTATTCTTGTANAGAAATATTCAGGTCAAACAGCTTATTTTTAGACAAATTCTTATTCTTGTATCTTCTCCCTCAAAATATTTTTTGTATGCATGTATTCATTGCAGCCTAGTTTGATGATTTTTACCTATGANCCGATGTGGAATTATACTTTTTGTTTGGCTGTTGGTTTTTTTTCATCTCCTTATGTGGATTGTGATTCCTAAGAAAAATATTCAGGTCAAACAGCTTATTTTTAGACAAATTCTTATTCTAGTATCTTCTCCCTCAAAATATTTTTTGTATGCATGTATTCATTGCAGCCTAGTTTGATGATTTTTACCTATGATCCCGCATATCTTGAAATATGTCACGCTCTACAGTATATTTCTATTTTATTTCGACTCAACACATTTCGTTCTAAACAATACATTTTTATAAGTAATAAATGTCTAATTTTAATATTCATGATTAGTTCTTGTCATTAACGGCCGATATCTTAAAATCTGACACGTGTTTCAAATGAGTTCTTCTCGGATATAGATTCAATTCATTTTTTTTTAAATTCAGTATTGTACTTTCACCAACCTAGTTGTCAATCATGCGACCTGTCCACATGCGTTGAGAATCCTATATTTATTACAAATTATTTTATTCTATAAATGCTTAAATTCTTCCTTAAATTGTTGAGAAATAATTGCAAATATTTACCAAAAATTTTGCTAAAGGCTTACAAAGATTTAAGAAAATGTAGAAACCAGACACATTTCTCAGTTAGAAGTGGNTGTAGAAACCAGACACATTTCTCAGCTAGAAGTGAACAAAATCTTGTTATATGATAAACATAAAGCTAAGAATTGACAAATCTATTCATCTAAGGAGCTAACGTCTATAGATACACACCCTAGCAGACCACCGTATTGATACTGTGTCTGGTTTCACGAAATAAATTTCTAAAAATGGGAAACTATGTTTAGTTTTGCATACCATACGACACCTATGGTTCCTTTCTCAAAATTCCAGAAGTATGGGGTGTTTCCATGGAATGGGAACTAAACATTTGTTGTCGTAAGAGAGTCAGATTCTCAAGTTACCATACAAAGTGTTCCGTATCACACATTCTACCCCAAACAAAAACGGTNTTCTAAAAATGGGAAACTATGTTTAGTTTTGCATACCATACGACACCTATGGTTCCTTTCTCAAAATTCCAGAATTATGGGGTGTTTCCATGGAATGGGAACTAAACATTTGTTNAGAATTATGGGGTGTTTCCATGGAATGGGAACTAAACATTTGTTGTAAGAGAGTCAGATTCTCAAGTTACCATACAAAGTGTTCCGTATCACACATTCTACCCCAAACAAAAACGGTAACATGGATTAATGCTCAGACTCAAAACTCACATACTTGAACCAAGATTATCCCGTCCTGTTTTCACTAACATTATACATAAGGCATGTCGGTTCATGTGGAGACAGCCTGAACCGTCTGATCATGTGGGATATTAAAGTATTTCTATACACTGTCTACAATTATCTTTCTCTATCTATATGTCTGAATGCTTTTGATGCTTCATATCAACTGTAGCTGAGAGAAACAAAGAACTCACACGCAAGGATTGTACCGGTACGAACTATGGTTTCATTAAAACCACTTGGCGAGTTCAGCTTGTTTCTAAACTTTTTAGCAAACACTGCGGGAAACCAATGGAGAGTATCTATGAAATCCCTAACTCAACTGAAGCTACAAAGCGTACCTGTACTGTTTACGGTTGATTCAACGGACTGATGAATGATTCAATTTTTGATTTTTTAATTGAGGACAAATCTGGGGCAGCGTCCAGAAATATGGTTGACATCTGGATATTGGGGTGATTCTTATACTTTCAATTTTGAATAAGTTTTCCGTATTCATTATAAAATTATCTTCAAAACTACAACTTACTTAAGTGTATAATAATTCTATTAAACTAGTACCATAAATAGTGTTCGTAAATATATTAAGCACTATTTCATTCTTTGTTTGGACGTATAAGGAAATTTACTCTCAATACATTTTTGTTTTCACGTTTGAGTTTCAGGCTAAACAAAATTTTATTCATATTCTATTAGAAGGGGTGCTGCTATCAGAGAAATTAGCTTTGTACGATAGGCTAGAAATTTTTTGTGCTCGATAAGTTATCCTACAATTGGCATAGTTTTACGTAAACAAGAAAAAAACTCAACCACCATCATTTAGTTTGCATCAACCAATACCAATGTGGTGATTATTCAAAAATATGCTTATATTCAGATGAGACAAAAACTATAGAACAGGAAATTGATACACGTTACAAACTGATTTCATCGTGTAGAATAAACAATAACACCAAAGGTGCCTATAACTCGAAAGAAATCGTTTCCAATGAGTGTCTATTTACAACCTAAACTTCGCGATGGATTATAGTTGTTTTTATGATTATGAATGATATCAACCACATAATAATTTCCTATTTACACGCATTCTACAAATTGCATTTCAAAAAGCTGTAAATATAGATAGATGGAGATGTTGAACGTTAGAGGCACAAAAGATAATGATAGTTAGAATTACACGCTCAGTAATCTGCATCAACTACGCCATAGACGCAAATTGCATTATTCAGGACGGACAGACGCATTGAGCAATCATATAAACCGTTCCAGCTACCCTGTTCACGGTTAATCATATGATTTGTGACATTAGTTCACCTCCCATCGTAAGGCTAACACGGGATTGTTATTGTATTTGCTTTCACCATGTTTTGTTTGAAGTTAGATTGAAAGTGACAACCCACATGGGAAAAAAGCAAAAATATATTGGTCAGAATCAAACTCAAACTTTATCGAGAAAGTTTAAAGTTTTATTCCAATAATTTTGTAGGTAGACAGGCAAGTTAGTGTGAATAAGTCGAAAAATATTTGTTACCTTGCTACCGTCTAAAGTCCAACTCCCAAATTTCATGGTGCTAAAATTTTGTTATTTTTAGTATAGAGTTTCTTCGTACATAAAATAATAATCTTTTTACCACTTATGTTCATCAAACGGAAAGTTGGTATAAACAATCCTGCAGCTGGTAGTAAATATTCCTGGCGGAATTTGAATAACTCTTCCAAAATTTGTAACGACGGCGTTAGTAGGATATGTTACATCAAATTTCTCATGTACACCATTGTACAAGTAGATGTCCGGTTTCCAAATTCGATGAGGTGGTATATGTATTGAAGTTATATTATCATAGTCTGCAGGATTCCATACCAGATTCGTGTCATTCCACTCCTAAAATCAAAATAAACATGTTAATAATATTTGCATTTGAATCAACTAAGTAAGCAGCTTTTTTCAAAACAATTTCAATTTTGAATTTTAATAACTCGACGGAACACAATTCCTCAATTCTCTAGTTCCCTTGAATTAAAAACTACACCACTATTGAAATACGTTAATGCGACAATGATGGCAAATTTCGTACTGCAACTGCGAAGTTATGGAGGATAACACTAAGACAATACAATAGACAGAGTTCACTGCTTTTCATATTACAAATATTAAATATTATAACAATTTGTTCTCAATTGTATACCAACTTTAGACCTTAAGCTTTTAGTTTCCAATGAAGAGATTATGCCGATGCCGTCTTACTTATTGCAGTCGCAAGAATTTACTGTCCTAGGTGTCAGAGGCCTGGGGCAGAGGCGGGTTTTTAAAGATCCAGATATTTGAAACGTTTTTTTTTATTGCAGGTATCCTACGGTATTGAAATGTAGAAATATCCATTTCGACACATTAGATAATCCATAGTATCTACTCTAATTCGCAGTTTCAAGAGGATTGCTAGAAAATATTGTTTGGTACCTTAGCTACCAAAGTGCCATGCATCATCAATATTTACAACCCGTTATAACCCGAATTTACTGTAATTTTGGAGTTGGAAATTTTTTACGATTTCTTCTCTTCCTATCGTGCTAACATTTGAAAATTAATGAAGCTATGAAATTTAAACCTCGTCGCTTGAAATCAACTGAGATCTTAAGCTTCCCCTATACCCTGTACTGTATACTACTTACCAGAGTTAGCCAAACCTGTGTCGTCAGTGTGTTTTCATTCTCGTTCTATAGTTCAACCAAAATAGACATGAGAACTTTAATAATATTGCACTGTGGATTTTGTTTATTAAACAAGTGGCACTCAATTTGTTTTTAATAAAAAAAAATTTTTTTTTTGCTCCAATAACTTTGAAATACTAACAGCNTCTCGTTCTATAGTTCAACCAAAATAGACATGAGAACTTTAATAATATTGCACTGTGGATTTTGTTTATTAAACACAAGTGGCACTCAATTTGTTTTTAATAAAAAAAATTTTTTTTTTTGCTCCAATAACTTTGAAATACTAACAGCATGGTGCGAGAACAAAAATTTAATAAATTAAGCCATCTTGTATTCCAAAATTTGCGTTAAAAAATTCTTTTTTCTTTTGATTCAAAATACGTCAGCAAAATTATGACGTCATGTACTGATTTGGTTAAAATAATTACTAAAACAATTTTTGTTTGAACGAAAGGCCAAACAATATTAAACTTTCTTACAGGTAAATACTACAGTTAACATAATTATTTTAGCTCATATTTCATAATAAAAGTTGATTTGAAAAGCTACACACTATGAAATTTGGGTCTAATGAAAATTACTGGAGGGAAAATACGAGTAAAAATATTTGTGTTAAGTCCTTGCCAAATTCCATTATATTACAAAAGTTGTACTTATGTCCACGTACCAGATTCATAATTTGCATCAGCGTAAGATCTAGTTCAAGTTTCAGTGCGTCAGACTCGTTACTCACTGGTCTTGCCAAGACATTGTAATATTCCAGTACATCGCTGTACAGTTTGTTGCCAGCAATACTGCCTTCACTTCCTAAATGGTAACAAAATGATTCATAAAACCAATAATCGGCGGAAAAATCAAATTTATGTTCAAGTTACTGCAGAACTGAGCATTATACTAAACAGTTTTTCTTGGAATAAAGTTTCTCTCAAACAATATGAAAGAAAGTAATATCAACATGATTCTTGTTCAAGTTTTTGGATGCGCAACTTTAAAATGTACAAAATTAACCATGTCTGAAAGTGATGAAATTAGTATAATATCAGCATATAATTGTATCTTAAAAATTGGAACCGTAATCGGGGGAAATTTGATACTATTGTAAAGAAAGTATTTAATATACAGGCGAGAAAGCTAAAATTTAGAAGTGAAAATACAAAAGTTTTCACGGAAATATTCCGGTTGCAATTTCAACCTGATGTTATAAAATTCAAGGAACGCTGTTTAAAAAATAGTATAAATTCCTAAAAACGTTGAAGAAACCTCACTTTTTGCAGCATCACACAATTTATAAATATTCTAACTCACTTGATACATAGTGAACAAGGAATATTGAAATCAAATATAGTTTAGTATTGGGATCTATGAATAAATTCATCTCTTTCAGTTATTTTATTCGGATGATACAAATTGGTCACAAAATTACACTATTAACTTTAGGAATACTGTTGTAGCTATTTATAGTAAAATTTGAAGAGCCAGAAAACGAACAATAACAAGCAATCAACACTGTATCTAGAGTATCACACCACGATTCTGCTAAATACGATTCGATGTTATTTAGAATGAGTAGGGGAATCTTGAAGCCGAAAAGTAAGCAGATAAAAATATGAAGAATCCGTGAAATTTCGTTTTATAAATTTTAATTTTTTAAAGGAAAAGTCGGTTTTTAATATTTTTTGAGTGATTAAGGCCACAACTTTGAAACGTCGGTTGGTCCTCTCGAATTGCTTCAAGAAAATTATAAAAAGGATAAGTAAGCGTTTGTCACGCTGGTCACAAAACATTGCCAACGATTCTCCAACAGATAGGCGTAGACACGAAATTTATCTGGGTGTTTAAATATATTTACAAAAATGCTGGATCAAAAATTTGTACATTGTGTGATTTAACTGACAGAATGCGATAACTTGTTCAACCACTTGATAGAGAAATTTGTGCACAAATTGGAAAGATTTCTTTTGCTAGTTTCAAATTCATACGACCTCGATTCAGCTATTTTTATGGAAGGACGATCTGGTAATTGTTGCTAAGTCAAGAGAAATCCTCCAGCATAACATGACTCTAGCCGCTAACTTTTCTCATTCACAAGGTCTCCACCTCAATTTTTGTATAAGGTGATTCGAGAGGGTGAAGGAAGACGACAAATTGTACTGGAGAAGCATCATAATGCACTGCACAAAATTTTCTTTGAACATTGACCTAATTTTTCATTCCGATAGATCGTCCAGCCTCCACTCAAACTCGGAAATTTTGAAAGGTTTTGCGGAACAACGCTCCGTCCTCATAGTTGGATGAAACGTCATCATTTGCGGACCGCTAAATTACTTTTAAGTTAGATGGTCATATCGATTTCCCTCTAAGCTGAAGGAGTTTCGGGTGGCTATTCAAGTGAGTAAGATAAAGGCCAGGAAACCCTTAAGAGTCTCCTCGACCTGTCGTTTTGCGCGGACAACCTCTCCCCCGACACTTTGTTCCTTTAGAGTTAGGCTGCTCAAATATCATCCGATGTGTCCGGAATCACAGTTGCACTATGGTTAAAACTCCTATCTACCCACAACCTGCCTTAAAATACTTACCTTGAATTCTAAAATTCCTTTTACACGTCTCTAGACAAAAATTCAGTTTGTGCTTGCAGTTGGAAAGCTTATCATGAATAAAAATCCATAGAAAAGTGAGCGAAAAAGTCAGACCAAACCTACAACTGTGGCTTGTCGGGCTAAAATATACTTGACTTAACTTGACTTTCAATTCGCACTGCAATCCTCTATTATTCTGCACTACTACCAAATAAAAGTATAAAAACCCTTAAACATTTTTTGAACATAATTCCCACTTGGATTGCCACATGAATTCTGGAAATCGGGCTAACTCTTATCTTCGTCTTCAAAAGTGGGTAATGTTTTAATATGGGACATTTAGAGGTGAGGCAATGCAGATTCTGTGATGATCAACTTTCTTGTTTTCTTTCTATTTGGATATGTACCACTACATCACATATTCGACAGAAAATCTTCCAAGAAACAACTATACACTCACTTCAACTTAAAGATGTCACAGAAACTGCTTGAGACGAAAGCTTTATATTTCATTTACCACTTTTAATTTTCAAAGTTTTATAATACTTCAACTGATTTAGCTTTGCTAATTATAAGTCATAATTTTAATTTCAGTGTTTTATTACTGTTCATATGCGCATAATAATTCCTATTACTGAAAAGCCAATAGCTAGCGTCAAATAAACTAATGGATTGATCGGATGGATGTATCACACAATTTGGATGACCCAAGTCGTATAAATTGTTTATTTTTATTGAATGTGGTGATAAACCAACCAACCGACATCTTCACCACAAGGAGCTAGCAACAGTAATTTGCACTATATGAGTTCGTTTCTAAAGATTATATTTATGCTTATAATTTTCAAGTCCTATTCACAACCTGCGTCATGGAACTCCGACAAATTTATAAATCAAAAAAACCTATTTGCAAATAAATGTGTATAACCTGAGGAGCGGAAAATGCCGCTGAATGAATAAATGTAGATGTGAGTGGGGATGGGTACCTGAAAGGGTACCTGANCTGAGGAGCGGAAAATGCCGCTGAATGAATAAATGTAGATGTGAGTGGGGATGGGTACCTGAAAGGGTACCTGATGAGATGTGGTTGGTAGTGGTGGCTCCTCTCCAGATGATGAATCCAATAGCCCTGATGGGCAAACACAGAACAATAAGTCCAATAATTGAAGTCCCTCCTGGGACTTCAAATAACAGAAACAATACACAAACAATTAATTCAATTTAATTAGTGATTGGCGAAAGCCAATCACCTTAGCCCAAAAACAAAAGAAAAACAAAATAATAAATATTTAAATTTAAAGATGAGAGTGAGTGAGGAGACCGACCAGTCCAAGATCCAAAAAGTGTCTGGCGTTGAAACGCCCCTCCGCCACATGGCGCACTCCTTCCCCTGCCCATCAGGCATGGGCACTTTCCTTCCCACAAACCTGATAAAAACAAATGTGCAAAAATAGTTGCTGTTGATATTTTCCTATTTACTACACAGCGTAATCAACTTCATCGTCCCTTCTTCCTGTCTAAGCCTGTAGGCTTTGATCAAAGAAAGGTATCATATGAAGTTAACTTACAATTTTCATTTATAATAAACCGTAACAAAGGCAGAACCACCCGTAGGCTAGACGGTACCATGAAGTTTTTGTACAGGAAGTTATTACTACCGTTGATATCTGAGGTACAATGGTGCATTTCTGCGGGTATCGGCAGTTGCAAGTAATGAATCAACCGTTGTTTACTGAGATAACAACAACTAGTTTCATATGTATCATCAATTTAAATATTATACCAGCATTTTATAGCTTAGGTATTGAGATGTCTACAGCCGACTAGAAATATGTAGTTTCTGCGATGCTAGTTAGAATTAAAAGGTTGTTTGATTGGCATCCTGTATCTGAATAGAACCCATTTTAAAACCATATCCCAAATTTTTATCTTAGATGAGCAACAAAGGCGTTTTGAACTGACTGTAGTAAGAATCTAATAACGAAGCTATTTGAAAAGTAATTGTAGATTCAGAATTACTTTATGCTGTGAATCAATGAAAAACTTAATGTAAGAGAACGAAGGATTTCAGAGCCAAATAGAGATATGTTGAAATTTTCGAGAAAGCACCACATATAGATATATGGAGCAACGAACAGATAGTGCATAAATTGCAATAGTGGAATATCTCGTATAAAACCGCTTTGCACAAAATGCACCAAAAACTAGTTTCTAGTTTTCAAGTTATAAAATAAATTCTTCATATAACACGAAATAAATATGAAACATTTGAGTTACATCGGATATTACAGTCGCTAAGCGACATAAAATACCGTATCAGCACAAAATCTTTCAAAAAAATTTTTTTCTACTGATTGGATCAGATTACCATATTTGATACAAAAAATTTTTATGCTTCAAATCGACTAACCCCATAGCTATGAAAATACGTTTTGGCTTTATCGGATTAAAATCCGATCGAATCTGCTAACGTAGAATCTTCCTGTGCACTCAAAATTTGGATAAGTAAACAATATTAACCAAGGTTGGAATGATTAAGATGATTATTTTCCATCGTAAAAATTAACATTCGTAATGCTTAATATGGCATAATTGGGTGAATTAACGTATGACTAAAATGTTGTCATTTAAAATTTAGACTTGTACTTTTATTTACTAATATATTATCGCAATTCTGACAGAATGGCAATGAACACCATAAGCTATTCAAAATTTAAATTGACGATGAGTGTAACATATCGTTGTGCAAACCAACTTAACTTAAAAAATATTTTGTTATTTGCTTAAACAATTTCTTCCAATAAATACAAACAATTTCAAATTCACATAAAATCATTCTCTTCCAGCGATTGTGGGATTTGATTTTTTCTACTTCGTATTTTAAGCTTGAATGTTTGAACGCTGATTTGAAGTTTAATGGAGAATTTGGAAAAAACATCCAAGCCGTTGGGTTCTTCAAAAAGGACCTGGGTCTAAAAATATTCCTTATGAAANAAAAAGGACCTGGGTCTAAAAATATTCCTTATGAAACAAAGAACAATGTCTGAAAAAAATGCTTTATACAAAAAATTCATAAAATATGTTCCATGATTCGATATATTCGACGCTTCAAAATACCTGAAAATTTTTAAAATTGTTAAAAAAAATTTAATACAGCCATAAATAACAATTGAGTCATAGAAATAGCCTAATATTTTTCTGACAAGGTTTAAGCTAAATTCTGTAGTCTTAAAATTAGCAATTTGAACAATTCAGATGTGAAGCGTTAAAGATTGTTTTTTTTTGCAAAAATATGATAAATTTCTCCTAAATTGAAACATACTTTTGAGCAACTATGAATACTAGGAATTNACAAAGAACAATGTCTGAAAAAAATGCTTTATACAAAAAATTCATAAAATATGTTCCATGATTCGATATATTCGCCGCTTCAAAATACCTGAAAATTTTTAAAATTGTTAAAAGAAATTTAATACAGCCATAAATAACAATTGAGTCATAGAAATAGCCTAATATTTTTCTGACAGGGTTTAAGCTAAATTCTGTAATCTTAAAATTAGCAATTTGAACAATTCAGATGTGAAGCGTTAAAGATTGTTTTTTTGCAAAAATATGATAAATTTCTCCTAAATTGAAACATACTTTTGAGCAACTATGAATACTAGGAATTANTTTTTTTGCAAAAATATGATAAATTTCTCCTAAATTGAAACATACTTTTGAGCAACTATGAATACTAGGAATTATATATTGTTAATTGAGATGTACAATCCACGATACCATCCAAAACTGTAGCCCCAAATTCTTTTTATACGATGAAGAGAATCTTTGCCCCTATGCCGTTTTCTGGAAAAAGCAACTGATGTAAAAATTTAGGTNCTTTTTATACGATGAAGAGAATCTTTGCCCCTATGCCGTTTTCTGGAAAAAGCAACTGATGTAAAAATTTAGGTCAAATCACAACCGTGATCCAAATTTTCTCGGGAAAAGTATTAACAATTATTAAAGATAGGCTAATCATGTTTAGGTTAGGAAATAAAAAAGGTGAAGACTCTACCATTGAAATAGTGGATGTAATTACTGCATAAGAAATGTGTATGAATTCCTTAAGGTCAGAAAAGTGTTTTGAGTGAAGGAACAAGTGTTGAATTTTATGTCATTGTCTGGAAGACATCGACCGGCTGACCCAATTGCGAGTTCCAAACGAATAAAGTAAAAAAAAAAAAACATATCACTACCAGTAGTATTCCCATCACTCCCCCACTCATTCCCATACTCCAAATAAAATTTTGTGACCTCCATAGAGGTTACAAAATTTTACATTAAAAAAATAGATGGACGCAATTTATCCAGCAAAATGCAACATAAAGACTAAGGAAAATCCCTTGAACAGAGTTTAAATAGGATAGGAGGTTGTATAAGTAACTGTTTGACCTATGACCTTCAGATGTGATCAAAGTTAACATTATAGTAGAGGAAAGGTGTTACTACTTCAAATGTATCCTCAGAATGATCTGCTAAACAATGTTTAAATACGACACAACACTTAACAATTTGACCTTTTACCTTTAGTGGTCACAAAATTCTACATTAAAAGGAAAATGGGATTTGCTGTATCTCATTTAATTTGGTAGACAAATTCGGTATTACGTTTCGACTATTCAGATTGTCATTTATCTTCAAACATCACTAAAATAATTAATAGTATGCGAAGTATTTAGTGACATCTATCCAATCCACATTTGCTCCTAATGTTAAATTAGGTTAACATAAGTTGTTGCAAGTCAATTTGTTTAGCGTTATGTCGTATCTGAGTATTACTTAATAGGTTATTCCTAGTCCGTTTCCAGGATTCCAGCCAGATTTTTGTGACTTCTAGGGGTAACAGGTTAATTCACACAAACATTTGTCTCATTTCCAACCATGTTTATGACGGCAATTCGAACTAATTTTTTAAATTTCAGTTAAATCCATCAAGTACTACTCTACTCCTAATGTAAACTTTTGTGAACTCTTGAGTTCACAGGTGAATTTTTTCAGACTTGTTTCATTTCAGTAATACTCATTAGTCCAATTTGAATCTGTTTGTATAATTTCAGCGAGATGACTCAAATTCCGCTAAGCTACTATTGTTAAACATTGTTCAGGTGGTCGTTCCTAGTCTGTGGCTGGAAATTATATGTTGTCAGTTTAAACCGTTAATATTTTCTAAACGTAAATCAACTATCCATATCGACCCACTCATCAAAATAAATTCGTTTTTGCTCATTTTTAGNCTTTTTATACGATGAAGAGAATCTTTGCCCCTATGCCGTTTTCTGGAAAAAGCAACTGATGTAAAAATTTAGGTGAAATCACAACCGTGATCCAAATTTTCTCGGGAAAAGTATTAACAATTATTAAAGATAGGCTAATCATGTTTAGGTTAGGAAGTAAAAAAGGTGAAGACTCTACCATTGAAATAGTGGATGTAATTACTGCATAAGAAATGGGTATGAATTCCTTAAGGTCAGAAAAGTGTTTTGAGTGAAANGGTATGAATTCCTTAAGGTCAGAAAAGTGTTTTGAGTGAAAGAACAAGTGTTGAATTTTATGTCATTGTCTGGAAGACATCGACCGGCTGACCCAATTGCGAGTTCCAAACGAATAAAGTAAAAAAAAACAAAACCATATCACTACCAGTAGTATTCCCATCACTCCCCCACTCATTCCCATACTCCAAATAAAATTTTGTGACCTCCAGAGGTTACAAAATTTTACATTAAGGAAATAGATGGACGCAATTTATCCAGCAAAATGCAACATACAGACTAAGGAAAATCCCTTGAACAGAGTTTAAATAGGATAGGAGGTTGTATAAGTAACTGTTTGACCTATGACCTTCAGATGTGATCAAAGTTAACATTATAGTAGAGGAAAGGTGTTACTACTTCAAATGTATCCTCAGAATGATCTGCTAAACAATGTTTAAATACGACACAACACTTAACAATTTGACCTTTTACCTTTAGTGGTCACAAAATTCTACATTAAAAGGAAAATGGGATTTGCTGTATCTCATTTAATTTGGTAGACAAATTTGGTATTACGTTTCGACTATTCAGATTGTCATTTATCTTCAAACATTACTAAAATAATTAATAGTATGCGAAGTATTTAGTGACATCTATCCAATCCACATTTGCTCCTAATGTTAAATTAGGTTAACATAAGTTGTTGCAAGTCAATTTGTTTAGCGTTATGTCGTATCTGAGTATTACTTAATAGGTTATTCCTAGTCCGTTTCCAGGATTCCAGTCAGATTTTTGTCACTTCTAGGGGTAACAGGTTAATTCACACAAACATTTGTCTCATTTCCAACCATGTTCATGACGGCAATTCGAACTAATTTTTTAAATTTCAGTTAAATCCATCAAGTACTACTCTACTCCTAATGTGAACTTTGGTGAATTCTTGAGTTCACAGGTGAATTTTTTCAGACTTGTTTCATTTCAGTAATACTCATTAGTCCAATTTCAATCTGTTTGTATAATTTCAGCGAGATGACTCAAATTCCGCTAAGCTACTATTGTTAAACATTGTTCAGGTGGTCTTTCCTAATCTGTGCCTGGAAATTATATGTTGTCAGTTTAAACCGTTTACTATTTTCTAAACGTAAATCAACTATCCATATCGACCCACTCATCAAAATAAATTCGTTTTTGCTCATTTTTAGNCTATTTTCTAAACGTAAATCAACTATCCATATCGACCCACTCATCAAAATAAATTCGTTTTTGCTCATTTTTAGAAAAATAATTCTAATACAAAAAATTCCATGAATTTCTAGATACTGTGAATCATTAGAGTGTCCATTTGTAGACAAACTTGTCCAGAAATAATTAACATTGGTCAGGGAAATTAGAAATGTTGCTCTTCTGTTAGAAGCCGACCAAACTGTCCAAAGTCATGCTAGTTGACGGTATCAAAAATTAAATTTTTAATCCAACCGTTCCAGTGTCTTGTTCTCTGATTCACTCAGCGTTCGAAATTTTTTTTAATTAGTACAGTATGTTCCACATTAAAGTTTACTTCTACTTTTCACAAAAATGACTAAGAGGACTCAATGAACAACAAGAGGGATATCCAAAAGTAAACTTATCTCACCAAAATAATTGTGATTTCAAATCAGTCTAATGGTTGGGAGTTCTTTAATTGTTTTTATTAAATTTAANAAAGTAAACTTATCTCACCAAAATAATTGTGATTTCAAATCAGTCTAATGGTTGGGAGTTCTTTAATTGTTTTTATTAAATTTAACTAGATACCTACTAGTTCTGTTTTTCCGATTTTGGGACTTGTTTCCAATTAGCAGTAGTACAAGTTTGTGGAGCGAGAAAGTCGAATGGGTGTTATTTACACACACTTGAATTAATTTTTAATTGCAAAATAACTACCACTTAGTGGTAGTTATCAATTGAACTATCAATAATGGGTCAATGATTTAGCTGATTAAAACAAATAACTAATGATTGTCATTTCCCATTCCTAAGCTGTTACCTTNACTAGATACCTACTAGTTCTGTTTTTCCGATTTTGGGACTTGTTTCCAATTAGCAGTAGTACAAGTTTGTGGAGTGAGAAAGTCGAATGGGAGTTATTTACACACACTTAAATTAATTTCTAATTGCAAAATAACTACCACTTAGTGGTAGTTATCAATTGAACTATCAATAATGGGTCAATGATTTAGCTGATTAAAACAAATAACTAATTATTGTCATTTCCCATTCCTAAGCTGTTACCTTCTGTCGATTTGTTGAATGTTGGCTAAGAACTCCCCACTTTCTTTACGCGATCATTGAGTTCTTTCAATCATTTTTGACTAACAATGGTGCTTTCCACAGGCGGTTACGATCACCAACTAACCATAGTTGTCATTAGTTTAATACTTTAATTTTTACTAATTTACTCTAACANTTTAACAAACAAGTAAAATACCCCGAACGTTCAAGATAAAAGTTTATAATCCAAATTGATTTAAGTTGATTTTACTGTTTTTTAAGGTTGCCGAGCTGTTCATAAGTTCTTAGCCAACATTCAACAAATCGACAGAAGGTAACAGTTTAGGAATGAAAAATGACAATCATCAGTTATTTGTTTGAATCAGCTAAATCATTGATAATCATACTGTATAATCATAGGGTGAATTTTTTGTGAGAATGCGTTTATCTCATTCGCGTGTATGTCTAGTACAGTAATGTCTAGTATTCAAAGCGATAGCGACTCATCTAACTTCTAAGAATGCATGTCATCAATACACTTCAATGTTCTGTTGTTATGATCAAGATAATGTCAACCATAAGACAATAAATGAGTAAATAATTAGGTAAATGTTTATGATTACCCAAATATTACATTATCCTATTTTGAGAAAATTAAATATTTCATGGGTATAATCAGTGGCACAAAAATTGTTTTTTTGAAAATTTGGATTTTTAAATTTTCTTTTGAACCGTTAATCTTTTTATATCATCTCAGAGAAACATTAAAACATTTTAAGTTTCAAAAAGGTCATAACTTTTCTTTACTGATCATAAAGGCTCGATTTTTTCGAAATTATATTACATTTTTAAATGCTTTATCTGAAACTGCCAACAGCATGAAAAAACTTGTTGACGTTGTTGATTTGACTTAAATTTATAATGTACCTGTTTTCTGAAACAAAATACATGGGTTTCAAAAACAGCTTCCCTTTCTCTTATGCAATACTATATGTTTAAAAAATTCTAGGCTTTATGTATTTCCACGTGTTAACTTCCAGGGGAATAATTTTTGTTTGAAAATAGAATTTGTGTTCAAATTTTTTATTTTTCACTCTTCTACAAATACTTTTTGTAATTGATCAGAAATATAATTTCATATTACAATTGGAATTAGTACACTACTTGCAGATTACAACTTTTGAGCTAAAACTAATGGCAGTTTTGCTTTGGAAGAAATACATTTTGCGAGAATTGTCCCAGAAGATTACCAGGAGGATTGTAATGAGCCACTACGATCACAAAGTCTCCGTTCCGTGCATATCCCATTCCAAATTGTTTTGTATTTTTCCATACAACCTGTATTATGAAAATTTAGAACTATTTTTTAATTTGATGGAGACTATTCACAGTATACTGACCTGACTGAAATAACTACTAGTATTCTGGAAATCCTCATCGTATTTGTGATTTGACCGTTCGGAATACCATGCCTTTGTCGATTGTACACCTGCGGTAGATGCATCTTGACTAAGTGCACTCCCACTAGCTAGATTTTCTCCATATTGTGTCCCAAAAACTCCGTTACAGACGTGAACCATTTGTTTTAAAGAAGCTAAGTACTCGGAACATTGTTGTGCAGAATTGTTCAGCTTTGATAGAATAATATGAATAATTCTGTGATTTTAGATTTCTGTGTTATTAAATAGTTCTTACTTCATCTGTGAGTTCCAAATCACCAGCATCACGACAATTTCTATATTTGTTATGAAGTTGAAGGGATGCGTTTTGCCAGTCTGTACTAGCTAGAGTAGAAACGAACAAGCAAATATAGATAGTCAACTTTAACTTCAACATTTTTACAGAATGCTTGTTAATGAAGCTAATCTTTAGAGACTCATTTTATAGCAATTTTTCTGATAAATTATGAATTTATGAATTTTAATGATGAATACTTTATGAATTTTAATGATTTGTTGTTCGCTTATGACAAAATTTAGCATAGTTTTGATTTCAGTACGTGAATTGCAACGAAGGGGAAAAAACATTGAAAAATTATATGTACAAAACTTCTGTTTGCTTCAGCTATTTTTGAATTAATCGCATAAATAATCCTATTGAAGTTTTCATTTAAATAATTTGGGAATTAAAATTCATTTATCATTATAGTTTGGATTCACTTTGCTTCATGCCTATCAATTTAACTACCATGTCATGAATCTGCAAACAAAAATATTAGTTTTGAGACAAATAGACACGACGACTACAATTTCAACTACAATTCTAATATTGTAATTGTAATACTTAAAACTCATGGTCGCTGCCTCTGTATCAGATCTAACAATGTATCCTATTGAGACCACCTGCTATAGGAGTTTGTGCTAACAAACATATGGGATTACTGATTATGTGCTGATGTGGACAGAATGCGAATTAAAATTTTAAATACACTATTAAAATTTTTAATAATTTGAAATAGCTACGGAGCTCGGATTAAAAGACACATTCTTGCGCTTGAAATTAATAGGATTTGTTAAATATATGAATTGCTCAATTTTACTGACGACATATAATCTGGTTTGCCTGAATCGATTGACTTGAATAAAATTTTCACTAAAATTCTATATACATTATGTATGCATTTGAAAAGGTAAATTCAACGATGTAACATCTGTGTGACTTGTGACCCATAGAAAACTCAGTTTGAAGTATTTGAATACCTGCAACCCATAAATGTCTCATAGAGATAAGTAGAATTCACGAAGTTATAGAATAGTGCTAAATTTTGTGGTAGAGATGGCTGACAGCAAAGAATTTAAAGGGAAATTACTCAAACAGCTGAAAACATTCTCACTGCTCACTCTCCGTTTGCCCTCTCTTTAAAATTATAGCAACGTTTCTTTTTCTTTCGCGGTTTCCTGAACCTGAAATTTCCTTCCCAATTGTGTACTACTAAAGTCCAAATATTCCACTTTTAACAGAACCAACTTCGTAAAACAAGAGAATCATTAAAAATTAATAAAAATTACTCACAACCTGAGTCTCTTTGTCAACAGGAGTGAACCATTTTTTACACATCAGATTACTTATGTTTAATTTAATCTAGTTTCAATTCGGGTTTATAATGCTATTTAACTAAGTCGCCAGGTAACTTATTCTATAGATTGGGATGGATGTAAATTCAAGAATTTGACACAAACATAATATTTTACTATTATAATAACCATTACACTCATTAAACTACTAATACTTTTATATGTACCTTGTTGGTACTAGAGCTCCAATCATGGTCGACTTTGTAATTGTTTATTTGAAATGATTTTTGAGATTCAATGTAATCAATAATGTTGATAATCTGGATTTTGGTGATTTTTTGAGAGGAATGGTTTTGTATTTGCATTTCGACAACAGAATTAATACAAATCATGCTTTTTGGAAAACATAAATCTAACAAGCACATGAGTGTACTGTCAAAGTCAGCTTCAACGATACCGAACAAACCTGAAGAAAAAATTTATATGTTACGTTGTATATTCAAGTTGCGATTTCTCTTGATATCCAAAATAAGAAACAAATTAAAAATATTGGTATCATAATTAGTAGAATATTTTGTGTCACACGCTACAATTTCGTCTTTGTCTCCAACAGCAGAAATGTCAATATAATCGCGCAGTAGGATTTTGTAATTCACAAGCAAGGTCGAATTTGGCCTTGTTAAATATTTATTTTTTCAAGTACATGAAAGTTGCGAAATAAATTGGTTTAGCATAATAATAATAATAAAATAATCAAGCAAATCACGGGATTGTTGTAATCAAATAAAATCATTTCTATTAGTTGAAATATCCACGTTAATTTCATCAGTCGTGATTACGTATTTATGGAATTAGATGCCCAACTTGTCTTGACTTGTCATGGCAGTCAATTTTTAGTACTCGAATTATAT
This sequence comes from Holacanthella duospinosa, assembly GCA_002738285.1. Lineage (NCBI taxonomy): Eukaryota > Metazoa > Arthropoda > Collembola > Poduromorpha > Neanuridae > Holacanthella > Holacanthella duospinosa. Next base: position 1,622,230 of record NIPM01000006.1, on the reverse strand, counting down.
TTGTGCATTATTACGAGTACTTAATAAGTGAAATTGACAAATTAGTAGATACAAACCTAAATAAAAAGTACTGAATACATAAAATTGGAAACAGAAAATGCGTTAAATGTGAAAACTTGTTATAGGCAAAAATTGAATTTAAATCAATTATTTTGTATTTTTAATACAAGAATAGTACAGGGCGGGCAAACTTTAAGTTCCCTATAGCAAAATTTCTTTCTCTTTTCTATGTTGACGCGAACGAGNACCTCTCGTTCGCGTCAACATAGAAAAGAGAAAGAAATTTTGCTATAGGGAACTTAAAGTTTGCCCGCCCTGTAAATATTCTGTGCTACTAATTGTTTATTGCCTGTAATTGGTGTCGTCATAAAAGTCGGCACCCATTACAGCTAAAGAAACTATAGGAACATTTTGCATAAAGCAGTGATAAATTTTATTGAAGTAATTTACAGCAGTGTGCTTGTTCATGTATAGATGTGTCGAATTATAGTCTAATTTTTTATCAAGTTTTTGATTATAATAGACGGTGTTATTTATAGGATGATAAGATTTCATTACTTCCTCTAATACGACGACAAGGTCAAAAACCAATCTCTGGAAGCAAGCCTTTGCAGGTTTGTTACCTAGGGATTCAAAATAAGTGTGTAAATTCTTACACACTCGACTGAGCAACGTTTCATTATTAATAAATTTTATCTTTATTCATTCAACTTTGTTATATTATTGAAAGTGTCAACATTCCACAGGGTGTGTAAATATTTGCACAATCAATTTGCTGTGTAAATTTTTACACATGTGTAAATAGTTACGCAAGGGCTAAGACTTAAGCTTGGGCCATACCACCGGAGCCGATGACTTGGAGTTGAACAGATAAATAATCGGCTCCAATTATTTTCGTCTATGCCATACCAGAAAATGGATCATAAAAATTAGTCGTTAAAGCGCCAGCCGCCGACTTTCTGTCGGCTCTACTTTTTCTTTCAATTGGCCAAACCGGACAAATTGAAACGATGACAGTGGATGATAGACTAATTGAAAGAAACGGAATTAATCAAATCTACCAAAAATCCTGATGTAAGATCAGAAAATTTTATTGATAGCAGTACTTGTGTAGAAATTTTTGAAATTTCTGATGACGACATGTCGTTCGCTGACTAAATCATAAAACTATTTAATGACTACCGCACACAACTCCAATTTTAAGAGGTTTGTTTGGAAAACTAATAAAGTGAATCCCGCCAAGGATTAAATGCTATTTGGTTCAAGAGTAAGGACAACTTTTTAACAATGCGGTAGAAAATTACTCTTACGACGATTTAGATTCATCCGGACCAAATATTCGGCTAATTGATTTTTGGCACTTATCCTCAATCGTTTATTATTGTATAGAAGAATTCCTCTTTTATAAATTATTTCGGTTTGGCAAGCTTTCTAATTCTTGAGTAAATATTTCCATAACCTCCTCGACCAAAGTATCGACTTTCGAAATGTCCTTTCAAAGGATATGCCACATGCCTGGTGTAAAAAAAAACACCACTTTGACCTTTCGTCACCCAGNTGGTGTAAAAAAAAACACCACTTTGACCTTTCGTCACCCAGAGGTCATTAGAGGTCAACTACAATTGACCTCAAAATGCCTGATGGGGAAATGTATAAGGGTCATTTTGCCACCGGTCCCACCTTCATAGACGGTTTGGTTCGCTTAGATATGAATGGGCTTAAAGTAGTCAAAATGGCTGATGGGGGCGCCACCAGTACTGCGCATGTGCATTTTTTCCTACAATCTTGGATGAAAACAAGATTCGTGGACCTTGTACTACTTATATAAAAAAATTTGTTCGAATTGGGCAAAATCGATGCAGGCCGCCATTTTGATTTGGGTGATTATGGAAATATTAACTCTAAGGATGTATGTCAGTTCGATTTATAATTCTATATTTCTATTATTTAGATTTCTCAGTTGGCTAGTTTCATTGTATAGATTACTTTCCGTTAGATTCGACTTGATTTTCGGGCTTTTAATTAATTTCTTTTGGTTCGGTTTTCTAAGTATTAGGATTTCTTCTGATTGTTTTGTTTTTTGACTTCATCCGCTCCGATTTTCTAATACTTTTATTGCCTCACTGTTCAAACCAAACACGAATTCAAGGAAACAAATCAAACCAGACTGGCTAATTTCAAATTCTCTGCTATTTCCGAAAAATTTTCTCAGGGAACAGAAACTAAGTATTGAAGGTGCTAAGAATGATAATAAGAAATCAACAAAACTTACAAACTTTGCCTCCGCTGACATATAAGTTTAACTCCATATGGCACAAGACTGGCCAAAATTGAACCTGAGAACGCTTGATATGACAAAAATGTAAGTGTATGTAACGATTGGTATTACAGTTATGGGACTTTTGGTTATTGGAGTCTTCAATAATCCCCTTGAATCTTGAGACAATTTAGTTTGTGTTTTACATTTAAAATTTTTTAGTAAATTAGTCAAAGAACTTTGCAGAATTTTAGACTGAACTGTAAAGCTAGATAAAAACTTCAAGGCAAAATTTGTGTTCGCGTCAATTAAGAATGGAGTGTTACACTCTGAAATCAAAGGGAGAGAGAATTCACTGTGACTCAGATAAATGGTTGGGCGGTTGTGTGGTTGAGAAGTACGCAGAACGGTACGGAATGCGGTTGGGCTATAGTCTTAATACTAAATTGATTTTATATAAAAATTTTATTAACGTGTTGCAGTATTCAACATAAAAAATTTAGCTGCATATTTTAAGCAGCTTGTTGCACAACTAACAGTTTCCAAAACAAACTAATATTGTCCAGATTATCTAAGACTGTGATACATGTTACAAAATGTAGCAAATTTACTCCAACAAACATTCGAATGTGAAATTGTTTGATTGAAAATTCCAAGTGTTTTCTTAGCAACGACGTCAAATAATAATGATGCAAAATGATAACAAATAAACCAACCATCCATAGCTTAATTTATTAATTTTTCACACAACAATGCAAAACTATATTTTTACTAGAAGATCACTCTGAGACTTAGGATAAGGGATCAATTGCAAGGTAAAACATATCAACTCTGAATTATCTTTGCCTGTGACTTTCAGTATAACAGAAATATTAGTTAAATTTAAAGAAAGTCTACTGTTGCTTTGTAAAACAAATGGTAGTTTAACATTTCCTGTAGCAGTCAACACTAGATCTCCGTTGGATGGAAATATGGTACTGATAATATTGCCAACCATATTGAATAAGGTGATGGTTGATTGAAAGGTGCAAACTGTGGTAGCCTGAAACTTCCCGTGAATTGCATGTGCACCAGAGTTTCTTATCGGTGTAATAGATTTCTCCGGTACAATAATAGTTGCATTAAAGGGAACTTTGGCGTTGACTTCATTCGGATAGTCAAAGGTTTCAAAAATTTTAACCATTATGTTAATAATCTCTCCCACCATTGGTAATGTTCCTTTGAAACTAAACAACTTGTTGATTGTGATCTGAATGACAAATTAATATTAGTCATCGTACATTTTATGATTTTCTGCGCCCACATTATGGCATTAGATGAACTTGGAATAGAAAAACTGTACCTCTCTTTTATCTCTTAGTAATTCACCATTATATTGATCATCATCATCAATCAAAGTTATTCCTGAAGAATTCAGCATCGCTGGTTCATTTCCCTGAGAGATTTTGACATCAAAGCAGATAAATGTTATGAGAACGAGACTTGCATCCTTGAGATTATATTCCTAAAACTGGAAATGCAAGTCTTTATTTTATAGGAAAATGTACAAACAATTATATAAGTATTGTTCTAAATATTAAATAAGTTTTTGAAACTACTTTCATTATCAACCGCGAACTACGTCGCTGCAAGGAGTTTATAGGATTGCTTTGCCCGTACGACTGTACATTTCTCTAGCTTTAACGTTATTATTTGAGGTACTTGTTGCAAGTTTAGTGGAACTACACGATTTCAGTTATTACCATTTTTTGAACAAACAGCAAACATTGCTGAGACTCAACCAAATTTTTGAGTTATGTAAGATAAAAGAAATATCTGTTAAATTGAAACCAATATTATTGGTTGGACAAACTAGTAAGAGGAAGAAACTTCTGTGCGTTCAAGAATAACGCCAGTTCAGGCTGCAAAAGTATTCCCCGAGAAGTGACTTTGTTCTAACTGGAGAGAATATTAAAGTTTTTGAGCCATTCCTAGATTCTACATTCAGTGATGTTAACATTGAATTATCTACTTATCAAGCAGTCGATGGTTAACAGATTTATTTACTAAAACTTGTTTTGGTTGCACGATCTTCCTACCTACCATTATAAATAAGCATGCTTTGAGCTAAAAATGACATATCCTCCAAAACTCGGAGCATCTATAATAAAAAGTTTCTAAACCAAACTTTGTCAACATTCCAATCAACTATACAAATAATTTTTATAAACTCAGATGTTCTTGACAACCTACTTACCTACAAATGTCAGATAGATCTGCAAGTCCAGATGCTTTTGTGTCTTGAAACAACTCAGATAAATAGTTGAATATTTCACTTATCTGAATGTCAGAATGTCTATGTATGCTAAATTCCATGAATTTCTAGATACTGTGAACAGAGTGTCCATTTGTAGACAAACTTGTCCAGGAATAATTAACATTGGTCAGGGAAATTAGAAATGTTGTTCTTCTGTTAGAAGCCGACCAAACTGTCCAAAGTCATGCTTAGTTGACGATATCAAAAATTTAATTTTTAATCCAACCGTTCCAATGTCCCTGTTCTCTGATTCACTCGAGAGTTCGTAAAATTGTTTAATTAGTACAGTATGTTCCACATTAAAGTTTACTTCTACTTTTCACAAAAATAACTAAGAGGACTCAATGAGCAACAGGAGGGATATCCAAAAGTAAACTTATCTCACCAAAATAATTGTGATTTCAAATCAGTCTAGAGGTTGGAAGTTCTTTAATTGGTTTTATTAAATTTAACTAGATACCTACTAGTTCTGTTTTTCCGATTTTGGGACTTGTTTCCAATTAGCAGTAGTACAAGCTTGTGGAGCAATAAAGTCTAATGAGTGTTATTTAGACACACTTAAATTAATTTTTTAATTGCGAAATAACTACCAGTTAGTGGTAGTTAGGTTACGTTAATAATTAAGTATATTATATGTAAAGGAATGTCAAGTGCATTTCCTTATGAGTGACGCAAGTCATTCATACGGAAATAAAAGTGACATTTCCTGATGGCCATGAGGCAATAAGTATAAAACCAGCAACTTCAATAAGCAAAAGGGGAGTAATAATAATAATAAAGGAATCAATCCAACTTAATCCAAAATAATAATTAATAGATAATGGGATTATGTTATCCCAATAATAAACTATTACATATAATAAAAGGTAATAATATTTGCCAGTTACGGTACACAAACAGACCTTCTATTATTTATTCTCATTCAAGCAAGCAGTGAACAAATACCCCGAAAACTCCTCAATAAAGAGAGCAATACAGAGAGGAACTATCCCCATAGATTCCTATTCTCAAGTAAGGAATAGGAATCTAACAATGGTGTAGAGGCGAGTCTAATTCGCTACCTCAAAAATAAATTAAAGTGAATGAGACGAAGTGAAAAAACAAGTGGCAGTAGTTCGACTTCAGTACCAAGTCGAATTTCAAAAAGAAATATCGGATTACTGCCGACTCCTACTGATGAGCTTCCACGGTATAGAAAAGTGAAAGATCAAACAGTAAGCAAAAAACCAAATGTAAAAAAAGGACTAAGCGCAACAGTGAGTGTGAGCACACAAGAAAAAACACAACAGGGTTCCCGACCGAACAGGAGAATAACCGACATTAGTGACCGTTCGATAAAAGTGACACCAAAATTCAACCAAAGGTCAGTTTCAAGTGAAATTCTAGAAAGTGAAGTAGAAAGTGACCAAGAAGAATCTGACAGTGAATTTTTTACAAACGACGGTAATAATTTTTTCGAAAATTCCGAACTGTTACTAAACCTGGACAATATAGTGACAGTCATGGCCAACACCACCAATGAAACTAATGGAGCAACTTTTCTCATGAAAACAGACAAGAAGCCAACATTTGGACAAAAAATTACAGATAAGTCAATTAAAAATTTTTTATACAAATTTGAGGCATGGGCTACAAATTTAAATCTTGACGAGAAACAAAGAAAACGTCAACTTGCTTCCGCGATAGAAAACCCAGTAGCTGAACAATGGTTCACTATACACCAAGGACGTATTGAAGACAATACGTCATAGGAAGCATTCAAGAAAAGCTTCACCACACACTGTCCAAAGGACCAGGAAGAAAAAGATCTCAAAATGGTTGACATTAGCAACCATAGTCAAGAAGTTTCTGAAAATTCTCTGGCGTTTGTCACAAGAATTCTCTACTTATTTGGCGACAGTTGTGGGGACATATAATGAAGAAGAACTTTGTGAAGGATTAGTGAAACAGATGCTTCCAGCAGTTCGTAGGTTTGTCCAATACAGAGGTATACCTGCCTCATGGAAAAATCTAGTCAGAATTATTGAAGAATATGAAGGCAAAGATATGAAAGAATTGGACAATCATACTAAATTAACATCAATGCCTACCGCAATGGCACAAACTAGAAGGAATGATAGTACAGAAGAATTACTAAAAGCCTTCAAGGATTTAAGTGTCAAAATCGTTCAATCGAACAAACAGAAAATAAATCTAAGGGACCACACAGGAAGGAACACTTACAGAGGCCGGACTGAAAATTCAAATTTTCGTGGAAATTTTTAACAAAGAGGCCGAGGATTTAACACCTACCGTTCAGATTTCAGAACAAGAGATTTGAACAATGTACCCAGATGTTACACATGTAACAGACCAGGACACATGTCAGCAATGTGTTTCCAAAATCAGAGAGGTCGAGGAGAATTCAGAGATCAACCAACTAGAGGTAGAGGTCACCCTTTCAGGAATTCTGCTTATCCTATGCAGAGCAGACAATACTATGGAAATGGAGGCCAACTCGTTCCAGAAAATCAAAACTTCCAGGGAAACGCCTGGGGGCGGGTCTAGACCTCCCGCCCACTCGAATCAATACACTAAGCAACAAAGGCGAAATACGAAAAGAATTGAAACATTTAAACTCTAGGATAGAAGACTTATCAGAAAAAATTGCACAAAAATGGACAGAAACCGCGGAAATTCAACAAAAAATTTCAGAAACAATTCAATTTAATCCAAAATCAAAAGGAAACGCAGTCATGAAGACAACAATACCGAACGAAGGACAGCTCACTATCTTAAGAAAGTGTTGTGAAAAAGAATACAAATTTTTTATTGATACTGGAGCCCAAGTTAGCATAATAGACTCAATAAAAGCTTCAGAATTCCACAAAATCCCAAATACTTTCTGTACTTTGGGTCAAGTGAAGAATCCCTTTGGAGACGAAGGAGTCGTCTTCCCAGAAATTACCATAGGAGACTTAACAGTGAACTATCCTTTCTTTGTAATTGATAATTTTCCATTTGATTTTTTTTAGGATTGGATTTTTTAGAAAAATTCAAATGTAAAATTGATTTAGGAGACAGAAACATAGAATCGGAAATACTTGGAACAATTCCCATAATTAGCAATGAAGCGAAATTTTGGTTGAATCATGAAATCAACATCTAAGGAAAGAAAAAACAAAAAAGTCAGGAACACGCTGTACAGAATCGTATCTCTATACGAGCACTCGGAGGTACAAAAATTCCGGGCAGCAGCCAAGTTTCCTTCCGATTGAGAAAACTGAACTTAAGAAAGGGCAGGAGAGAGTCATCATAACAGCCACCAAAATTTATCAGAAAGTAAAAATTTTGGTACCAAACATGATAATTGGAAGTCAAACAACCGGAATTATAGTAACAAATCCGGACGCAGAAGACAAATGGATCAACAAGGAAAAGGAACCATACTAGGGAAAAAAGAGATCGACCAGCCAAAGTCGAACTGCGCAGCCGCAGTAATGATAATTACGACGGAGCAGAAATCGCAAGTTGATATCAATCCGCTACTTTCTCAAAGTGAGAAACAACAAATATTAGCAGTCATGGACAAATATGAAAATTTATTCTCTTGGGATCCAAATCACATCGGTCGGACAGATCGATTGAAATTCACAATCGAATCAGAAGACACTAAACCAAGAAGAATTCGACCATATCTGGCATCAGAAGCCATGAGAAAATAAATTCAAGAGGAAGTAAACAAAATGCTCAAATTAGACTTAATTGAGCCTAGTGACTCTCCATGGTCATCACCATGTCATTTAGTACCAAAGAAAGGAAACTCGGAAGCAATGAGATTCGTATGCGACTTCAGATTTGTCAATTCCGTAACAACAAATGTCATCGCATATCCTCTTCCACTCATTCATGATGTTCAATCACGTCTACGATCAGCCAAGTTATATCAGTCATGGACTTGAAGTCAGGATTTTGGCAAGTAGAAATGGATGAGAAAGATAGAAAAAAAGCAGCCTTCGCTACACCAGATGAACTTTATCAATACAAAGTACTTCCGATGAGAATAGCAAGAGCTTCTGGACATTTTACAAAACTGATAGACATTGTCTTATCAGGTTTAAAACCAGAAGTTGTAGCATCATATGTGGACGATATAATCATCTACAGTGAAACTATCAACAAACATTGTGAGAAAATGGACAAAGTTTTTAATCGTTTATCAAAAGAAAAACTCACATTAAAGCCAAAGAAGTGTCATTTTGCCTACAATGAGACGAAAGTTCTAGGATTTTTAATTGGAAATGGAAATATGAGACTAGATGCAGAAAATGTAAACGGAGTATCAAGAATGCCTAGACCTAAAACCATGAAACAACTACAGAGAGCTTTAGGACTTTTTATCCACTACAGAAAGTTTATACCAAAATACGCGACAAAAATGGCTCCACTTTACAACCTTCTAAATAAAGACAAAAAAAGACAATTGGGAAAAGGAACAAAAAGAAGCGTTTGAATTTGCAAAAAAGACAGTTACATCTGAACCAGTTCTAGCACTTTTTCAACCAGGATTAGAGACACACTTAAGAACCGATGCATCTACCATAGGGATAGCAGGATGCCTGTCTCAGACACACAATGGAATCGAGAAACCAGTAGCCTTTGTCAGCAGAACACTGACTCCAGCAGAATCGAAGTGGACAACTACAGAGCAAGAGCTCTTAGCGATTGTCTACTCACTTGTAAAATTAAAACCTTTTGTACAGGGACATCGAATCAAAATTCATACCGATCATCACTTTCTATGTTGGATTTTGAAAGCCAAAAAAGAAGAATTAAGTTCAAAATTAACATGAATGGCATTCAAACTCTCAGAATTTGTGATTGATGGAATCTACTACGTAAAAAGTTCTACAAATCATGTTCCAGACGCAATGAGTCGATGTCCAGTAATACCAAACGATATCAAATTAGAGAAGAAAAGAATTGAAGAGGATGATATAATCATACCAGTCATGACAATAGACTTCAATGACATCATAAAAATGCAAGATGAGGACCAAATGTGTGGTCTTGTGAAAAAAAAATTAGCACAAAGAAATTCAAAAGAGCAAAAAAGATTCAAAATTCACAACGATGTTCTATACCACATTGACGAAAACGGAAAATCACAACTATATGTTCAAAAAGCCATGACACAAGAAATTCTAATTGCTTGTCATGATGACCCATTGAGCGGACATTTAGGCTTTACGAAGACTTATCACAAGGTGAAACAACGATACTTTTGGGAAAATATGAAAAGTGCAATTGCTAACTACATAAAATCATGTCATGCTTGTCAACCAAGGAAAATTCCATGTAAGAAACAATTTGGAAAAATGCAATTTTTCAAAGTACCAAACGAACCATTCAGTCACATTCAAATTGACTGTATGGGACCTTTTGTGAGAAGCAACAAGCAGAATAGATATGTAGTAACAGTGATATGTTATTTAACAAAATGGATTGAAGATAAAGCATTGAAAGAAGCTACAGCCGAAGAAATTGCAAAATTTCTAGTAGAACAAGTGATATGTCGTCACGGATGTCCAAGAATTATGCAATCAGACCGAGGTACAAACTTTACCAGCGAATTACTTCAAGTAGTCAATAATTACCTTGGAATTCAACAAAACACCAGCACAACTATCATCCGGAATCTCAAGAATTGTTAGAAAAATCACACTCTACACTAACGGACTGCATATCCATGTATACTAGCAGTCACCAAAAAGATTGGGATGTCTTTTTACCACACATAGTTTTCGCATATAATACGTCAATTCAGAAAACAACAAAAATGACACCATTTTTTCTTATGCATGGAAGAGAAGCTATTCTTCCACTTGAAGCAGAAATTCCAGCAACTCAACCATACCAGTCACTAGACGACCTAGTGGACAGAGTTCGAGAAGCTAAAAGTATAGCGAAGAATCACATTGAAAAAGAACAAGAAAACTATGCAAAAAGAGTAAATGCGACCAGAAATCCAGTTACATTTGAAATAGGACAACTTGTGTTACTAAGAAAATTTGTGATTAAAAAAGGATTCTCATCTAAGCTTTTCCATTACTACTATGGACCGTATAAGATTATAGAGCAGAAATCCGAAGTAAATTACATCATCGAAGCCACCAGAGGAAAAAGGACATACAGAGAAACAGTCCATGTAGACAAGTTAAAACCTTACTACGACAGAGGAAATTTAAAAAATCAAGCTTCAAATATTGAAAAAGTGAACGAAATTCCAATAGTTCTACCGAATGAAGAAGTAGATGAAGAAATTTTTTCAGATGTTGAAATAATAAAAAAATTCGATGAAGAAATATTGGAGCAAGAAAACACAGTAAATTTCGACGATGAACTCATTTTGAAAAACTCCAAAAACGAAAAATTAGGTCAACCATTTGCTGACACAGCAAAAGAAGAAATTATGCCAAGGAAAATAGGTCGACCCAAGAAACAAATCTCTCAACCACAGGAAGAAAAAGTTAAACAGAAAAATGAAATAATGCACAACAGAAATCAATCGCGTTTCAATCTTCGTCCAAGAAACACAATAGTTACTTTCAAACAATGAATATGAATAGAAAAATTCAAAAGTTACTCGAGATACAGCAATATAGAGAGGAAAGAGCACGAATCATTAGAGAATTAGCAGAAGAGAGTAGAGCCGAAGCCTCACAGAGTGAACACACAAGAAGAGAAAGTACTTGGAAACCAGGTATAAGAAAATATAAAAAGAAAGCGCACAGGCGATGCATACGAAAAAATTTCAATAAGAAGAAAGCTCGAGGGCCCTCATCAAACAAACCTACAAAGTACTCGGACAAAACGAACAACGGAGAGTGCACCTCCACTACCACCCGGTTACTTCTTGGGATTGCAATTTTCAGAACAATAATAATGATTCCAGCGTTCATCGTTCTAGTTATAATGATAACTCGTGGAGAAACAGTTGGAGCCACAGAAATTCAACTGACACATGGAATCAGTATGGAAGAAGTAAGANCTTGGAATGAGTATGGAAGAAGTAAGAAATGTGCATGGATACACAGCTACTCTCCCTATAATCTACAAAATAGATTTGCCTGGAAATCTACGTTTGAAAATGGATAATAATGATATTCCAATAATGGAAGCGATGGACAAATATTTTGGTTCAATAAATAACTTTATGATACCAAACATTTCTATAATTGAGAAGAAAAGAGTGAAACAAAGTGGACTTGAACTTGTAGTTGATATTTTTGAATGGTGCTGTGGATTTGCTTCATCGTCACAATTTGACAATCTTCAGGAATCAGAAAAGAGAATTGAAGCAATAACAACAAAGTTAAGTGAACAACTTGAGATCACCAGGACGGTATCAAGGTAACACAAATTTTAAACGAATATTCAGCGAATGTAGATCAAAAGTTTTTAGAGACCCAATCACAAGTAGGAAAAGATATTTTTAGACTTGTAAGAGATGAGGAAGAACTACAAAAATTAACTAGCGAACATCAGGACGGTGTCTTTTGTTAAGCAGATGCGATCACAAAAGCGATCATTGTATCGTCATGGCAGACGTCACAACATATTGTAAGAAAAGACAAATTCCCCATCGTCTAGTGACACCAGAATTGCTCACAGAAGATTTGAACAAATTAAACTTGAAAATTTTTCAACAGGGATATCAGATTACTATATCTAGTGATAGACTTTCCCAATACTATCAGAATGAGTTAGCCTCTTGTACTTTTACTGACAAAAGACTAATTATCAAAGTGAAAATTCCAATCATCGAAATCGGAACAAAATTTGAATTTCATTCAATTTCGATGACACAATTTCGTTATCATGACAACCAATGTCAAATTCAGCAAGAAGCAGATTTTGTAATAATCAGGAATTCTAAAATTATCCCTATCAGCGGAAAAATGAAGCAGAGTTGTGACTTAACTAGAAACAATTTGTGCTTTGTTCCACAATTTCCAAATCAGCAAATGACTATAGCGAGATGCATCACTCCTATGTTAGACGAAGAAGCAGATCAAGAAAAAATGAATAAGAATTGCATTTTCACATGTTCAAAATTATCAAATGAAACCGAAGTGACTCAGATTAAACGAAATCTTTTTTGTTTGATCAACCCTACAGAAGAATTGGAAATTCATTGTCCAGTAAATTCAACCCAGAAAATCGCAGTGCTACCGACAGCAGGAGCACACATGATTAAATTAGAAAGTCAATGTCAAATACTCGGAATGAGCGGAGAAATCATAATTCCACAATTTTTTCTTTGTCCTAGATCAAATGGATCAGAATCAACAACTACGCATATAATTCCAAATGCTTGGACTCAGAAGCACGTAACTGGAAATCGGACAATTAAATTTGAAAATCTTTCAGACATTTTTAATCAGGATTGGCACAAGGAGACTCAGCATCTCAACTTAAGCTTGTCACCATCAGAGAAATTTGATACACATTGGAGTGATACAGTGTTTCTCAACACTCATGTGAGTTTCTACTATTACATTTTCACAACTGTAATTTTGTTTTGGGCAGTATGGGTCACATACATGTTGATCAAACCAGATTTATCAAGTATGTTACCACTATTAGCATTCATGCCAGGAAGCCGAGCAGCATCCGAAGACGCAATACTAATAACTCAAATCATGGACGACATTATTTTGATGTTAATTTGGTTCACGGTTATCGTATTTATGATAATGGTTTGCTACAACCTGAAACCAAAAATCAAAATAGTAGAAGTACCAAATGTTCGATACACTCAGCATTCAAATCCAACCAAAAATCAAATTATACCACCCAGGACGCATCCTAGCAGCAAAACAATCAAAATACAAATGGCAAAAAACAACGAAGAAATTTTCTACTAAGAAACAAGCTAATCAAGACAAAATCCGAATAAAAATAGAGAAAACCGAAAATCGAACCGACTCAACCGACGACCGAAACATTAAATTTTTCAAAATACCGATTTCTACAACTGGGAACAACGAAATATCAACTATAATTATCTGCAGTTTAATTTGAAAATTACATACCCTAACATCGTGTCAATGGACTCTATTGGGAAAGAAGGAGAAAAAGATAACAGAGAAAACATCGCAAAATGTCAGCGTACTCAACTCATCATTTTTCTCATTCTTCGACAAAAGAAAAATTCATCGACACGAAAGACGAATTTTTCCTCCTTACGTTCGATGCTGAAGAAGACTGTTGGCTGGTTGATGAAATTTTAGACGACTGAACACGCAGTGAATGATGATCCAGGAGGGACATCAACAAACCGGCAGAAAATTATTTCTGAAAATTTTTTTTAAATATTTTGATAAAAATGATCATATCAAGCGTAAAGATTATAGCATGGACTAATTCTTACGTTTTCTAGAATTCTCGGACAGGTTGGATGCCAATTCAAAACAATTCAAAACAACCAAGCAACAAAAAATTTTCCGGCAGGAATTCGGAAAACCGGAAAGGGCAGCCTTACTGCAACCAAAATCAAACAAAAATTAATAATAAAAAAATCAACAATAAGATAAAATGAGAAGCAAAACAGAATATGATAAGATACAAATAGACAATTGAAGACATCTTCGATGTGTGGAAGGTCACGGGACACAGATGGAGGCGAAACCATCTGCGAAATTTTCAACACGCTGGATGAGCTTTGCCGTCACCTTTGTCCCGCAAGACACCTGAAAAACCCAAAAGTAATTGAAATTACATTGTTTAACATGATTTATGAAAGATTAGAAGTATAAAGTGACATTTCCTGATGGCCATGAGCCAATAAGTATAAAACCAGACACTTCAATAACCTAAACGGGAGTAATAATAATAATAAAGGAATCAATCCAACTTAATCCAAAATAATAATTAATAGATAGTGGGATTATGTTATCCCAATAATAAACTATTACATGTAATAAAAGGTATTAATATTTACCAGTTACGGTACACAAACAGACCTTTATTTATTCTCATTCAACCAAGCAGTGAACAAANTGTAATAAAAGGTATTAATATTTACCAGTTACGGTACACAAACAGACCTTTATTTATTCTCATTCAACCAAGCAGTGAACAAATACCCCGAAAACTCCTCAATAAAAAGAGCAATACAGAGAGTTACTATCCCCATAGATTCCTATTCTCAAGTAAGGAATAGGAATCTAACATAGTTATCAATTGAACTATCAACAATGGGTCAATGATTTAGCTGATTAAAACAAATAACTAATGATTGTCATTTCCCATTCCTAAGCTGTTACCTTCTGTCGATTTGTTGAATGTTGGCTAAGAACTCCCCACTTTCTTTACGCGATCATTGAGTTCTTTCAATCATTTTTGACTAACAATGGTGCTTTCCACAGGCGGTTACGATCACCAACTAACCATAGTTGTCATTAGTTTAATACTTTAATTTTTACTAATTTACTCTAACAAACAAGTAAAATACCCTGAACGTTCAAGATAAAAGTTTATAATCCAAATTGATTTAAGTTGATTTTACTGTATTTTAAGGTTGCCGAGCTGTTCATAAGTTCTTAGCCAACATTCAACAAATCGACAGAAGGTAACAGTTTAGGAATGAAAAATGACAATCATCAGTTATTTGTTTGAATCAGCTAAATCATTGACCCGTTTTGATAGTTCAATTCATAACTACCACTAGTTGTACTTATTTCGCAATTAAAAAAAATTAATTTAAGTTTGTGTAAATAATACTCATCGGTTATAAAATAATACTCATTAGACTTTGTAGCTGTAAAAGACGTATTCCAGCTTGTATTAATGCTAATTGGAAACAACTCTCAAAATCAGAAAAACAGAATTAGTAGATAGTTGAATTTAATAATCAAAATTGAAAGAACCTACAACCTTAAACTGATTTGAAGTCACAATTATTTTGGGTGAGTTAAGTTTACTATTGGATATCCNGAAAGAACCTACAACCTTAAACTGATTTGAAGTCACAATTATTTTGGGTGAGTTAAGTTTACTATTGGATATCCTTTGTGTTGTTCATTATGTCCCCTTACCCATTTTTAGGGGAAGTCGAAGAAAACTTTAATGTGGAACGTACTGTATAATCATAGGGTGACTTTTTTGTGAGAACGCGTTTGTATCATTCGCGTNGAAAGAACCTACAACCTTAAACTGATTTGAAGTCACAATTATTTTGGGTGAGTTAAGTTTACTATTGGATATCCCTTGTGTTGTTCATTATGTCCCCTTACCCATTTTTAGGGGAAGTCGAAGAAAACATAGGAAACTTTAATGTGGAACGTACTGTATAATCATAGGGTGACTTTTTTGTGAGAACGCGTTTGTATCATTCGCGTGTATGTCTAGTACAGTAATGTCTTGTATTCAAAGCGATAGCGACTCATCTAACTTCTAAGAATGCATGTCATCAATACACTTCAATGTTCTGTTGTTATGATCAAGATAATGTCAACCATAAGACGATAAAGGAGTAAATAATTAGGTAAATGTTCATGATTACCGAAATATTACATTATCTTATTTTGAGAAAATTAAATATTTCATGGGTATAATCAGTGGCACAAAAATTGATTTTTTGAAAATTTGGTTTAAAAAAATTTTTTTTGAACCGTTAATCTTTTTATATCATCTCAGAGAAATATTAAAACATTTTAAGTTTCAAAAAGGTCATAACTTTTCTTTACTGATCATAAAGGCTCGATTTTTTCGAAGTTATATTACATTTTTAAATGCTTTATCTGAAACTGCCAACAGCATGAAAAAACTTGTTGACGCTGTTGATTTGACTTAAATTTATAATGTACCTGTTTTCTGAAACAAAATGCATGGGTTTCAAAACCAGCTTCCCTTTCTCTTACGCAATACTATATATTTAAAACAATACTAGGCCGTATGTATTTCCACGTGTTAACTTCCAGAGGAATAAATTTTATTTGAAAATAGGATTTGTGTTCAAATTTTTTATTTCTCACTCTTCTACAAATACTTTTTGTAATTGATCAGAAATATAAGTCCATATTACAATTGGAATTAGTACACTATTTGCAGATTACAACTTTTGAGCTAAAACTCTAAACGCAGTTTTGCATTGGAGGAAATACATTTTGCGAGAATTGTCCCATAAAATTACCAGGAGGATTGTAATGAGCCACTACGATCACAAAGTCTCCGTTCCGTGCATATCCCATTCCAAATTGTTTTGTATTTTTCCATACAACCTGTATTATAAAAATTTAGAACTATTTTTTAATTTGATGGAGACTATTAACAGTATACTGACCTGACTGAAATGACCACTAGTATTCTGGAAATCCTCATCGTATTTGTGATTTGGCCGTTCGGAATACCATGCCTGTGTCGACTGTACACCTGCGGTAGATGCATCTTGACTAAGAGCACTCCCGCTAGCTAGATTTTCTCCATATTGTGTCCCAAAAACTCCGTTACAGACGTGAGCCATTTGTTTTTCAGAAGCTAAATACTCGGCACATCGTTGTGCAGAACTGTTCAGCTTTGATAAAATGATATTAATAATTTTGTGATTTTAGATTTCTGTGTTATTAAATAGTTCTTACTTCATCTGTGGGTTTCAAATCATCAGCATCATGACATTTTCTATATTTGTTATGAAGTTTAAGGGATGCTTTTCGCCAGTCTGGACGAGCTAGAGTAGAACTGAACAAGCAAATATAGATAGTCAACTTTAACTTCAACATTTTTACAGAATGCTTGTTAATGAAGCTAATCTTTAGAGACTCATTTTATAGCAATTTTTCTGATAAATTATGAATTTATGAATTTTAATGAATTTTAATGATTTGTTGTTCGCTGTTGACAAAATTTAGCATAGTTTTGATTTCAGTATGTGAATTGCGATGTGGGGGAAAAAACATTGAAAAATTATAAGTACAAAACTTATGTTTGCTTCAGCTATTTTTGAATTAATCGCATAAATAATTCTATTGAAGTTGTCATTTAAATAATTTGGGAATTAAAATTTATTTATCATCACAGTTTGGATTCACTTTGCTTCATGTCTATTAACTTTCAATTAAACTACCATGTCATGAATCTGGTATCATGGTAACCATTTGTTGTGTTTCCGGCTGGTCCTCTGTAAATTCTATAGTGATGATGGGATGGTCCTGTGGAGTGAGGATGTCGGGTCACCAGAACATTGATTCTTTTAATCTTACTTTTATTTAGAAATTAATAAATAATAGTTTTTTAAAGAAATGAAAAAAAATGGAGAATGACAGCAGAGCTGTTATTCTCTCTGAACTATGGAATGATCTGGGCGTTTTTTCCAAACAACGCCACTAACCTCTATATCTTATATATATATCAATATAATAATGTATATATCTTATACTAGGGAGGGTTGCNATAATAATGTATATATCTTATACTAGGGAGGGTTGCTTTACTTTACTTTTGAAATAAAAAAGGAAGATGAGATGGTGGTTTGTTGTTCCTGGTGTTGTTGTTTCTTGAGATTGAGGGAACAGCAACACAGGAACAGGGTGATGAGGACGATGACGAGGGAACTCCAGTTCCCTCACTATCCCGGCCCCGAGAGACCTCCTCCTCTCCCGGAGGGGTTGTTGAAATGAGATGGTGTGGTCCTTTAAAGTACCTATATGCCTAATACGTTTTTGAACTTTGATGAATTGAAGTTGAGTTTTCTTGACTGAACCACTAAAGACCTAAGGTCCCACGAGTGGTTCAGTCAGGCCTTGGTTGTTGTTCTATATTTATAAGTTTTGCGCGTTTCTTTAAAATGATGTGACGAAAGTNGAGATGGTGTGGTCCTTTAAAGTACCTATATGCCTAATACGTTTTTGAACTTTGATGAATTGAAGTTGAGTTTTCTTGACTGAACCACTAAAGACCTAAGGTCCCACGAGTGGTTCAGTCAGGCCTTGGTTGTTGTTCTATATTTATAAGTTTTGCGCGTTTCTTTAAAATGATGTGACGAAAGTACTCAGGGAATCGGAGTTTGGCCAACGCTTTATTTGCTAACATTTTTGCTCTTGCTCCTGGTACTTGTTTCTTCGCCGGGGTCCAGTACCAGCACTTCTTATCGAACATTTTATGAATGTTCTCCATGTCGTAGCAGATAAAACATGGGAAGAAGTGCTGGTCGGAGTTGGAAGTCTCCGGCTCTGATGAAATTGGAAGTGGTAGTCGAAGATCCAGATTGCTGGGTTGAACGAAAGGTTGGTGAATGATAGAAAATAGTGCAGGAGGGTTTTGATTTAAGGGTTGTGGAGTTGGTATTTCCACAGCATGTTCTTCCAAATCACTCAGCCCTCCAACTTGTTCTTCTATAACATTTTGCAACTCATTTTCACCAAATAAGTCTTTTTCCTCTGGATGGAGAGTGAGGATGTCCTCTGAGTCATCTGTGGAGTTTGGTTTTATCGCTGGCACGGTGGGAACGCCCACAAAGCCCGAAGGGCCCACGGTGGAGTTCCCACTGATGGTAGCACCGTAATAGTCCAGCCCATCATCCGACTCAGAGTCCCAATTTTCGTCCAACTCATCAGGAATTGTTGGTTTTGGTTTCGGGTTTGGCAGGGTTCTTTTCTTTGGCCTTGGTGTCTTCGGTTCAGGTGGTGGGGGAACACAAAGTACCGATGGATATTTGGTAATAATGGCCAAAAGTTCGTGTTTTTTAGGTTGTAGAATGTATGAAACTTTATGTTGTAAAAGTTGCAACATTTCTTGATTATTAGGAGGACGGAATCTACAGAGTTGAGACAAGTGATGGTCTGATATGATTGAGAAAGGGGGAACGTCTTCGAATTTGGCCAATTGGTCTCTGAACTCTAATAGATCTGAGAAAAGATGATTCAAAGGTGATGGAAAGTTTGCTGCTGTTAGTAAAGCTTCAACTGTGGTATGTGTGAGTTTCACAAGTTGTTGGGACACATATTTGGAACGATCTTCAACAGCTTTCCATCTCTCGTCTANGTATGTGTGAGTTTCACAAGTTGTTGGGACACATATTTGGAACGATCTTCAACAGCTTTCCATCTCTCGTCTACCACTTTCTGTTCTGCCAAGGAGCGACCTGAAATATTCACATTTTGGCGGTGTTTTTGCCACATCCTAAGGACTAAATGGGAGTCTGAACGGGCATATTCCGTTAAACGGTCAGATTTTCTAATTGGTCGAGATCTGAAGTCGGCGAGTTGTCCGGTTTCGTCTACTTCTGATTCTGGAAAGTAGTAGGCCAGTGCAGTACAAAAGTCTCTTTTCCTTTGATTTATGGGGAAATCAACTGCTACAAAAGTTTCAAAGACTTGCTTCATGTCTATGATGGCTGTGGGAAAAATCCGGTGATAAAGTTGAAACATTGAAATTTCTAATTGGCCATCATAGACAATCTTCAAAATTTTGTCATTTTGAAGTACTTGGTTCAAGTTAAAGATGTCTTGGGGAACTCGAAAGGGGTCAATGATGTAATCAATTTGAGGGGTAGAAATTTGGATTAAATAAATGAATGGTCTGTTCCAATATGTGTGAAGATTTGATCTTGAGACTTCTATATCCCAACCAATCTCTGTTTGTTTGATCAGGTCCTGGATCATGTTATCCATCCCGTTTGAGTCTTGTACTATCACCATTTTGGTGATCAATCTTTCGTCCATAGGTTCCATTTTTGGAAGAATATATGCGGTTGATGGGATTGACCAATTTCTAATCACTGAGGTTAAGGGGTTAACTCCGTGGAGAGAGGCAATGAAATTGGCTTCATTTCGGGTTCGATTTTGAGCCAGAAGTAATTCTAATGAGGGATTTTTTCTGTCTTTCAAATGGTCGACAAATCCACGTTTAAACTTGGAGTCAGCCAGTTGGCATTTGGCTCTGTATTCAATGGACTTGCGGGATTTGGAATTGGATGATGTTGGAATTGAAAGTGCCATTTCTGTAATAACAGTGCATATAAGAATTATTTCACTTTAGACCACTAAAGACCTAAGGTCCCACGAGTGGTCTTTCTTGGTTTGTTGTCCATTTAGTTTGGTAATCCTGCTAGGGAACGGTAATTTACTCTAGTATTTTGCCTAAGTCTCCTACCAGGAACAATATTGTCATTCCGGTTTCTGGTTGGAGTTATTGGAACCATCTGTGTGATATTTGAAGTTTGTCTTTGGTAAAACGGTTTAAGTTGGTTTACATGTCTGTTTCCAATATAATCTTTGTCGGGGAGGGACAAGATTTTGAAGGAAACAGAACTAAGAACTTCTCCTAGTTCATACGGACCTATGAACCTTGGGTTTAACTTGTACATTATTCCTTCCTCTTGGTTGGAAATTGCGTGGTTTTGTATGAGAACTAAGTCTCCAGTTTTAAAATTATGATCTCTATGAGATTGGTCATAATAACGTTTGGTTTCAAATTGAGATTGGTTGATATTGCTTCGGACGAACTCAATAACTGATTGTAATTTGGTTGGTAATTCACTCAACCTTTGATAGTCTACAGACGAAATGTCAGTAGGAGAATCTTGTAGATTCCTATCAAATGGTAAGGGAATTTCTCGACCAAGATTTAAGATAGCCGGTGTTACTCGTGTAACTCTATTAATTGAAGTCCGTAGGGCTAATGCGAAATGATGTAAATGTTCATCCCAACTGTGATGGTTACCATTTACAAATGCTTGTAGCATTTTTTTCAAATTTCGGTTTGCTCTTTCCGATTGATTGGTCTGGGGGTGGTAAGCACTAAGGAAAGCGTGATGGATTTTCCAGTCTTTACATAAATTCTTTAAATGATTTGATGTAAACTGGGTACCATTATCACTCACAATCCTTTTTGGAGTACCAAATCGACAAAAAATTTGATTTTCTAAAATTTGTTTAATTTTCTTGGCTGTAGCCGTTCTCATGGGGAATACTTCAACCCATTTTGACAATTCGTCGATTACTACTAGAAGATGTTTATTTAATCTTCCACCTGAGCTCGCAAGGAAGGGACCCATTAAGTCTATATGTATTGTTTCAAACACCTTTGATGGTGGAGAAAAAGTTTGTAATAATCCGTACGGTAACTGATTGGTTGGGTTCACTTTTTGACAAGTGACACAACTGTGCACATATTGTCTTATATCTTTGTTCATGGTTGGCCAAAAACATCTCACTTTGATTTTCTCCGAAGTCTTACGCATGCCTTGGTGTCCTGCTTCTGGAGAATCATGGAATAATTTTAAAATTTCGTTTCTCATATTTTGGGGAATGACTGGTACCGGAATCAGTCTTAATTGTATGCACGTGCACTGGGTATTTATCTGAGTGTTGGAAGGTGTGTTAACTGCACCTATATCCAAACACTTTTGACAAAGGGTTCCTCGATGACCCAAAGGGTCTCCTATCGAGTTGCCACTTTTGTCGAATGGTTTTATTAGTTTCATCAAAACTCCATCTTGCAATATATAGTCTTTGGGTCGCGACTCCCTAGGACTATTTTGCAATTGGGTTATGATCTGGGAGAGTTTACCATCTAGAGCTTGTTCATGAGCTATATCTTTCATAGATGGGGTTGTAAAGGTAAGGGCTGCTATAGGAACATATTGAATGTCATGATCATCTTCAATATCTATATCATCTGGTTGGATAGGGATTGGAGCTCGTGATAGCGCGTCCGCAACCACATTCTCCGCTCCTGGACGAAAAACAATATGAGCATTCCATGAATCAATTTGTTGTGCCCAAATGTTTAACTTTTCCTTCATACCTTTCATCTTTTTCAAATAGCTCACAGCTCTATTATCCGTTTGAATTGTAAATTCATGGTGTCGGATAAATTCAGCAAACTTTTTATAACCAAAAATTATAGCGTAAATTTCTTTCTCATATATATGTGCAGATCTCTCTGATTGTTTGAGAGTCTTACTAGCAAACATTATAGGACGTTCTACTCCCTCAACATTTTGGCAGAGGACTGCACCTAAACCATACTCACTTGCGTCACATTTCATGAGTAAGGGTTGAGAGTAATCTATATTTTGTAGTACTACACACTCACAAATGTCTCGTTTNGCAGATCTCTCTGATTGTTTGAGAGTCTTACTAGCAAACATGATAGGACGTTCTACTCCCTCAACATTTTGGCAGAGGACTGCACCTAAACCATACTCACTTGCGTCACATTTCATGAGTAAGGGTTGAGAGTAATCTATATTTTGTAGTACTACACATTCACAAATGTCTCGTTTTAATTGTTGAAAAGCATTTTCTTGGTCCTGTGACCATGTGAATTTATTTTCCTTCCTAAGTAATTTAAAAAGTGGTTCCATTTTACTAGCATAATGACAGATAAAACTGGAATACCACTGACACATTCCGTTGAATCTCATGATTCCTTTTTTATCGGTAGGTCTAGGAAATTCTTGTATGGCTTTTATTTTGTCTGGATCTTTTTTAAGTCCTTCTTGAGATGCAATATGGCCTAAAAATTTCACTTCACGTTTTGCGAAAGATGATTTTTCTGTATTAATTGTAAGATTTGCCGTTCTAAGACGATCTAAAACTATCTCAATATGTTGGAGATGTTCTTCTAACGTTCTCGAAAATATAATTGTATCATCCATGTAAACTCTACTGAATGAATCTAATCCTTGAAGAACTGTATTCATCAGATATTGAAAAGTTTTAGGTGCATTTTTCAATCCGAAAGGCATGACTAACATTTCATAATGTCCGTCTTGCGTAATAAATGCAGATTTTTCAATACTTTC